>OZ012737.1:464689419-465209419 GCA_963859935.3 Lathyrus sativus
ATCAAGTGAACATAATTAAAAAAGAACGGGTGAAAAACGATTAAAATTGAGAGAGATATGATTTTTTGAAAATGGAGTGAAAAATGACAAAAAATAATAAAAGAGTTGCCCTCCTCAGGGGTCAAACTCAGGCTTGCAAGGTCAAAGGCGTGTTTTGGCATATGGTCTTACCACTGGGGTGGCTATACATCCATTGATTGATGCCACCCCTTAAATATATAAGGGATATTCACTTAGAATTTCTAGGCAAGAATAACACTCAAAATACGTTTTACGTTTTCACTCGTAACTTTCTCGATTCTTAATCAAACAAGATGAAATTTATATCAATCTTGACCAGAAAAATACAAGGATCATGATGGTGCACTTAATTTTCTTAGATTCTTCTTCTATTTAAAAATTCTATAGTGTGTGTGCTTAGAAGCTTGAAAATGCATTTTGATGTGAACCCCCCAATCCAACTTGTTTTGAACCAAAGTAATCATGCACACACAACTTAATAATGATAATGGATGAGCTTATGCAAATGATAGAGTCTAAATCATGTTGTGATAAAAAATGGGATGTAAGTTGCAAGATTGTTGATGAAATGCATAGTGGTGTGCAGTTCAGGTTCTATGAGTAACAAGCCAATGCAGATCACACATACTCTTTGGAAATGTATTAACAAGTGATATCCAAGCCAAAGAAAAGTCCAACACAGTATGTTAAAAGATTGGCATACTAGCTGTAATCTTGTGCTTTGTGGTAGTTTGATGTGCATTTTGAATCTCAAAACTTTTTTTTAGCTATTTTCAATTTAAAACAAAGATACACACAGACCAAGTATGTGATAATGAATGATCTTTAGCACATAAATCAAGCTCAAGTCCAACTGTTATGAAAAAGACATGTCAAGGTGCAAGTTATTTGAAAGATGCATTTTGAAGAACACAAGTTGAGGCATTGGGAATTAAAGCCAAAGAATCATGCAAGCAGTTCATAAATGATCAATGCAAGGTTTTTCAACATGAATTTGATGCATAACAGATTTACATTTGAAAATTGACATGTGAGTTGCTAGTGATGTTTTGAAGATGCATTTTTGAATCCAATGATCAAAACAAATGACTTTGACAGTGAGTGATTGTTTGTACAAGTTTGAAATGTGGCTTAGATGAGATTTCAACAAAAGATGTTATTAAAAAAACCAAGTGAGCAAAATAGTGTATGTGAGTTGAAACTAGCAAGTTTTGGCTATGGCTCTGTGATGACTAAGACATCAAGTTTAGGAAATTCTAAGCATGCTCAATAGACTCACACACATTTCTGAATCTAACTTCTTACCACCCTTGGAACCTACTGCTAATTGTAGTATGTGAATTTTCTAATCTCAACTTAGTAGCCTTCCTCCAAAACAGAACTGGCAGCAGGCCCCTCATCCTCACAACTTCCAACCATTACCACTCTCAAACTAAACAATCATCAAGAGTTATCAAAATGAGATTCAAAGTGTCTAATTCTTGATTGACGGCACCACCCTCATCTTCCACTAAAACCATTTGCAGACCATAAGGCAAGTTCCATCTTAACAGGCCATGAAGTTTCCTTCTTGTAACAGTCATGAGCCTAATGGTCACACAATCCTCCTACTGCCTTGAAAAGATGCACATAAAAAATGAACCAAATTGTGGTTCCAAAGGGTATGCACACAGGCTTGTGGCTACAACAATATAATTCTCTCATCAAGGTGTTCTAGCAGAGACTTACTCCTTTACCAACCTACACCCAACTTCTTAGAACACAAACAGGCCAGATGCTGACTAGACCACACCAAGGGACTCAGCACTGATCACACTAAACCTACTGACAGCCCTGAACCAAAGGCCAACCTTAGACAGCTTCTCTAGGGCCAAATCTACAGGGTGATTATCATGACCAAGCAGAGTGAATAGATGTAACATGGATAAAGTAACCAAACAGAAATGTCCCTCTATGCTCCAATACTCTAACAACAATACTCTCCTCAAAAAAGAATCAAACAGTCCTGCCTAACAAGAAACACCAAATTCAAGCATTGCTAATGTAACCTAATATCAAGATTCTAGGTTGAGGCAAACCAAGCATGTTGGTCATAAGCACAAATGCAACAAGCAACACCAGAACTAAAACCACATCAGAAATCAATCACAACATCAAAATCAACCAAACTTATATTCTAGCAAAAAACAATGTTAACAATTTCCTCCAAAATTGTTTTGACAGCAAAACAACCATTTCAACATACTAATATTTGAAACTTGACAAGAACCAATTAAACACACATGTTAATATTCATCAAATCCTTACATTCATCAAAAATCAAGTGTCATGAAAATCATTAAAAGTCCATAGCTCATATTTCTCAATATTGCTCAAAAATACCAAAGCATGGAAAATGATGCAAAGGGCAATGTTTATAAGCTACATACCTCTTGTAGACTTTGTTGAACAGGCTAGAATAATCAAGAAACCCAGAGAACTTCAATCTACCTTTTTGCCTTGAGTCCTTTCTTCTCTTTGAAGCAATATGCAAATATGATGACAAATGGAGAAATGCAATCCACCAATGATTTCTAGCACTTTGGACAGTTGAGAAATACTATATGAGAAGTGTTTGAGTGATTAAAACATCAAACCAATGCCTAGAACAAGACTTGGTAGAATTTGTGGCTTTTGGTCAAAGTAACTTGGTGATGAAGTTGACTTTTTGATTGGTGAAGTTTTTGGATGGTTTAATGGTTTAGACACCTTCTATATCATATTTAGGGATTGGGTGGATGATTGTTGGGGGTGTTTAAATGGGGAGAAATGAATTTGGCAGCCTTGGTAGCAAGACATATTTTTGGAGCTTTTTGGTGAAAATGAGATTTTGAGATTTTGAGAAAAAGTGTGCAAGGATGGAAGCTAGAGTTCTTTTCTGGTTTTTAGAATGAATGTTGTGTTTAAAATTAAGTGAGGAGGGCTTTATTTATAGGCAAGGAAGTGGTTTGGGGCAGATTTGAAGATTTCTTCACTTTGAAGAAAGGTTTTGGATTTTTTGGTTAAACCTCCACAAGAGGGTTTCCTTGGCTGCAAGGCAGGCCTCAATAGTCAAGAAAAATGATGGTTTAGTGTGGCTAATTGCAGGCTAGAGATGTAGTATCATGGCTGGTTCAGAGTTTCCTTTTACACCTCATGCTTGTTTTTCACTTTTGGATGCAAGTTGCAAATCCACTTGCAAGGCAACTTGCAAGCTTGGCTTTTTCTTCTCTTCTGCATAACTCTTGGTTATTTGATGCTACAAACACCTCACATATCAGATACAATATGTTTCACAAGCTGATATTGGCCAACTTTGATGAAAGAATGAATTCTTGAATTTTGACAATGTGGGACTAAAGTGAAAAACCACCAACTTGCCATGACCATAACTATCAGCTCACAAATCCTTTTGAGATGTGCTAGTACTTTTTAGAAAGCCCTCAAATAGCTCTAAAACATTAATGTTTTCATGAGTTTCAATTTCCCAAAGGAACTTGGTCAAAAAGCCTTCCAAAGTTGCTAAAAAATGAACTTAAAAGTGAAATTTCTCTAAGTCTTTTTCCCCTCTAGAAATGAATTTGATCATAACTTCAAATATATGCATTTTCTGATCATGGACCACTTAGGTACTTTTGTAGGATTTTTCAAGAGCTTTCAAATGAGCTTTGAACCAACTCAATTGGATGTGTGGTTAAGGAGTTATGGTTTAGCCCCTTTCAAAACCCTAATTTCCCGATTTTTTGATTACTCCTTCATCCTTGTTCCAATGGTCATGAAAATTGATATGCAAGTCCAATATGACATAAGGAAAAATTTTGTTTCACAACTTGAAGTCAGATTCCTAGAATTTGGAGAGTTGACTTTTCGGTCAACTGTACGACCGATCGGTGACTACCGAGTCGCCTGTTGACATTCTGGACCTCCTGAGACTTTGAAACTTCTTGAATGAACTTTATTAAGCTATATGAACTTCATGGATCATAATATCACCATTAAAACACCTTCCAACATCAAAGTCAAACTACAGTTGACTTTTACTAGTCAGGAACCCTAATCGGGTGCCCTGAAATACACTGCTCTGGATTCTGGGGTAACAACCTCAAATTGGATTCTCAATTGTCATTATATGGTACCCTTGACCTTGTTTCATACTTGAATGAGCCTAAAACATTGACTAATCACATCCTTGAAGTTTTGATTTTGACTGCACGAAACCCCGATTCATCTGCAACTTGACAAAGACAAACTTGCACTGGGTTAAGGTTAGAAAATTCATGAGTATGCTCCTAAAATGACAATGAGAATCTAAGGGGGAAAAATTTGGGGTGCAACAGTTTGCATAACGAACTTGTTGATGTTTTTCTGGGCAGATTCGCTGGCAAGTTCGCACAGTGAACTTTGGCCCCTTTCGCCTCTGTTTGTGAATAGTGTGTATTATGGACAAATTCAGCATGAAGTTTGCACAACAAACTTAGTGTTGTTATTCAGGGAAAATTTAGCATGAAGTTCGCACAGCGAACTTAGTGTTATTTTTCTGGAAAAATTCAGCATGAAGTTCGCACAGCTAACTTCTTGCCCTTTTTTCAGCTTTTTGTTTTTTTGCTTTTATGCTTTATTTTTGCTATTTTCTTGTTTTCCTTAAGGTTTTTTTGGTGTTTCAAATTCTTTTAGGTGAAAAGATAAAAAAATGATAATATAAAAAAGAAGAAAATTGTTTATTATTTATATTTATTGATTAAAATATTAATTAACTAAATATCCATGCTTAGTTTAAATTAATAATTTGAAGGAAAAACTTTGTGAAATTTAACTTGTGTCCTCAAACCAAATAACTTGACCTTGTCTTATATTTCATTGTATGTTTATATTAATAATGTCATTCTTTGCCAAAACCCTTTTCAAAACAAACTCCCGATTCTTATCGAGCCATTTTTGACCTTGTAAGTCGATTGCCTTGTGCATCGCCATCAACCTTGTTCGCATCACCTCAAACCCTTTTTTAGTAAGCAATAAAACCCTTGACCCAACATCAAGTGGTACTTTTCTCAAAAAAATGCAAAAAACACAATAAAGATACGATTAGGTTTACACGCCATGGGCTTTAAATTAGTGGAGAAGGAATGAGAATGGAACCCCTCCTACACTCGTTCCGGATATTTTGAATACAAGGCGCTCGACTTGGATATTCGAGATATTCATCTCTACCCAAAGGATTTAGTGTGATCCTAATCAAGAACAATTTCTTCTTAAAAACCCTAAAAGACACCAACTCATCAAACTTATTTTCGCCTTAGGGCATCAATCCGAAAACCCTTTTTCAAGGTATAAAATCAACCGACATACAACCATTTCACAAGCCTCCGAACTACGGAGCTCTGATTCTTCACTTATTTTAAGTGAGGATACATAGGCACAAGGGCTACAATCCTTGGCGAGCACTCTAATAAAAATCAACCCCTATTTTACCTTAAGCAAGCAAACTCTTAGATTAAAAACACCCATTCAAGCTAAAAAACCTATAAGGTTCCCATCGAATACGATGGATGTGAGGGGTGTAGAAGCAAGCTTCAAGGCCTTTAATGTTTTGATGAGGACAACTAAGAACAAGCTTTGTACGCAAGATATTCTATGCAAAAAGAAAGAGAATCAAGTGACATCAAAGATCAAGATAGTATTATCACGTATGACTACTATGGATCAAGCTTCGATTACAAGCTTCAAGTGATGATGATGATCAAAGCAACGGTATAACAAATTTTACTTAAGAATATTTATGCAAGTGTTCATAAAATCACTTTTCACTTCACAATTATCATTAACACTTTTAAAACCTTTTTAAAATACTCACTCCTTTTAAAATTAATTATTTTCTGAAAAACCTTCAGTGTTAATCGATTAACACATTGGTTAACCGATTAACACATTTCAAAAATTAATTAATTTGTGATTTTATAACAGTGTTAACCGATTAACCTATAGGTTAACCGATTAACACATGTAAATTTTGAAATTTTTGAACGTTGTAAAGTGTTAGCCGATTAACCCATTTGGTTAACCGATTAACACTGAAGCAGCAAGCAAAAAAGGCAGATGCTCATGGAAAATTGCAATAATTACCATTTCTTTTACTGGCTAATTTTGCTGCATCAAAAACACACCCTTTTGAATAGGTTTTTTATGCATATAAATCGTTCTTAATTTCAAAATTACAATTCACCTTCAAGAACTAAAATTTCTCAAATTACTCACATTCTTCAATCTTAAATTTTCATTCTAAGTGTTCAAAACCATTTTTAAAAGAAGCCATTGATTTAACTTTCACACTCTCACAACCTTCTTTCACAAGAACACTTGTATATTTATCTGAGTAACATTTGTTTCAAGAAGAAGATCAATCGTGAAGATTGATAACAACTTTATATCAAATATTTCTCAAAGAACATTTTTTGTATTACCTTGCTTTCCAGGACTGTTGGAAACAAGTGAAGTGTCTTGAAGAGGATTGTTCTTCATTCACTTGGATTACCTATAGGTTTAGATAGTAAGCATCACCTTTTGGTGTGATTAGGCTTTGCAATAATTCTGAACTATAGTGAAATCCCTTTTGTGTTGAAGGGGGAGTGGAGTACTCTCGGAGTGTGAGGGGAACCACTATAAATTTCCTGTGTCTCTTTTTCTTTCCCGCCTTTACATTCAAGCCATTAAATAATAACCGGAAAAAGAACCAAGGAACCATACAAGATTTCAAATAATTTTTCAGAACCTAATTCACCCCCTCTTAGGCGCATTTACAACTTACAAGAGGTGCTAATACATTCCCCTCACATAACCGACTCCCAAACCCTAAAACTTTGTTGCGATGACCATGCTCTTTTCCTAAAGGTTTTATCGTTATTTCCCTTTCCCTTCTTGGGATAAATAAAATTCGGTGGCAAATCTGTGTCATTTTTCGCATAGCGACAACTGGCCAAGATGCTTGCGAACTGATCCTGGATTCTGCTAAGCTATTATGTTATGTTGCTGGGGACAGCAGTGCTATGATTTATGATGCACATACATGTAACTAAGATGCAACTGCTAGGAGTCTAATGCACGTATGAATGCAAATGATGTGCTAATGCTTGACATGGTTATGATATTATCCTATTTGCCATGCTTATGATAATGCAAATGATCAGGTATGCTGAGGATAAATTTCCTGTTGGGGATATCACCAGGGACTGGATTTGGTAGTTGCCAAATGACTTTGGACTTCAGTTATTTTTTCAAATGAGATTGGGCTTTGGTTTTATGAGGATGCCAACAAGGGTGTACTTTTAGTGGTTGCCAATGAAGACTGGACTTTTTAGGGTAAATTTGAGAGTGCCAATGAAAGATTGGACTTTTAGGTTTTATGGGGATGCCAACAGGAGTGGAATTGATTTGGTACAATGATTTGACTTTCCGACACACAATATTTGACAGTGCCATAATCAGAGGATAAATGTGGATGCTCTTAGTGCCTCAAGTTGGATCCTTTGCAGAAGTTGTGTACTTGTTCCTGTAAGAACCTTACTTCTAGATGATATGTCATGATGGCTTACAAATGTTGAACGTAGCGACGTAACTAAAGCATGTTAAATGTGCGAATGTAGAGACTTAACAAATGCATGTTAATCGTGCTTTTGCTCTGCCCCAAGGCTCTTGACGCTTGTTGAACTCAATAAATGTTAGCGTCTGGAACAGTCCACTTGACCAACTTTTGAAAGCATAGAGAGAAGCTGCCCCTGCTCAACTAGTCTGCCCCAGTCTGCCGGGTATTTGAAGGATTTCTTCTGGGATGAAAACTTTGGGAGCAATTATACTAAGGCAGAGCTTGAGTCCATTTCCCCAGTGTCTGAATCTTGTAGTGATCTGCCCCTGGTGAACGTCAGAAGTATTTCCCCAGATTCATAAGGTTATGAGAAAGTCTTGATTCAAGCCAGTACCAACGAATGAACAGGTTCCTCTTTGATTGCACTTTGTTGGAATTTCCATAATGTCAAGTACTGATTTGCAGTTAGAATTGTTCATTAAAAAATGGTAATTTCAATGCGACATTCATGAAGGTTTTGAAAAAATCATTTATTAGAATGATGTGACAGTGTGTGACGAGTGGACCATTAGTCCAAACGTAGTGCTGATTTAGCTGGTATGAAAGATATAGCAAGCATATGACACCAATATAGGAGATTAACAAATATGTAGGAGTCAGTTTACGCAACCTTGCTGTAGTATGCTTTTAGAATAAACTCTGCCTCAATTAGGTCTTTTGAGGGTTGTAACGTGGTCTGGCTCACGGTTATTGAAATAAAGGATATAAGGCTCAAAGTTTTAATTTTAATCCATCCCTTTTTCGTGGTAATTCTCCAGTTCTACGTTCAGTTAACTTTAGATTTGACGGTGTAAGAGTGAAGCGATGATTCAAGACTTTAAAATGGAAGTCGCCTTTTTTGCTTTTGTCGTGATGTTAGTGACCCCTTTTGATTTTTTTTGACAAGGTGGGTCACCGAATCATATTTTGTTTTTGTTGAGGATTTGAGGGCCTCTTTTGATTTTTATTTTGATCCTTAACTTTTGCATGGACTGATTTCGCTTTTTGAGTCCATTGGGATTGCCTTGATTTTTGCCTAAGCCTTTCTTTGAGGTGTTCGACTTAGCAGGCTTTTTCTCTATTTTTTTTAATTTTATTAGAGAATTGTGACTGCCAAGTCAATGATTACGGGTGAACAGGTTAATTGAGTGTATAATCAGGTTAACTGAACACTACCCATGCCCTAGATTAAGTGTAAGGGTTTTGAAATATGAAGGAAACTCCTACTTCTAGGCTCGAAGTGGTTAACTAGGGACTAACTTCTTATCTCTCCAGTGTTTGGGGGTTGAAACAATGCCTATACATCATCGGCATGATTTTACCCGGAAGCATACTAGCAGCAAATATGGCTATTTAGCTTTCGTCATCCTCCCTAAAATCTTTTCTAAATAACAATGTGATAAAGGAAGTGAAGTAAATTTTTTTTGGGATATTTTTCAATAAATGAGAAAATGTGAGTGAACACAAATGAATTTGATCAAAAGATGCATAATCATTACATTAATAATACCATTAATAAACAACAACATCTAAAAGCAAATAGCACTTAATAGAAAAGAAACTAAAAATGCATAGAAATGATAAGATCTAAAGACTGTCAGTATTGAGGAACTTGGCTCTTCTTTCTTGATTCACTGACTTGAGAAGATGCGTCTTGAAGTCTTTAAACTCATTCGGATGCAAGGCTGATATGCACAACCAAATTCCCTTCTTGAAAGGCTTTGCAATCTTCAGTTGAATACCCCATTGATCTAGTGTATATCCATAACGCGCCTTGGGATCGTACCCAGGAGGGTATGGTTCTGCCACCGGCTTGAGAGACTTAGGCTCCACCAATGAATTTCGAATCAAATGTGGCAGAAGCTGAGTGTAAGACACAAGAAATGGATGAAGAGGAGGGTTCCTTCTTCCCTAATTATTGCGAGATCTATGTTGATTCTAGTATGGATCCTGATTTCCTCGGCCATATGCTCATTGATTTGCAAAGGGAGCAGCCCAAGGTTTCAAACATGGTTCCCTAGGTATTGTTGGTTGTCCTTTTGGGACCCAAATATTGATGTCGTCATCGTCATTCGAGCTAGTGGAATGCTCTCCGAAGTATTTTTTTCAGGGCCCCCTCAATAAATACAACCCCTTTGGACTTCTGTTTCAACTCTTTCTTGAGGTCATGGTTCCAATATGATTATCAAAGGATAAAGACATCTCATCTACCATAAACTCGACCTTTTCCTTGTGGTACATGATTCTGATTGGTCCATAAAACTCTTTTACTTTCTCTTTGCCAGATCTTTGAGTTGAACCATTTACGCTAGGGTCTTCCTTTCTGGTCAATTTTTGCAATTTGTTCCGAAAGCTTTCACATTCTTCAACAGCATGCCCTATGGTTCTAGTGTGATACCCATATTCTGCCCTTGAGTTGTCTTCCTCGAAGACTAGGCGTTTGTTATTAATTAGCTCTTGAACTTTATTTTTGAATGACCAACAACCTTCAAGAAAATGTCCTCTTTCCCGTTTATGGTATTCACACAGTGCATTAGGATCATATCCAGGTGGAAAAGGAGTACCAGTTGGCCTGAAGGATGTGGGTACGACCAATAAACTCTGAATCAAGCATGATAGCAGTTGTCCACACGGTATAGGAATAAGGTCGAGAATAGGGCATGACTGAGACTTCTTACTGCCTCTCTGATTTAGAGGTCCATGTTCCTCGGACAAAATAGGTGATGACCGCTGATTTTGACGCTTTGGAAGAGCTGGTTGGGGATGAAACCCAAGAGGAGCAACATACAATAGGCTATTCACTACAGGCTGTAGAGTGGAAGGAACTATGGGAGTAAAACTCCTAGTTGCGGCGCCTTCTTGAAGATTTTTCTTTACTCTACCCATAGTTGTTATAGCTTCTGGAAGCTGCTTCATCTTTCCTTTCGCGTTGTTTACGTCTTTTCTTAGCTCAACTTGATTCTGCTTCGAGTGCTCCATGGTCTTCCAGCACTACTTCAAGTTCAATACGTGTGTCAGGAAATCAACTGCGATAGTGGACAAAGGATGGATAAGTCCTCTAATTTTGGAAGATGATATGTAATGCAAATGAAATGCAAATGCAATGGTATACGAATGCAATGCAAGCATAAATAGGATCCAGGATAACATAAGTAACTCAAAGCATCCTAACTGGTAGGCTATACTAGGCAAGTTCTATATTCTTTACCCATAGACTCACTCGCAGGATAATTTCTATGTTGACGGATTAGGTTACCAGAATCACGGACACTAATCGCATCAATGTCATGCAACAGGCTAGCGGCGTTATGACGGTAATAAAAGAAGGTCTCTCCTGAGCGGAGTTCTCATCCTAGGCACACAAGGAACGGGTCCTTGGAGACTAACACTACACGACCACCGATACAGAAACGGGTTCTAAGAGTGGTTCCTAAAGTCACAGACCCTTCATGAATCAAGTCGTGTGACAGGCTAGCTGCGTTACAACAAGATCTATGAAAAGGTCTACTCTTAGGGGAAGCTTTCATGATAGGAATACAAGGAGCGAGTCCTTGGGGACTAACACTAATTACTTCCAAAATCTAAACTAAGTGTTCTCTCTTCTTTTTCCAAAGCTCGGATGTAGATCTTTATTTGGAATGTCATCCCCGAATCCAACACACAGATATAATAAATATCACATAATAGTAAAAGGGAAAGTAATAAATAGGCAATAGAGGAAAACAATTAAGAATAAAACAACCAAGCGAAGCCAGCACACTTGAATCGAGTCGAGTTAGGCTTGACTCTCTCTTGCATAGGGAAATACATTTCCCCAGCAGAGTCGCCATCTATTGTAGCTCAAGAAATACGATCCTCGCGATGGATGCGGTAAAAACGTTCGAATAGAGTCGCCACTGAACTTTATTCATTCCAAGGAAGGAATAGGAAAATATCGATAAAACTTTTAAGGAGATAAGAACATGGCCGTCGCAACCAAATTCTAGGTTTGGGATTCGATTACACAAAGGGAAGGTATTAGAAACCTCTACGCCCGTTGTACTCAATGGGAACCTCTTGATTCGATTCGAGAGAAATGTTAGCTAGGTTGTTTGTTTTCTTCTAAGGGTTTGCTTATTATGGGAAATGGGTGGTTTGTATACTAGGGTACTCGCCAAGGATAGGGGCCCTTGTGCCTACGTACTCCCTTGTGCAATGGAAAGTCAGAGCATCGTAGTTTGTGAAACTACGAGTAAAGGTTTGGGGTATAAGAAAAAGGTATAAAAAAGAAAAGGTAGCTCGCTAGGATCTCACAATCCTATGCCTATGTATTCTCATTGACAAATGAGAAATCAGAGCATCCGTAGTTTGGACTGCTACAGTTGGTTGGTTTGTGTTTTAAACGAATGAGTGTTTAGGTCACGTTCTAATTGCTAAACATTGGCTTGTCTGCTTGCTAGGGAAGGTTGAAGCACTAGTTCATATGCGCGAAAGAAGGGACTAAACAATGTTCTCTTGGAAAATTGTTTGAGTTGTGGATCGCACGGGGGCGAAGAATTAGTGTTTTGAGAAGTTTCAATCGAACGGGGGCGAGAAAAGAGAGTTTGTCGTGTTGGATGTTTTGGTTCAGGAAAGAGAATAGATTTGAATAGGTTTTAGGGTTTCGGTCGCACGGGGGTGAGGAAGATGAGGTTTGTTAGGTATTTTGATGGAGAATGACAACTATTGGATAAACGAGACGTCAGCCTCGCAACCAATTAATCGGGGTATTATTGGAATGCTATATTTCAACGACACCTTTTTCATTCTGTTAATTACGAAATTGTGTTTGTTGGACAATGAACGTATCATACGGAATGCTAGCTCCAATGGAATTCCTTTGTCCAAATAATTAGGGCAGGTATTTTAGGGACGAAAGGTTGAGCAACCCACAACCCAAGGCGCGGGCCCCTAGAGCGGTCACTCAAGAATCCAACGAGTGTGAGACTCCAAGAATTCAGTTCTTTCGCAATTTAATTAAGAAAAGACTTCGCATTTGACTAGCGTGTATTAGGTTTTAGATTAAGAAAAGAGTTTGATTTGCGTAGGTTTAGGGTTTCGATCACACGAGGGCGAGGAAACAAAGTTAGATTGGTTGAATAGTTTGAAGGAGGATGACGACTATTCGATAAATGAGACGTCAGTCTCGCAACCAATTAATCAGGACATTATTGGAATGCTAGATCCCAAAGACACCTTTTTTCATTCAATTAATTATGAAAAATGTGTTTGTAGGACTGTGAGCGTCTTTGTCCAAATAAATATGACGAGTGTGTTGGGAGCGAAAAATCGAGCAACCCACAACCCAAGGCATGTGCCCCAAGAGCGGTCACTCAAGAATTCAAGGAGTGTGAGACTCCAAGAACCCAATTCTTTCGTAATTTAATTAGGGAAAAAGTTTCAAATTGGTTAGCGTATTTTGATTAGACGCGTTAGGTATTTTAAACGGGTTGAGCGAAGATTAAATGTTTGGAAGGGATTACGTGTTTTAAAAATGAAAGATCAAAACGACCACAACACAAGGCATACGCCTCAAAAGTGATCATTCAAGAACCCATGAAGTGCTAGACCTCAAGAATTTGATATCTCTGATATTAATTAGGAAAATATATTTTGAGAAAGTTAAATTAAATATTTTACTTGAATTAGGGTTTGAATGGATTAAAAGCTTTAAAAAGAATTAAGAATTCTAGAAATGATTGAGGGATTAAGTATCTTAGAAATGAAAGATGGGACGAATACAACTTAAAGCGTGCGCCTCAAGAGCATTCGTCCAAAGAGCCAAGGAGTGCTTGACCCCAGGAATCCACTGCCTTCATTATTTAATTAAGAAAATAGTTTTAAAAGTATTAATTAGAATGAATTATGATTTTAATTTCAATAAGAAAGCATTTTCGATTAGATTAAATATTTTAATTATTTTTAGATATGAAAGATAGAATGAACACAACTCAAGGCGTGTGCCTCAAGAGTGATCATTCAAGGATCCAAGGGGTGCAAGACTCCAAGAATCCATTCCTTTCATTATTCACATTAAGAAGAAAATTTCGAAAAAAAAGATCTGAATTGTGAATTAACAGGTGCTAGAATAAGGGCTTTATCTACTTCGAAGAATTATACTCATGTATTGTTTGATAATCAAGGATCAACATACAAGAAAAACTCATGCAAGTTCAAATATAAGATCACTCATATAGCTCATGAATATCAAATAAGGTCATGCCAGTAATCCCTTAAGTACGTACCAACTACTTCAATCAACCGTTTACAAAATAAAGCATCAAAAATGGGACTAGTGATTTTAATATGAATTCAATATAAATTGTTAGGCGATGGCACAAATCTAGAAGGGGGTGGGGGGGTTGAATAGATCACTTGTTAAAAACAGAATCGGCGATACCAATATTTGGTTTTAAAATGTTTTTAGGCGGAAGCGACCGAGGAACTATATTCATCTAAAATGAACATTTACCTAAAAAATCGGATATGTGCAAAGCCTATGGAATCTGATAAAAATGAGATTTAAGAATCACTAATTTGAACATACATCAACCAGAATTTATTCACTATAAAGTTTGACTATTTCCAATGCATAAAAAATTAATCAAATTGAAAAGATAGCACAAGCGTTTGTTGTTCACACAATTAGTCAAACACTTGGTGTGCAAGGCACCACAAGTGAATTCCAATATGAGAGTGAAATGCTTAAGTGTTCAATTACAATCAAGGATTGTAATAGGCTTCAAAAATGGTTCAGCACTACTCACATCATAATTTTGATTAACTCAATAGTTTACACACAAACTCAGAAATTAAGCAATTGAAAAGTAAAGAGAGAACACCAATTTGTTGAGGCAGTTCCACCGTCGTCCTCGCTCGATGTCTGCCCTCAATTCTAAAAATAAAATTGAGACTTGTATGTCGATATAACCTGTTGGTAAATGTTTACAAGAGAAGCAACAGAAATCAAACGATCAAACACAATTTGTGATGTGTCGCTACTGCGAAAATCGGCGCCGGCTGACAGAAGAGTCGCCACCGTGCGTTATTTATCCCACGGGAGGGAAAGGAAACGCTCAGAGTAAACCTCGCACAACACGGGAAAGGTATGGTCATCGCAACCAAAACCTGGGTTCGGGAGTCGGTTACGCAAGGGGAAGGTATTAGCACCCCTCACGTCCGTCGTACTCGACGGGATCCACGCTTGTTTTCGGGTATGGATTGTTATTCTATCTAAACTATAGGTCAAGGGTTAAAAAGAAGATAAAATGAAAATAAAAATGACTCGGCAAAGTATCGCACTTTATGCCTACGTATTCCCGCCTGGAACGAGAAATCAGAGTCAACGTAGTTCGCCTACCTACGGGAAAGGAGGGGAAGGTTGCTCGCTAGGATATCGTATCCTATGCCTACGTACTTTCATACAGCATGAAAGATCAGAGCAAACGTAGTTCGGGCCACGTACGACACAAGTCTGTCTTGATTGACTTTATTCCTTCTGAAAAAGGTTTTTCTGATTAACAGTCCAAGCGGACAAAAATGACGTCTTGATGAGTTCACATTCTTTTACGAAAGAAATGTCTTTTATTGTGTTTGAAATTTTATTGTGTTTTTCTGTTTGTTTTTGAGGAAGAAAGAAACAGAACTCTAACCTACGGTTGCGAAGGGAATCAAACTAAACTAATGTTATCATGCATGGGTTAAGACCTAGAGTCTATCATGCTCCTCTCTTGCGCAGAGAGAAATAGAGATCCTAAGGGATAGGCAGAAACAGAAACAATATCAGATATATATACAGTAAAACAGTAAAATGCATGAATGCAACAATACAAGCGAGGCAAGGGAGTCCCACTCAACCTCGAACCTGGAAAACAATGGGCAAAAATGAACAGACTTCACTTTCAACCCAACAGGGTAGACAACAAACAATACAGTCAGAAAAACCAATCAATACATCAGAAATGAAATACAGCAAAATAAACAGCCACAGCAGCTCTGCATCAATATCCATCTTCAAGTCATCTCTCATCATCTACAAGCTTCAGTCAGCAGCAGTCTCTATCTTCACAGTCTTCAAGCAAAGGCTTTGGTTGCCAATCTTCAGTCTACAATGGCTTTTCTTCAAGTCCTATCCTCCAAGCTGAGGGATCAATCACCAGAGTGGATTGGGTGTTAAGCAATTAGTTGACTACCAATGGTGGTAAACCAACTGCCACTAACACATAAGACATTTTCTCTCAAGAGTTCTATCCCTCAGACAATAGCACCAAGCCTTCCAAAGGAAGGGGGTGAGTGTCTCAGAGAGACTCTGTATCATAGAGAGGAATGGAGGCAGTCAAAACCTTCCATGTTTGAGAATCAGGCTTTCTAACCTAGAGCTCTGCCTAGTTCCTAAACCCTAATCTCCTTAACAGCTGATGGCAAAAATCTCCTCTCCAACTCTGGAAGTTGGTCTTCAATCTCTGGATCTCCAATGGCTTCATCATCTTCAGTCTTCAACTCTCCCAAATCCCCAGACAGTCCCAATACCCAAACAAGCAAGCAATCATCCCCAAAGGGCACACCACACCAGTCAATCAGATATAGACAGTATATTAATAGCAGTAGGGGAATCCTGACTTTTCTAAGGGGATCTAATAACTACCCATAGCCCCTATGGTCCCATAGCTAAACTATTTAATCCCTAAGTCTTAAGGGAAATGACCTGATTCACCTAAGTTATCACTTAAAACCCTAATTTGTTCATGTTGTTTACACCTAAACTAATCACCTAAAACTAACTCCTAAAAATATGAATTAAATTGCATGTACAAGTTTAATATCTAGACTAAACAACCTAAAAAGAATGAACAAAAAATATTAAAGCAACTAGTAGAACAAAAATTAACAAATTTATGTATGAAATGAAACTATTTAAAATGCTATTTATTTGGAAAATATGGCAAAAATATCAAATAAAAAATAAAATGCAATTTTTATTTTTTATAATTTTCTAGACTCTTTAATGAAAATTATGCAAAAAGAATCATCAAAAAATAATGATTTTTCAATTTTATGTGATTTTTATAAAATGCATGAAAAAAAATGAGAGAAATTAAAAAGAATTAAAAAGAAATAAATGGGAGGGGGTGAGAATAGCAATTCGCTGCAGTTGTAATCCATTGTGGGCTGGAAAAAAGGGGTGCGAACATCAATTGCATCAGGCCCACACGCGCTCAGAAATTTTAACAAAAAGACAACAAAAAACCAAACGGTGCACATAGCAAACAAAACCATTATAATTCATTGGGCCTGGCAATTTGGGGGTGGGAGTAGTAAGCAGACTTGAGCCCAAGGTTACTAACTTACTGAAACACCGCGTTTCATCTCTATTCAGCCTTTCCCTCATAAACGAACTTTAAATCTCGCCCGTTGGATCAAGATGCATTCAACCGGTCAAGGGATAATCCTAGGGTGGTGAGGTCGTCTTCCTCCTTGGTTCAGGTTTTAGAGGGAATTCCATGGATGAACATGCGAAGAACACCAACTGATCCATACCCTAACTACCTCGATTCTTCATGAAATCCCAACACATAAAGACCAAAACCACTCCAAATCTTACCAGGAATTCAATCATGATATCAAAACTAATTGAAATCTCCTCTAACCCTAAACCCGATAGCTACCCCCAAGAAATGATCAAGAACCAATTCTCACGATCCTCAAAATTGATGGCACAGGCATGTTCCTCTCTCTACCCAGATCACTTCCCCCTAAAGAACTAAGCCTAACACCCCAAATTCAAAGAGTTATTGTTCCCAACAGAATTTGTGCCAACCTAAAAATTATCACCAAATTGATCCCTACTTTCCAGAAATGATCTGCTACCTATTCCCTATCGTTCCAACCTATTAATCTTGATGAACTATGCATAAATTAGAGTGTAGAGATCAAGATGCAGACCTGAGAAAATGTATGAACCAGATAGTGAAATCTTCCAAATCAAGGCTTGCACTTGTGCAGAAACACTCAGTGACACAAGAGCTTGCTTCTGTTTGCACTGGTTTGGATTGATTGTGCTTGAATCTTGGAAATGGATTTGAAGTTGCAAGCTGCCAAACTCAATGTCAAGAACACGATTTGGACCTGAATTCCTTCTGATTCTGATTGCTACACACTCAATGATGGTGATGGAGTTGAATGAGATCAAGAAACTGAACTGAATGTGGAGAAAATGAAGAAATGGAATTTGTTTTATTATGGAAGAAATTTGATCTCAATCTCTCCTTTCTGCAGCAATTCTCTCCAACCCCTGCATCTGAGCACACTCCAAACTACTTATAGATGGCGTAAGAATGATCTAGAAGGGACTGGAACAATCCAATGAGAAATTGGATATCTCACTTCATGAGATTTTGGATTCCATGCCAAGCATAGGTCATTTTCTATTCAAGCTTGCACAACCCTCACTTCTCATTTGAAATTCTCCTTGGATGATATTTTTGATGTGCTGAAAAGCCTTGCAAGTTTGCCCATTGATTCCTTGTTTGTGTGGAGTTTTGCCATGGTTCCTTAATATGCAAGCATGGACTTTACAAAGGAAGTCCAATTTTTAAGCCTAAACTCAAAAATGTGGCTGAACCAATGTCTTTAAAATGATGTTGGGAATCAATTTGGTATATTGGATGACCCATATTGGACTTGTAGATCTCTCAAACCATTTTCCAACTTGAACTTTTTCAAGTTATATGCCTTTTTTAAGTCACTTTTCACCAACTTTTATCAAGTCTTGTTCCATGCATTTCCAAACTTCCATGACTTCTTTTCTTGACTTAAAATGGCATTTTGAACAACTTTGATGTTGGGAAGTTTTTCATTTGAAGCTTCCTTGTATGGGTTTTGGGCATAGGCTAAGAATGACCTGTAATCCTCAGATGACCAAAATACCCTTTGCTTGCCAAGACCATAAGTAGAGTTCCACAAATCATATGAAGGCATACCATACCATTATAGAAATCTAAGACAATGAGGAACAATTCTTATGTTGACCAGAAATTCGTTTGAAATCTCCTTGAGGGGTAAACATTGCTTGGAAGTCAAGTCACTTTCATAGACAAAATTTCAGATACCTCAGATGACCTGTAACTTGCAAGGACCATAACTTGAGTTCTATAAATCTCCTTGATGTATTCCACCACTCAAATTAAAGGTATTGAGATCCTCTACAAGTTTCATGTTGGCCAAGGATCCATTTGAAGCTTGTATTTTTACTTATCTTGCTTGGAAATTTGACCTAAACTAGGGGATTTTACATAGAAACCCTAATTTAGAAACTCCTCTTCTCCTTGATTTCTCTTGAATTCTTCTTAGCATAACACCATATACTCTCCTATATGTCAAATGATGAACCCCACATCCCTCCAATAGCCTTTAATTCCTTTCAACCAGTCAATTGTCCTAGAGTTGACCCAGGGTTGACCCAGATGAAACCCTAGTTGACTGTCTTCCTCCACAACTCTTGTGACCACACCAATGACTTGTTCCCTTCTCCAAATGACTTTCTAAATCCTCCAAGATGTCTAGATACTCCCCATGCTCAGCCCACAGCTCACAATTTCTTTGTTGATCCTCAGACACCCTCAGTTAGGAGATATACTCAATGCTTGATCTACTGACTTCTCCAACTTTCAAATTCTTTTCTGATGACTTGAATGAGATTGAATCAGGATAATAACCTCTTGATAGGCCTCTAGAGATGAGAATAATGCTTGGTCCCCTGTTGGATGACTTGCTATGCTTATGCTATGCAGATGATCAGACTATGTGCATGCCTCTATATGCAAATGTTAATGATATTGAAACATAAACCAAGTGAATAAGGTTGGGCAAATTTTAGGGTGCAACAGTTGTCCCTATTCAAGTGACTTGGACCCGATTGGGTGAAGAGCCCGGAGCCTTCAGACATTCGCGGTACTAGACGGTTGAATACTAAGAACCCGGAAATTTGCCAACCGTAGAAATAAACTGCGCCTCTGCTTGGGGATTATTTCACTCATTAGCTGAATCTGACTGTTACGGCAATCCGCTGATCTCGTGCGGCCGTGCTAGGGATGGCTCGTCTTTCCACGTAAGGAATAACCGTCCTATGTTAGGAGTAAACTCTTATCCAGATTTGTCCGCGTCAGGACTACACTTTCCATGTCAGGAATAACACCGTTCACGTTAGGACTCACCTTTCCACATAAGGAATAACCGCCTTTCTCTTCCACGTAAGGAAACCAACTTGATTTGAATCTGCCTACGTCAGGACTAAACTTTCCACGTTAGGAATAAATCGTTCTTCCACGTTAGGAATAATCGTTCCACGTTAGGAATAACACCGTCCTCATTAGGACTCATCTTCTCCTCCACGTAAGGAAGCCCATTTTCTTTCGATCTGTCCACGTAAGGACTCCGACCTGTTCCACGTGAGGAATCACATCTTTCCACGTAAGGACCCAAACTTGTCCACGTTAGGACTGCATCGTCCACGTTAGGACCTACCATTCCACGTAGGGAATAACCGTTCCACGTGAGGAATCATGACTTTACCACGTAAGGAAACCACAATCTGATTTGTCCACGCAAGGACTCCCATCTTGATATGTCCACGTAAGGGCTCAATCTTTCCACGTAAGGAAACATATTTTGATTCGTCCACGTAAGGACTCACATCTTCATCCGATGAAATAATAGAACCTGTCCACGTCAGGACTCGCGCGTCTTCGACTTGCTGGGGAAATAAACCCCGTCCACATTATGACACATACTTTGCCAATAACACGAAGAAGGATAAAATTGTCCCCGTCAGGACTCTCGCGTTTTGACGACGCGAAGAACTACAAACTCGTCTACGTTAGGACACCCCTTTCACCATTACGAATAAAGCTATTTGCTGGAAATAAATTGTCCACGTCAGGACACCAACATGAAGAACAATCAACCTTCACCCACGTCAGGACTCCACACCCAATCAATACCGAGAACTCGAACCTGTCCACGTTAGGACTAACACACATCGTCGACCTGAGGAAATGTCCACGTCAGGACTCCACATTCCAAC
Organism: Lathyrus sativus; assembly: GCA_963859935.3. Classification (NCBI taxonomy): domain Eukaryota; kingdom Viridiplantae; phylum Streptophyta; class Magnoliopsida; order Fabales; family Fabaceae; genus Lathyrus; species Lathyrus sativus. The sequence continues at coordinate 464,710,173 of OZ012737.1, forward strand.
AATCCTAACAAATCGAACCTGTCCACGTTAGGACTAGCACCTCCCATCAGTCTGGGGAAATAAATTTGTCCACGTTAGGACACCACTTCTTTAGCACGAAGGATCTCGTCAATAAAATTGTCCACGTTAGGACTCATCCTTCCATTGGTCCGCAAACTTCTCATCACTGCCGTTACAGCAACTTCGAATCTGACTCTACTGGGGATATTAACGGACACCTGTTCTGACAACTGGCGGTAGCCTCTGAAATTCGGATTCATGAATCCTTTGATGACCAATAGCTCGGCTTGGGGATAAGGAGAAACTTATCCAGCTGACTCTGTGGGGAGTAGCGCCACAACTGACACTTCGTCGGATGTCTCACGTCGAGATCCTGAATGTTTATTGATTCACCTGAGCAAGGGCTCTCTCTTCCTGCAAAAGAAACAATACTTGGGACAAACGGTTAGTCAACCTAGTTTATGTTTCACAAATGCATATGCTCGGCAATGATGCAATGCTTCCTTCGACATGGGAATGCTACGCCTCTATTTGGTGAATGCGAATATGACACTATATGCCACTGCAAATGCCGTCTTGAACTGCTGAGATATAGGAACTGCTTCAACAAAATAACTGCTGAAGATGATGCCGACTCCGCTGAGGATAGCCAGATGCCACCGAGCTATCCCAGCAAAATAAATGCTGGGAGAGTGAAGTCGACTTAGCTGGGAAATTGGGAACTTAAACCAAGCCCTTCGTTGAAGTAACACCCTACTGGGGAATATAACTCTGCTAGAGAATAGCAGATGCGCTTCTGCTGGAAAGTGAACGGATATCACACGGTATTTTGACGAAATAAATGCCAGGACCCGCACCAACTCTGTCGGGGATAGTCTCAATCTTCGAGTTCCACTGGGAGGAATGAAAGCCCTTGCTAAAAAGAGAACTCCACTGGGGATGGGACGATTCTCTTGGGGAAAATCCGTTGATTCCGCCAGGGGAGAGTAAATGACCCTGCGGGGAAAGGTAGAACTGCCTGAATACAGCTCACAAATATTAATCTTCTGCGGCTAAACCACTCTGTTTGAGCCAAAGAATCCTTCTGGGGGACACCACACTGCCTGAACACAGCCTATAATTTTGGAATCACCAATTCTGCTGAGAATAAATGGCCTTGTTGGAACATGCCTTCTGGATAGGCTACGACTAGCTGGGGAGTTCTATCCTTCTTTAGGAAGAACATGCATGACCTGCGGGAGGGTCGAGTCTTTCATCACTGCAGTCTCTTGGTCATCTTCCTCGTACGGCTATGAACCCTGCAACGACGCAAACAAGGCAAGACAAATCTATACAACCGAATCAATTCAGGTTAGTGACATTATTTTCAGTTAATTCAAAGCTTTAGCAATTGTTGGCAAGGGCCAGTGATGTTATACACATGCTAGTTTCAGTAAACTTAGGTGCTTTATCATGCACAAAACAGTAAAGAACCAGCATCAAGTACTGAATAACATATTTTATTGATTGGGCCCCTGAATGGGCGAAGTTTTGTACACGGGATGTAACTCCTGAAATGAGGAAGCTACGCAAAGCAAATATACAAGTATGCACAGTAAGCATAAATACTTTGACAAATTAAATTTTGTACACATGTCGGCAACGGGATGCAGACGAACACCACGAACTGATCCTCCCATGACTCGCCCGACTCTAATGCTTTCCTAGTATTCACTCTTCCGAAGAGGTTGTATCTGATAATCGACCCCTCAGGTATTCTCCCGCACTGATGCTCACTGTAATATCCAATTCGGACCGCAGTCATTTGCTTTTTAAATCCCTAACTTTTGCGTGAACCGCCCTTTACGGGTTTTCAATTCACCGGGATACCCCTTTTTGCCGAAGCCGCCCAGTGTAGGTTTTCAACTTCGCGGGTGTACATTTTTTCAATTTTATCCCTAACTTTTGCCCGAACCTTTCATTCTGTTTTTGGTTCGCCAGGATGCCCCATTTTTGCCTGGACTCTCTTTTTTCTGTCCAGCGGGTCAATTTTAAGCAAAGTATTTTTTAACTGCGTCCGAATTTACAGGCGACGTAAAGTCTTCACCGTCCATGGTGGACAACAACAACGCTCCTCCTGAAAAGACTTTCCTGACAACGTAGGGCCCTTCGTAGTTAGGGGTCCACTTGCCCCTGTGATCTGCTTGCGGCGGGAGAATCCTTTTCAGCACAAGGTCGCCTGTCTGAAAGCTTCACGGATGTATCTTCTTGTCGTATGCTTTCTTCATTTGGCTCTGGTACAAACGACCGTATGCTAGAGAAGCTAGCCTCTTCTCGTCCATCAAACTCAATTGGTTCAACCTGTCTTTTACCCATTCTGCCTCGTCCAGCTGAACGTCTCGCAATACCCTCAGAGAAGGGATCTCAACTTCCAATGGTAATACCGCTTCCATTCCATACACTAATGAGAACGGGGTTGCCCCGGTTGATGTGCGTACCATCGTACGATAACCGTGCAAAGCGAAAGGCAGCATCTCGTGCCAATCCTTATAGGTCACCACCATTTTCTGAACAATCTTCTTGATATTCTTATTGGCCGCCTCAACAGAGCCATTCATCTTGGGTCGGTACGGGGAGGAGTTGTGGTGTTCGATCTTGAAATTCTGACAGAGCTCCTTCATCATTTTGTTGTTCAGGTTCGAACCGTTGTCCGTGATTATCCGCTCGGGGATCCCATATCGGCAAATGATATCTTTCTTGATGAATCTGGCCACCACTTGCTTCGTTACATTGGCGTAGGACGCCGCTTCTACCCACTTGGTGAAATAATCGATTGCTACTAGGATGAACCAGTGCCCGTTAGAAGCTGTCGGCTCGATCTTTCCAATCATATTGATTCCCCACATCGAGAATGGCCATGGCGATGACATCACATTTAGAGGACTCGGAGGCACATGGATCTTGTCAGCATAGATTTGGCACTTGTGGCACTTCCTCGCAAACTTGAAACAATCAGTTTCCATCGTCAGCCAAAAGTAACCTGCCCTCAGCAGCTTTCTTGTCATAGCATGCCCACCAGCATGCGTACCAAAGGTACCTTCGTGTATTTCCTCCATGAGCAGCTTTGCCTCTTTTTCGTCTATACAACGCAACAACACCAAGTCGTGGTTTCTTCTGTATAAGACGCCATCCGGATTCAAATAGAAATTACCCGCTAATCTCCTGAGAGTCTTCTGATCTTGACCGGATGCCCCAGCCGGATACTCTTTGTTCTTCAGGAAATTAAGGATGTCGAAATACCACGGTTTGTCACCGGACGCTTCATCAATAGCAAATACATAGGCAGGCCTGTCAAGCCGAGAGATAATGATTCGGGGAGCCTCATTCCAGAAGTTGACTTTGTACATGGAAGACAAAGTGGCCAGGGCGTCAGCCATTTGATTTTCTGCCCGCGGCACGTGATGCAATTCCACCTTATCGAAGAAAGGCAACAATCTCCTTGCATAATTCATGTAATGTATCAAGTTGGGCTGACGCGTCTCCCATTCCCCTTTGATCTGATTCACCACCAGAGCTGAGTCTCCGTATACGTCTAAATTCTTGATTCGCAAATCAATGGCTTCTTCAAGCCCCATTATACAAGCTTCGTATTCGGCCTCATTATTGGTAACGGCAAAGGTCAATCGGGCAGTAAACGGGATGTGCGACCCGTGTGGCGTAGTGATGATTGCCCCTATTCCGCTACCGTAAGCATTCACAGCTCCGTCAAATATCATCTTCCATTTGGAACCCAACTCCGGTCCCTCGTCTGGCAACGGATCTTCACAATCTTTCATCTTTAGGTACATGATATCCTCGTTAGGAAAATCAAACCTCATCGATTGGTACTCTTCAATAGGCTGCTCTGCCAGATACTTAGATAGCACACTCCCCTTTATAGCCTTTTGCGAGACGTATTGAATGTCATATTCAGTCAAGACCATCTGCCAACGGGCAATTCTTCCTGACAACGCCTGCTTTTCGAATACATATTTGATAGGATCCATCTTCGAGATGAGCATGGTTGTATGATTCAGCATGTATTGCCTCAAACGCTTGGCGGCCCAGGCTAGCGCGCAACAAGTTTTCTCCAGTATTGAGTATCGAGATTCACAATCTGTAAATTTCTTACTCAAGTAATAGATTGCATGCTCTTTTCTCCCTGTCTCGTCGTGCTGACCGAGAACACAACCCATGCTTCCCTCAAGAACCGTCAAATACATGATCAAGGGTCTGCCCGCCACTGGGGGTATCAGAATAGGAGGTTCCTGCAAATACTTCTTTATTTTATCGAACGCCTTCTGACAATTTTCGTTCCATGTTACATCTTGATCTTTCTTCAACAGCTTGAATAATGGTTCACACGTAGCAGTTAGGTGAGATATGAACCGAGCGATGTAGTTCAACCTCCCTAAAAACCCGCGCACCTCTTTTTCGGTTTTAGGCGTCGACATTTCTTGAATCGCTTTTATTTTAGCAGGATCGACCTCTATTCCTCTTTCGCTTACGATAAACCCCAGCAGTTTACCCGACCTCACCCCGAAGGTGCATTTGTTAGGGTTCAGTCTCAGCCTGAACTTCCTAAGCCTTTTAAATAACTTCAGTAAATTCACCAGATGCTCTTCCTCCGTCTGGGATTTGGCAATCATATCGTCAACATAAACTTCGATCTCTTTATGCATCATATCATGGAAAAGAGTCGTCATCGCACGCTGATATGTTGCCCCAGCATTTTTCAAACCAAAGGGCATCACTTTATAGCAAAATGTTCCCCAAGGCGTTATGAAAGTGGTTTTCTCCATATCCTCTGGCGCCATTTTAATCTGATTATAGCCTGAAAAGCCATCCATGAAGGAGAATACGGAGTATTGAGCAGTATTATCAACTAACACGTCAATGTGAGGAAGTGGAAAATCGTCTTTTGGGCTTGCTTTATTCAAATCTCTATAATCCACACACATTCGAACCTTGCCATCTTTCTTTGGCACTGGTACGATGTTAGCAACCCATGAGGGATACTTTGTCACAGCAAGGAAACCAGCGTCCCACTGTTTTTGGACTTCCTCTTTGATCTTCACTGCCATATCTGGTCGAGTTCTGCGAAGCTTTTGTTTGACTGGCGGGCAATCTTCTTTCAGTGGCAGGCGATGCACAACCATATCTGTATCGAGCCCCGACATATCTTCATATGACCAAGCGAATACATCACTATATTCTCGGAGCATTTCAACCAGTTTTCGCTTGATATCACCCTGCAGTGCGGCCCCGATGCGGATATTCTTCTCAACCCCTTCCGACCCTAAGTTGATAATTTCGATGACCTCGTCGTGAGGCAGAATGGCTCTTTCCTCTTGCTTCACCAACCAAGACAGTTCTTCAGGAACATCACTATCTTCGACGACCTCTTCTTCGGCCTAAAATACCGGACGCTCAAAGTCGGGACGAGTCATAGGTGGTTCAAGGATGTCATCTGAAAATGTTATCCTGCAAAAGGAATGGTTAAGTGCTTCAAAATGCGTATAAAGCGAATAACCACGTTGCCATTTTATTGAAAAATATAAAACAAGAAAGACAGGGATTACAGTATTTGCACATGAAAAAAAACGCCATTTATTTAATGAATAACACGCAATGTTCATAACAACACAGCCCTAAGCACATCCTGATGCCCCGGGCAAGACATCAGATTATTCAACAATTAATAAAGCAAAGCATTACTGTTTAAGAGTCACAGGAACAAGCTCCTGAATGGACCAGTTGCACAGTCCTTGTCCTGGCGTGCTTGGCTGAATCCAGGCATCCATATCACAGGCGCTGTCTCCTTCGTCAGACTCTGAAGCGGCATTGACGGTTTCATGACATACTCCACTGGCAGAGATTGTGATCGGCCCTCTGAAACGGGGCGCCCCCACAGCAGGTGCTGACGACGACGGTTGGTATCCCAGCCCGAACCGGTCCATCTTCACAGGAATGTCCAGCACTTTGCCCCAGCCTTTTGCTTCTCCTGCCTCCACTAGAGCTTGAGCTTCTTTATACGATGAGACGGCTATCTCCGCCGCTTTGCTCGGCCCGGGACCTTTGTCCTTGATACGCAACCCTTCAAATGCCTGGCAGGGCGTCTCGTGGATCTCTCCGTCGACCTCCACATATTTGAATGACGATAGATGGCTGACCAGGATGTCTTCTTCTCCGCATACGGTGACTACGCTGTCTCCGACCATATATTTCAACTTCTGATGCAGGGTAGACGTGACTGCCCCAGCCCCATGAATCCAGGGTCGTCCGAGCAGGCAACTATATGCAGGCTGGATGTCCATGATATAAAACTCAGTTGCAAACACCTCCGGCCCCACCTGTAGAGGCAATGTTATCGATCCAAAGACTGTTCTTCGCGTGCCATCAAAGGCTCTAACTACCAAGTCACTGGGCGTGCACAGGATTCCTCTGACATCCAGCTTCATCATCGCTTTCTTGGGCAGCACATTTAAGGACGAGCCGGTATCAACCAATACGTGCGCCATTACTGATCCTCTACACTCGACAGATATGTGCAGCGCCATATTATGATCTCTCCCTTTCGGGGTCAAGTCGAAGTCGGTAAAGCCCAAGCTGTGGCCTGCATTTACATGTGCCAACACTCCTTCCAGCTGATTCACGGAGACGTCTTAGGGTACGAAGGAGGTATCCAGGACTTTCAGCAAAGCATTTCTGTGAGCTTCAGAACACAATAGCAATGACAAGATAGATATCTTGGACGGCGTCTGTTGCAGATGCTCCACAATCTTATAATCACTTTTTCGAATCAAGCGCATGAACTCTTCTACATCTTTCGATGCCGCTTCTTTGCCGCTTGCTTGCACCGGGACATTCTCAATCATTTTTCCTTTTCCTTTCGCTAGTCTTTCGGCCTCCACCTCAGGTGATATAAAGATCCTACCACTCCTTGTCATACCTCCCGAACCAACAACATTATCCACAGCCTCGGCTGACCGCTTATTAACATCAATCTTTATCCCGTCACAATACACCTCCAACCCATATGACCAGGGGACTGCTTTCGTGTTCTCGTACGGGATCGGCCCGGCCTTAGTTATGGTGATCGGTGGTCGCTGAGCTGGTGCTGCAATAGTGATGGTCTTTCGAGGAATCGTTACAGTGGCCACATCACTCTGATCATCTGCTACTGCCCTTGCAGGCTCTTCGGTTGCTGCTCGGTCAAACTGCAATGTGCCTCCATCAATTAAAGCCTGAATGCCTTTCTTCAAATCATCACACCCCCAGCTAGGGTCCAACATTCTAAGCAATACTCGTCACATCCCGGGTAAACACCCCCTTGTAACAGTCGGCTCTTTATCTCGCCCAGCGGAGTCTTTAAATCGTCGACATTCATAATCAGATTTAACCCTTCCTCAGTCAGAATGGCATTTGCCCCATGATTAGGCATGGGCTTCTGCACTATATTCGGACCCGCCGTTCCGAAATTGATAGTCTTATTGTCCAAAAGATCCTGCACAACGTGCTTAAAAGCATGGCAACCCTCTATATCGTGGCCCGGAGCCCCAGAATGAAACTCACAGTGCCTACTTGCATCGTAGCCAAACGGGGGAGCTCCCGTTATCGGTGCCAGAGTTCTCTTCTCTACCAGGTTCAATCCCAACAATGTCTGCAGTAAATCAGCATATGTCGTGGGAGGCTTCTCAAACACTCTTCTTGGTTTACCACCCTGGAATCTTCGCTGAGCTTGCTGTGCCCCCTGCTGAGGCTGCTGCTGCTGCATTGGCTGCTGCTGAGACGGTTGTTGTTGGTACGGGATATTAACACTCGCCACCTGCTGCGGCTGATGATATTGGTTTCGTCCCCTGCCTCGGCCTCGGCCTCGGCTTCCAAACACTGCGCTTGCCTCGCCCTGACGGCGCCTACCAAAAGCCTTCCTATTACTGCCAGATGCAGTTGATTCCTCAACCTGGAATTTTCCTTGCTTGATGTTACGCTCAATCTTTTCTCCCATCAGAATTAGGTCTGAAAAACTGGCCAGAGATGTGTGAAACAGCATGTCATGAAACAAGCCTGTGAATGTGCCGACAAACATGTCATTCATTTCCTTATCTTCTACAGGAGGACGGACCCTGGCAGCCATATCGCGCCACCTTTGCGCGTACTCTTTAAAGCTCTCTCCCTTCTTCTACGACAGCCCCGCCAATTGGACCCGATTGGGCGCCAAATCGCTGTTATACTTGTAGTGAGCTACAAATGCCTCTGCCAATTGCTTCCATGTCTTGATATCGGTTGGCTCCAACCCCATATACCACTCTAGGGAAGGACCCGACAGACTATCTTGAAAGAAATGCATTAGCATTCTTTCATCAGTTGAGTATGCAAACATCTTTCTGTAATAAGCTCGTACGTGCACTTTCGGACATGTGTCCCCTTTATACTTATCAAACGCAGGAGCTTTGAATTTGATTGGCACCCTTAAGCCAGGTACCAGACCCATTGTTGTCATGTCCAAGCCCACAGCACTTTGGTTCAGGACCTCCCTCATCTGCTCTTCCAGCATTCTGATCTTCTGGGAGTCATCCATCGGTCCTTCGAAACCTCCGCCGGAGAAGGCGTCTTCCTGCTGATCTTCTTGCCACATACCATTTCCAGCTCCGTACCCGTCATATCCATTATTACGTCCAACCCTGATCTGATTCATCCCCGGACCTCGACCTCTGTTGCCGTATCCCTGAACACCTCCAGCGGGCCCAAAAGCCATAAACCCAGCGCCGTTTCCATTTCCAAAACCTCCGTAGCCCTGATGGGCCATACCATAACCATCTTGCCCACAGCCTTGAGCATTGAAACCATATTTCCCCGCATTATCGAATCCCTGATCGTTGAATCCGAACCCAGCATTGACAAAGCCATTGCCTCCCATATTATCACCCAAGTTGACGTCCCCAAGCCCAACGTTATGGACAACAGTCTGATTCCCAACTCCGACGTTACCATTCACAGCAGCGGTAGCGTTGTTGATATTAGCGGCAGGTATATTGACTACAGGCGGAGCCACTGGCGTGGGAGTGCCATCTCCATGAGCAGTGTCGACTCGCACAGACTGATGATCCTCGTTACCATGACTAGCATTTCGGGCCAACAGAGGTTGGACCATGGCTTGCAAATTCTTCTGACCTTTTGCAATAGCTTCCATGGTCTGCATAAAGAGAGCTAGCTTTTCGCGCACATCTTGCATCTCGTTCTGCATTTGATCCATGATTCTTCGACAGTTGGTGCGAGTAGAATAGCGGTGCGGGTGCTGATCTGCAATCCTAAAAAGTACCTGTAGTAGAGCAGGAAATAAGACAACCTTCAATGATTACCTGTAATGCAATATGAATATGAATGCAATGCAACGTGTGTCTGTGCATTAGAGGAATTCATTCCCCGATTCTAGTGTGAAGGTGCCGGTGTAGTGACAGTGCTAACAATATAAAGATCGGAGCTGAATCACAGAAAGCCTCATATATTGCTGAGAAACCAATGAACCCGGAATACAATGTTACTAGAGGTACAAAGAGAAGGCGTGACCTCGACCAACAATCCTGGTGATGGTTAGCACTGTGCAAATAAAGCATACAAGTTACTACATGAAATGATCAAATCCTCCCATAAGTCTGGTATTCTTCTAGCAACTTCTTGGTCTCCGGGTGACTGGGTCGAGCAAGCAGCCCTTCGACAAGTTGGTTTCTTTTCTTAAGAACGCGGCGTACGTCTTCAGCAGTTTCTTCCCATGCCCCCTCCCCGAAGCGATCTTCTAGTTTACGCTTATGAGACACAACTTCATCTCTACCCTTGATGGCCTTGTTTAGTGCGTTCTGGAGACTGTACCGGGCCATCACCTCTTCCTCACACTTCTTGATGCTGGACTTCAACTGCTCTTCGAGGTCGGAGATTTGCTGCTTTAACTTATCCTCCCTCTTCTTATTGTTGGTGAGCGTGGCATTCCAAGTCTTATTGCAAGAAGAGATCTCTCGGTGAGCGATGTCAAGCGCTTTCTTCTTGGATTCAAGCATGTCATGGGAACTTCTGAACTCTTGCCCCAGACGTTCGCGCTTCTTCCTCTCCTCAGTCAACTCAGCGCCTAATCTGTTCATTAGCTCAATCTGCTGTTGGAAAGCATGGACGGCCTTGTTTTTCTCGCTGCGTGCCTGGGCTAGCTCTTGCTCTAATCCTTCGTTGATCTTCAACAAGGCTTCTTTTTCTCTCACAACCTGCTCGTAGGCTTCCCTAGACACAGTAGTTGGCTCTGCTACCGGAATAGGGACCAGAATTGGTGCATCTGGAAATGGCATCCTCAACTGATTGGCTCTCTCCCGAATCCAAACTCTATAAGGTGCATAGGCCTGACAGTCATTCTTTCCTAGCAACGGCTTCCCTCTTCGGTTAATGCGCGTCCAGACATGCTGCAACTTGGCCAATAACTCCCCCTTCACATCTCCAGTGAAGTACAAAGATTCCTGTACTTCTTCCTCTTTTGGCGGGTTCTTCAGGGCATATCCGAACTGATGGACGAACAGAGAAGGGTTGTAATTGATACACCCTTTTCTTCCTATCAGCGGAACATTAGGGTAACCAGAACAACTGAAGATAAGCTCAGATCCCAGCAGATCTCTATCAAACCAATCAACGTCTTCAGAAGTTAACCTCATCATATGCTCCGGCCAGTCGGGCGTAATTGCATTATCCATGAAAGGTCCCCTCGATGGAAAATGGCTCTTGAACCACATATACAGCAAAGGTACGCAACAGGAGACATTCTTGCCTCTCCTGTTTTCATTCCTGTAGTGCATCGAATGGTAAAAGTCCCCGATCAGTGTTGGTACTGGGTTACCGGCAGCAAATAGATGAAACGCATCCATGTCCACGAAGTTTGGGAAGTTAGGGAACAACACTATCCCATAAATGCAGAGGGCCAAAATAGCGTTAAAGACCACCCAACACCCATTCTTGGCGTACTCTTGAGCCTTACCAACCAGAAACTGAAGAGAAAAACCCGGAACCCCTCGCCACGCAGTCATCAACAAGTCAGAAGCATTCATATGCAGGGCCTTGGCTAAATCCTCCAAATTGGGCTCAGCGGCTGAGTGAATAAAAGGAACTGCATTCTGAACTGGCAGCTCAGTAAACTCTACATACTCCTCCATGGTGGGCCCCAAGATGAAGTCCGCAAACGTGAAGCATCTCAAAGTCGGGTCATAGAATTGCATTAAGGTGTACAGCCCATTCAATTCATCCTCAGTAGACCTGCGCACTAAACCCAACAACCGTCCGTAACTCTGCCTGAAGCTTCTACGGACATCCTCACTTGCGAGAGAAATCAGACCCAGGAGTGGAGTAATATCGGGGACAGGTAGCTTATACGCAACAGTCATCCTCAAACCAGCCATGATCAAATGCTCAGAAGTCCCGACACTAGAACCGGGGGAATGCAAATGCACCTGCAGCACAGACACACGTTAGTGAGATGCAATGATAATGGGTATGCAAACAATGCAATGCAAATAACATGCAACAGGGACCAACTGCCATAGCTGCATAGCCTGAACTATATCAAGAAGTCTCCGATAGGCTCTTTAGAAGTCCTCAACCCTGGTCTCGGATAGACCTATAATAAAGCTCCAACAACAGTCTCTGACAGACCTCACAACCCTGGTCTCGGATAGACCTATAATAAAGCTCCAACAACAGTCTCTGACAGACCTCACAACCCTGGTCTCGGATAGACCTATAATAAAGCTCCAACAACAGTCTCTGACAGACCTCACAACCCTAACTCAGACTGATCTCTGATAGACCTCAAATCATATCTCCAAATGGTCTCTGACAGACCTTAGAACTATCCAACTGGTCTCTGACAGACCTCATAACACATCTCCAGATGGTCTCTGACAGACCTCATAACTCTCCATAAATACCCAGGATCTCTGATCAAGAAATAACCGGTAATCTGAAAGTCTAGTTACCTGCATAACCCCAAACCCTCTCACAGGGGGATGTCCTAGTAACTGATAAAGGTATGGCATCCTATGCGGTCGTCGGCGTCACAGACTTTCAGGGTTGATGGTACGATTCCCAGAAGGAGTGGCATCATCAAATCCTGAAGAGGCCTCACTTAGCCAACTTCCAAATGATCGGTCCCCAGAGTCGACAATCCAACTAACCAGCAACCCAAGCCACCCAAAGGGCAGGACAGGAGGCCAACCAGAAGAACCTCATCTGAGCGTAGATTTCGCGGGACACTAGGACATGCAAAGCACGTGCGCGCCCACTAATCTCTACTCTAAGTCTAAGGTGCACTCAAGCCCATGTCCGACTTCTCACTCAATATCAGAACACCCGTCACACCCTAATATACAGCAATAATAATCAATATATATAATGCTGGAAATAAAGGCCAGAAATATAAATCCATACAAAATCCACGACGGGAAAACAAGCGTTAGGATTGACTCTCTTAAGGGACGTTGGATCCCAAATGCATAAGAACTATCACAGTCCTTAGCAGCCAGGGGACGTTGGATCCCCAGCAGAGTCGCCAGCTGTCGCTACTGCGAAAATCGGCGCCGGCTGACAGAAGAGTCGCCACCGTGCGTTATTTATCCCACGGGAGGGAAAGGAAACGCTCAGAGTAAACCTCGCACAACACGGGAAAGGTATGGTCATCGCAACCAAAACCTAGGTTCGGGAGTCGGTTACGCAAGGGGAAGGTATTAGCACCCCTCACATCCGTCGTACTCGACGGGATCCACGCTTGTTTTCGGGTATGGATTGTTATTCTATCTAAACTATAGGTCAAGGGTTAAAAAGAAGATAAAATGAAAATAAAAATGACTCGGCAAAGTATCGCACTTTATGCCTACGTATTCCCGCCTGGAACGAGAAATCAGAGTCAAGGTAGTTCGCCTACCTACGGGAAAGGAGGGGAAGGTTGCTCGCTAGGATATCGTATCCTATGCCTACGTACTTTCATACAGCATGAAAGATCAGAGCAAACGTAGTTCGGGCCACGTACGACACAAGTCTGTCTTGATTGAATTTATTCCTTTTGAAAAAGGTTTTTCTGATTAACAGTCCAAGCGGACAAAAATGACGTCTTGATGAGTTCACATTCTTTTACGAAAGAAATGTCTTTTATTGTGTTTGAAATTTTATTGTGTTTTTCTGTTTGTTTTTGAGGAAGAAAGAAACAGAACTCTAACCTACGGTTGCAAAGGGAATCAAACTAAACTAATGTTATCATGCATGGGTTAAGACCTAGAGTCTATCATGCTCCTCTCTTGCGCAGATAGAAACAGAGATCCTAAGGGATAGGCAGAAACAGAAACAATATCAGATATATATACAGTAAAACAGTAAAATGCATGAATGCAACAATACAAGCGAGGCAAGGGAGTCCCACTCAACCTCGAACCTGGAAAACAATGGGCAAAAATGAACAGACTTCACTTTCAACCCAACAGGGTAGACAACAAAAAATACAGTCAGGAAAACCAATCAATACATCAGAAATGAAATACAGCAAAATAAACAGCCACAGCAGCTCTGCATCAATATCCATCTTCAAGTCATCTCTCATCATCTACAAGCTTCAGTCAGCAGCAGTCTCTATCTTCACAGTCTTCAAGCAAAGGCTTTGGTTGCCAATCTTCAGTCTACAATGGCTTTTCTTCAAGTCCTATCCTCCAAGCCGAGGGATCAATCACCAGAGTGGATTGGGTGTTAAGCAATTAGTTGACTACCAATGGTGGTAAACCAACTGCCACTAACACATAAGACATTTTCTCTCAAGAGTTCTATCCCTCAGACAATAGCACCAAGCCTTCCAAAGGAAGGGGGTGAGTGTCTCAGAGAGACTCTGTATCATAGAGAGGAATGGAGGCAGTCAAAACCTTCCATGTTTGAGAATCAGGCTTTCTAACCTAGAGCTCTGCCTAGTTCCTAAACCCTAATCTCCTTAACAGCTGATGGCAAAAATCTCCTCTCCAACTCTGGAAGTTGGTCTTCAATCTCTGGATCTCCAATGGCTTCATCATCTTCAGTCTTCAACTCTCCCAAATCCCCAGACAGTCCCAATACCCAAACAAGCAAGCAATCATCCCCAAAGGGCACACCACACCAGTCAATCAGATATAGACAGTATATTAATAGCAGTAGGGGAATCCTGACTTTTCTAAGGGGATCTAATAACTACCCATAGCCCCTATGGTCCCATAGCTAAACTATTTAATCCCTAAGTCTTAAGGGAAATGACCTGATTCACCTAAGTTATCACTTAAAACCCTAATTTGTTCATGTTGTTTACACCTAAACTAATCACCTAAAACTAACTCCTAAAAATATGAATTAAATTGCATGTACAAGTTTAATATCTAAACTAAACAACCTAAAAAGAATGAACAAAAAATATTAAAGCAACTAGTAGATTAAAAATTAACAAATTTATGTATGAAATGAAACTATTTAAAATGCTATTTATTTGGAAAATATGGCAAAAATATCAAATAAAAAATAAAATGCAATTTTTATTTTTTATAATTTTCTAGACTCTTTAATGAAAATTATGCAAAAAGAATCATCAAAAAATAATGATTTTTCAATTTTATGTGATTTTTATAAAATGCATGAAAAAAAATGAGAGAAATTAAAAAGAATTAAAAAGAAATAAATGGGAGGGGGTGAGAATAGCAATTCGCTGCAGTTGTAATCCATTGTGGGCTGGAAAAAAGGGGTGCGAACATCAATTGCATCAGGCCCACACGCGCTCAGAAATTTTAACAAAAAGACAACAAAAAACCAAACGGTGCACATAGCAAACAAAACCATTATAATTCATTGGGCCTGGCAATTTGGGGGTGGGAGTAGTAAGCAGACTTGAGCCCAAGGTTACTAACTTACTGAAACACCGCGTTTCATCTCTATTCAGCCTTTCCCTCATAAACGAACTTTAAATCTCGCCCGTTGGATCAAGATGCAGTCAACCGGTCAAGGGATAATCCTAGGGTGGTGAGGTCGTCTTCCTCCTTGGTTCAGGTTTTGGAGGGAATTCCATGGATGAACATGCGAAGAACACCAACTGATCCATACCCTAACTACCTCGATTCTTCATGAAATCCCAACACATAAAGACCAAAACCACTCCAAATCTTACCAGGAATTCAATCATGATATCAAAACTAATTGAAATCTCCTCTAACCCTAAACCCGATAGCTACCCCCAAGAAATGATCAAGAACCAATTCTCACGATCCTCAAAATTGATGGCACAGGCATGTTCCTCTCTCTACCCAGATCACTTCCCCCTAAAGAACTAAGCCTAACACCCCAAATTCAAAGAGTTATTGTTCCCAACAGAATTTGTGCCAACCTAAAAATTATCACCAAATTGATCCCTACTTTCCAGAAATGATCTGCTACCTATTCCCTATCGTTCCAACCTATTAATCTTGATGAACTATGCATAAATTAGAGTGTAGAGATCAAGATGCAGACCTGAGAAAATGTATGAACCAGATAGTGAAATCTTCCAAATCAAGGCTTGCACTTGTGCAGAAACACTCAGTGACACAAGAGCTTGCTTCTGTTTGCACTGGTTTGGATTGATTGTGCTTGAATCTTGGAAATGGATTTGAAGTTGCAAGCTGCCAAACTCAATGTCAAGAACACGATTTGGACCTGAATTCCTTCTGATTCTGATTGCTACACACTCAATGATGGTGATGGAGTTGAATGAGATCAAGAAACTGAACTGAATGTGGAGAAAATGAAGAAATGGAATTTGATTTGTTATGGAAGAAATTTGATCTCAATCTCTCCTTTCTGCAGCAATTCTCTCCAACCCCTGCATCTGAGCACACTCCAAACTACTTATAGATGGTGTAAGAATGATCTAGAAGGGACTGGAACAATCCAATGAGAAATTGGATATCTCACTTCATGAGATTTTGGATTCCATGCCAAGCATAGGTCATTTTCTATTCAAGCTTGCACAACCCTCACTTCTCATTTGAAATTCTCCTTGGATGATATTTTTGATGTGCTGAAAAGCCTTGCAAGTTTGCCCATTGATTCCTTGTTTGTGTGGAGTTTTGCCATGGTTCCTTAATATGCAAGCATGGACTTTACAAAGGAAGTCCAATTTTTAAGCCTAAAATAAAAAATGTGGCTGAACCAATGTCTTTAAAATGATGTTGGGAATCAATTTGGTATATTGGATGACCCATATTGGACTTGTAGATCTCTCAAACCATTTTCCAACTTGAACTTTTTCAAGTTATATGCCTTTTTTAAGTCACTTTTCACCAACTTTTATCAAGTCTTGTTCCATGCATTTCCAAACTTCCATGACTTCTTTTCTTGACTTAAAATGGCATTTTGAACAACTTTTATGTTGGGAAGTTTTTCATTTGAAGCTTCCTTGTATGAGTTTTGGGCATAGGCTAAGAATGACCTGTAATCCTCAGATGACCAAAATACCCTTTGCTTGCCAAGACCATAAGTAGAGTTCCACAAATCATATGAAGGCATACCATACCATTCTAGAAAGCTAAGACAATGAGGAACAATTCTTATGTTGACCAGAAATTCATCTGAAATCTCCTTGAGGGGTAAAAATTGCTTGGAAGTCAAGTCACTTTCACAGACAAAATTTCAGATACCTCAGATGACCTGTAACTTGCAAGGACCATAACTTGAGTTCTATAAATCTCCTTGATGTATTCCACCACTCAAATTAAAGGTATTGAGATACTCTACAAGTTTCATGTTGGCCAAGGATCCATTTGAAGCTTGTATTTTGACTTATCTTGCTTGGAAATTTGACCTAAACTAGGGGATTTTACATAGAAACCCTAATTTAGAAACTCCTCTTCTCCTTGATTTCTCTTGAATTCTTCTTATCATAACACCATATCCTCTCCTATATGTCAAATGATGAACCCCACATCCCTCCAATAGCCTTTAATGCCTTTCAACCAGTCAATTGTCCTAGAGTTGACCCAGGGTTGACCCAGATGAAACCCTAGTTGACTGTCTTCCTCCACAACTCTTGTGACCACACCAATGACTTGTTCCCTTATCCAAATGACTTTCTAAATCCTCCAAGATGTCTAGATACTCCCCATGCTCAGCCCACAGCTCACAATTTCTTTGTTGATCCTCAGACACCCTCAGTTAGGAGATATACTCAATGCTTGATCTACTGACTTCTCCAACTTTCAAATTCTTTTCTGATGACTTGAATGAGATTGAATCAGGATAATAACCTCTTGATAGGCCTCTAGAGATGAGAATAATGCTTGGTCCCCTGTTGGATGACTTGCTATGCTTATGCTATGCAGATGATCAGACTATGTGCATGCCTCTATATGCAAATGTTAATGATATTGAAACATAAACCAAGTGAATAAGGTTGGGCAAATTTTAGGGTGCAACATGATGCAAAGCCTATTCCTTTTCTTCCATTGATTCAAGCGGAATCAAGTCCTTCGAACGTAATGAATAAACCTCTGATTACGGTACACCCTTTGAACAAACCCATAGTCTTTAAATCTTGCCTGGATGATTTCAATCACCAACACTTCGAACCCGAATCTTCCTCTTACAATCCTCCAGTTACCACTACTAAACTGATAGAACAGCCCGTTCTTCGATTACCTTCACTCAGCTGAATCTGTGATCGACCGATTCGTACGAAAACCCCTAAAATCCAAGATTCTTGGAGAAAAAACCCTAACGGTTTTATTTAAGAAAAATCTACTGATTTCTCAACCCAAACCCGATTACACCAATCCTATGTTTGGACGTTATCACCTCTAACAACTAGAATGCACAACAAAAATGATTATATGTAGTTGTTAAGAAAATGCAAGGAAGAGGATGAAGATGATGAGAACAATCAGTGTCTATTTTCACTTTTCTTGTTTTTCTTTCAAAGAAAGAGCAAAAACTCACTATATATGCAAGTCAAAAACAATTAACCAACATAACAACCATAAAGACAATTTCACATAACATAATTTTAACTGAAAACGCACGAGCGGTCGACCTTTGCAGAAATGAGGGTCGACTTGAGCTTACCTGAATTTCAGATTATGCAGAAAATAGAACTTTGCGCCAAATGGAGCAGGTCATGCGTCGATGCAAAGCATGCATAATTAGAAAAATAGAAATGGACACAGTATGAGTTGACCGGAGGGTCGAGGCGAGCACTTATGAGAGTAAACCATTCAAAATGCTTTATGTATGAGTCGACCAGAACAAGTTTGAATCGACTCAAAGACCTAAAATATGCAAAAATGCATATTTTCATGTATCATGCAACTTTTGAGGTACTCTATCACATAGTAAGCTAGACAGACTTGACCAAACCTATATGAAACATATATTGAACAATTTCTGTATGTATCAAACAATGTTTCTGGCCGATGTTTGACTCAAGAGGGATAAGGTATGCATATGTGACATAATGATACCGTCCAAAGTATATTTTTCTACCTATCTAAGTTTTGACATCATTAAAACAAGTGTAGCTACCTATGAGGATTGCCCTTACATACTCCCCCTTTTTTATGATGGCATAATGGTAGAAACTTGGTGTACGATGCATTGTATCATCCTCCCCCTTACTTGATGCCTTTGTCTTTACACAATCTGCATGTTTAATAAGTCTTACAAGTGATGTTTCTGCTTGATATTATTCTCCCCCTTTGACAATATCAAAAATAAAGAAGATAGATGTCAATGTATTGCATATAATAATAGAGATAAGCAAATTCCAACCATTTGCAACAGGTTACACATTAACACACATTCACATATAATGCAGTTAATGAAAGCATATAAATGGATAAATAGAACAACACTTAAGAGAACAACAATAATCACTATTTTATAACCAACAATAAGTATGTCTTCAAAAGCAAGTAAGTACATGAAACATTCTACAATAGATGTTAATGAACACATGATGAAATAAGATGCATAATGAAATACTCAAGACATCCTCTGGGTCTCCTCCCCTTAAAGTGATGGCATCATCCTCGAAAGGGATATTTCGAAAATGGAGGCAGTTGCACATCAGCACTTTCTGTGTACTCCAATACCGTTCAATTTAGTGTGTTGAAACTGTTGTTAAGGGCCCGATGTTGACCTGCTGCAGTTTCAACTATCCCATCTATCCTCCCCATTACATCTGATGTAAAGGCATTGAAGTTTTCCGTGTGAGCTAAAAATTGGTTATGTAATTGCGAGAACCTCTCTTTCTGGGCAGTCATGAAGGTACATTGCTCAAGCTGCATGGTCCTCATCATATCGAGGAGTTCATCGATATTTTTTTAGGGATGCGGAGGAGATATTGGTACATAACTCCAGCCAGGGGTGTCTTGATGATCCCAATTTGACATTTGTGGCATGTAATTGGCACATAACGTGTCCAACCAATGTTTTTCCAGGCACCCCACCCTTGATCATCATCATGCGCCAAGTGGGGTGATTGGTTTAGCCACCCACTGTCATATCGATCAGCCTCCATAGGATGTCCACCTACTTCTTCTTCTTATTCTTCTTCTACTTCCTCTATTTGTTAATCACTTTCATTTGATTCCTCCAATCGAGAGGTAGTATCCTTAACAATGAATCAATAACGACTTTTTCTTGGATCCCATATATAGCCCGTCATAGTAAGAGCCATTTGACAGAACTCTTGATAAGAGGTCAAAGATGTGTAGGGGATACCTTGAACAATGATGTTAGCATTATTTATAATCGATTGGATAAAGGACCCATATGACATAGTTGTTCCTCTATCGAAATCCTTTAGCGAATAGATTCAACTGGAAATGTAATGAGGCCAACTGATCTTGATCTTTTTCTTAAGTATGTAAACTAAGTGTACCTCGGCTTGATCCACTCGTGAGTAGCCGCCTTTCTTTGGACGTAGAATGTGCGACACAATCCATTATAGTATTCTATCAACCGGTTTCAGTTTTCCCGCTGTGACCGTTTTTGGATAGAGGTCGCTTGCTACAATGTCGTCACCATATGGTTTCTTTAGCAGGAGTTTAAGGCTTCTTTGAAATTGTAACCTACCACAGTACAAGCACCCGTGGCCTTAATAATTGGCTCAACAGATACAAGTGAGATGTCAAACAAGTTTTTCTATACCAAGTCATTTACACAAACCTTGGTATTTCCCAGCTTTATAGTAAACTCAAACCCTTGAAATATACCTTGAATATTTGATGTCACACTCCAAAAAATTGTTAAAATCATGAGCATCCAAAAGATCAATTACCTCTGGAATATGCATTCGCTCATCAAAATTTCTATAGTAAGCATGTTGCTTAACTATAGATCATTTTCTAAAGTTCTTCTCATAAATTTCTGAAAATTCAGGAGGTAACAAAGAGACAGCAGTTACCGATAAAGTTGCTCTTGAAGGACCGACTTAAGTAGATGGTGCTCAAGTGGTTCTCTTTCTAGTGGTTCTTCTTGTAGAAATTTTGATTTATTGTATGGAGATGAAGAATTTGTAGATGTAGAATTTTACTCTTGGAGATGGAGAGAAGAAAGTAGCTTTACCCTTTTATGGAGAAACTAGGTTTTGAATAGAGCTTTGGGAAGAGGAGAGGAAGAGAGATAACCTTGAATAGGTGCAATGCTCAATGCAAATGCTAATGGTGATGAGTTTGAATAGACAACATGATTTCAAATGCATTAAAAATGACAAAATATGAATAGTTCATCAATAATTTATCAGAATTCTCGCGCGATGCGTCAACCGAAAGAGGTCATGTGTCGACGCACACTGTGTTAAAGCATATACTTAGAAATTCTTAGGGTATGCGTCGACTATAAGGTCGACCTGAGCACACCCACTTTACAGACATGAAAAATTCTAGTTTTATGAGTCGAGCGAAACCCTATGTAGGTCAACTCATACATGCAAAAATAGCAAAAATCATCAATTTTTGTTCAACAAGCATCCAAAGAGACATAAATAAACAACCTATCCATATTTCAAACATACAAGGGGATGAAATAAGCATAATCATGGAATAAACATCAACAATAACACGTAGTTTGATACATTACTTTATATGAACGAGGGAAATGCGAGAGTTTCTAAATAAGGAAAGATAGCACCTCAGCTCCAATTGTTAGCTAATGCTCTCACATATTGCTCTAAACTTCCTAATTTGTTAGATAAAATATGAACAAAGCACATAGAGAGATAAATATAAAGCATGCAAAAGTTATTTCTTAAACACAATCCGAGATGTCGAGAACACTGAGTTCCCTACGGATGTGAAAGAAAGGCTCTGTAGCGAGTGGTTTTGTAAAGATATCCGCAAGTTGATTTTTAGTATCAACATGCTTAAATACCAAGTTGCCCTTCTCCACATGATCCCTAAGGAAGTGGTGGCGTATTTCAATATGCTTGGTGCGTGAGTGTAGCACGGGATTCTTGGTTAGGCTAATAGTACTAGTGTTATCACAAAAAATCAGAACACGATCAAGGTTTAGGTTGAAGTCGAGAAATTGTTGCTTAAGCCATAAGACTTGAGCGCAACAACTATTGGCTGCAACGTATTTCGCTTCGGATGTTAACAAAGCAACGAAAACCTATTTTTTGCTATGCCACCTCACAAAAGAATTTGAAAATATATGACACATGCCACTCGTGCTTTTCCTATCTGATTTGTAACCAGCAAAATCGGAATCAGAAAAGCCAACCAAGGAGCAATCATTTCCCTTAGAATACCAAAGCCCAAACTTTGGAGTACCAGAGAGGTATCTAAGTATGCGCTTTACTGCTTTTAAGTGAGATTCTTTAGGAGATGATTGATACCTTGCACACATACAGACACTAAACATAATTTCGGGTCTAGAAGCAGTAAGATAGAGAAGAGATCCAATCATACCTCGATACTTTTTCACCTCTACATCTTTACCATTTTCGTCTCAGCTAAGATTCGCACACATAGGCATTGGAGTGTCGACAGCCTTGGAGTTTGCCATGTCAAAGTAGTTGAGAAGCTCAAGGAAGTATTTTGTCTGGATCACAAAAGTACCTTCCTGTAGTTGTTTGATTTGCAATTTGAGGAAATAGTTGAGCTCCCCCATCATGCTCATCTCGAATTCTCCCTGCATTAATGTAGAAAATTCTCTTACCAGATTCATGTTAGTTGATCCAAAAATGATATCATCAACATATATTTGTACCAAAATCAAGTGTTTTCCTTGATGTTTAATGAAAAGGGTTATGTCAACCTTTCCTCTTGAGTACCCTTGATCAAGAAGAAACTTGCTTAGACGGCCATACCAAGCCCCAGGGGCTGCTTGAGTCCATAAAAAACATGTTTTAATTTGTACACATGATCAGGATACTCATGAGATTCAAACCCTAGAGGTTGGGCAACATAAATCTTTTCATTTATATAACCATTAAGGAACACACTTTTTACATCCATTTGAAATAGTTTAAAATCTTTTGCACAAGCAAAGACATGTAGAAGGCGTATAGCCTCGAGTTGGGCAACCGGTGCATAAGTTTCCTCATAGTCGATTCCTTCCTCTTGGTTATACCCTTGCGCGACCAAACACGCCTTATTTCGAGTTATTACTCCATTCTCGTCTAGTTTATTCCTAAACACCCATCGGGAGCCAATTACTCGATGGTCTCACGGAGGAGGGACAAGGTCCCAAACCTCATTTCTTTTAAACTGGTTGAGTTCTTCTTGCATTGATAGGAACCAATGTTCATTGAGTAATGCCTCTTTTGGGGTTTTAGGTTCTACTTGAGAAACGAAAGTGAAGTGATAACAAAAATTACTTAGCTTTGATCGAGTTGTCACTCCCTTTGAGATATCACTGAGAATATTATCGATGGGATGGTCTTTACAAGACTTCCATGCTGGAGGGAGATCATCGGTGTTGGATGGATGAACTTCCTCAATCCCCTCATGATGGTGATCGTTTTCCTCCTCAACTTTGGCTGGGTCAGTTTGATCAATTCATGTCTCAGCATCCTTGAGCATGTCTTCAGAAGATACACCTGCACCATAAAACGAACTACCTTTTTCGACATTTTTCGGATAAGAATCATCAAATGTGAGATGAACAAACTCTTCATCTATAAGTAATCTCTTATTGTATATTCTATAAGCTTTACTTGACTGAGAGTATCTGAGAAAGATACCTTCATCTGCCTTGGAGTCAAATTTGCCTAGACTCTCTTTTCCATTATTTAACACGAAACACTTACAACCGAAGACATGAAGGTGAGACACATTTGGCTTCCGCCCCTTTAAAAGTTCATACAAAGTCTTGTTGAGAATAGGGCGGATGATCACCCTATTTAAAATATAACAAGTCGTACTAATGGCGTCAGCCCAAAAATATTTAGGAAGCCCACTTTCGTTGATCATAGTTCTTCCTAAATCTTCTAAAATTCAATTTTTACGTTCCACGATCCCGTTTTGTTGAGGGGTACACGGAGTGGAAAAGTTATGATCAATTTCGTGTCTACCACAATATTCCTCAAAAAGATAATTTTCGAGCTCACTTCCATGATCACTTCTAATTGATATGACGTTTATGTTTAACTTATATTGAGAAAGTTTAGCAAATTTTTCAAAGGAGGAGAATGTATCACTCTTGCTGGCCAAGAAGATAGTCCAACAAAACCTAGAAAATCATCGACTATAACAAAACTATAGTAGTTACCACCTAGACTTTTAATTCTATATGGCCCAAATAGGTCCATATGAAGAAGTTCAAGAGGTCTCGTAGTTGAAACAATGTTTTTAGATTTAAACAAGATCCTTGTTTGCTTCCCCATTTGGCACGCATCACATAAGTGATCCTTGGTAAACTTGATTTTGGGTAAGCTAATGACTAGGTTTTTTGAAACTATCTTGTTTAGCAAATCAAAATTGACACGCGCTAAACGTCTATGCCACAACCATGAGTCCTCACTCATAGTCATGAGACATTTGTCGCTACTCAATGATACTTCACTCAAATCTAGCATATAGACATTATTTACCCTCAAGGCATTAAACACATCCTTATTTTTATCACTATATTCAATTAAGCAACAATCTTTTTAAAAATATACTTTGTATCCCTTGTCGCATAATTGACTAATACTGATGAGATTGTGTTTAAGGCCCTCGACTAGCAATATATTAGAGATAGTAGTAGATGAGGGATTACCTACACTACCTTTTCTAAGTATTGCTCCCTTGTTGTTGTCTCCATAGGTTACAAATCCATTCTTCTTTTCCACAAAGTCAATAGAGAGGGATATGTCTCCTGTCATATGTCTTGAGCATCCACTGTCTAGAACCTATATTCTCTCGGTAGTCTCAAGACTTTGTACCTATAAAAACAGTCAACGAAAATAGGTACCCAATTGTTTATTGGGTCCTTGGTTGTGAGTGAAATCTTGGTTGCATTTAGGCAACGATTGATAAACCCCTTTAGGAACTAAAAATCTCCTAAAGAACATTTAACAATGGTGTGACCCTTCTTGCAACAAATACAAGAAAGTAAATTTAACTCTTGTATCACTCTTGCTATCTTGATTTTTGACCACATACACATATTTTTGATAAGGATTAACCATATTTTTTTTCTAAAATATGCTCTATCAATAACGAACACAATTTTGGGTTCTAGAGCCTTGTTAAGTTTGACCTTGAGATTTCTAACATCATTTTGCCAAATGTAATAAGTATCACACCCGAAGTTAACCACTCTTTTTCTTACTTCCTCACAATCCACCTTTGTTCCTTCCACTATGGAAGCCTTTAGAGCCTATAATTTCCTTTCAGAATCAAGAATCTTTTGCTCTAAGTAAGCAAAAATTTGTTTGTTTGAGGCCAGCCGTTTAAAGGCTTCCTTGGCTTCATGGTGTAAGGTATCAAAGGCAATTTGTAATTAAGAATGAGACAATCTAGTAGAGTTTTCATATTTTGCATGTCGTACCTTTTTTTCTTCTTATTTTGATGAGCGGAGAGACAAAGGTTGACAAATTCTTCTTCGTCACTAGAACTATCATCCTCGAATGACTCGTTATCACTTTCCCATGCGATGTAAGCTCTTCTAGGCTTAACTTGCTTCTTGTGTGACCGATTACTCTCCTTTCCTTTGTCCTTTTCATCAAAGGACAATCCGGCTTGTAATATCCGGCTTTTTCGCAATTGAAGCACGACCCTCTAACTCTACTTCCTTTGTTATCTTCATTCTTAGAAGATCTTGATTGTTTTCTGAAACTGAGTAGATTCTTTTTGGAATGTTGGATACCATTTTTCTTTACATAGCAATTGTATCGCTTCACAAACAAACCCATGTCCTCATTCTTTTCGCCATCTTCGTCATCACTCGAATCACAATCACTCAGCCCTTTTGCATAGGACTTTGGACAAGAAGCCTTTAGAGTTATAGACTTATTTTCCGCATTTTTGGTCTTCTCCTTCTTTTCCCTTTTCTTAAATTGCTCAAGACTAAGAAGCACTTGCTCGTGTTCTTGAAGCTTTCCAAAGAGTGTTGTAAGGTCCAAGGTCATAAAATCATTTGCTTCCTTTATGGAGGTGACTTTTGGTTGCCATTCCCTGGTAAGACATCTTAAGACTTTGTTAGTAGCAACATCATTGGAGTCTGGTCTACCAAGTGAATTTAGTCAATTTATTAGGTGAGAAAATCTCTTTTGCATGTCAATAATATTTTCCCCTTGCTCCATGTGAAAGAGATCAAACCCTTGTGTCAAAGTATTGATTATAGCTACTTTGACATCATTTATTCCCTCATGGGAAACTTGTAATGAGTCCCACATAGCCTTAGCAGTCAAATAATGGGAAACTCTATAGTATTCATCAACTCCCAAGGAGGAGATCAAAATATTTTTAGCCTTCCAATCGTAATTGTACTTTTTCTCGTCTTCATCATTCCATTGTGCTTCAGGCTTAGGCACAATCATGTTATTTTCATCGGTCATGGTTATTTCCATAGGACCATTCAAAATAACATTTCATACCTTCCTGTCAATGGAATTTATATGCACACATATACAGTCTTTCCAGTAACTATAGTTTTCACCATTGAAAACGGGTCCTCTATTATAAGCCCATTTTGGTTCGTTAGCCATTTTATAAGAAGTTATATGTGAAGCAGAATGAATCGGTGCTCCTGATACCACTTGTTAGACGATGGAGCAGATCTAGAAGGGGGGGGGGGTTGAATAGATCACTTGTTAAAAACAGAGTAGGCGCTACCAATATTTGGTTTTAAAATGTTTTTAGGCAGAAGCGGCCGAGGAACTATATTCGTCTAAAAAGAACCTTTACCGAAAAAATCGGATATATGCAAAGCCTATGGAATCCAATAAAAACGAGATTTAAAAATCACTAATTTGAACACACATCAACCATAATTTATTCACTATAAGGTTTGACTATTTCCAATGCTTGAAAAATATAATCAAATTAAAAAGACAATACAAGCATTTGTTGTTCACACAATTAGTCAAACACTTGATGTGTAAGGCACCACAAGTGAAATCCAATATGAGAGTGAAATGCTTAAGTGTTCAATTACAATCAAGGATTGTAATAGGCTTCAAAAATGGTTCAACACTACTCACATCAGAATTTTGATTAACTCAATTGTTTGCACACAAACTCAAAAGCTAAGCAATTGAAAAGTAAAGAGAGAACACCAACTTGTTGAGGCAGTTCCCCCGTCGTCCTCGCTCGGGGTACGTTTGCCCTCAATTCTAAAAATAGAATTGAGACCTGCATATAGATATAAACTGTTGGTAAATGTTTACAAGAGAAGCAATAAAAATCAAACAACCAAACACAATTGTTGATGCAGAGCCTATTCCTTTTCTTCCATTGATTCAAGCGGAATCAAGTCCTTCAAACGCGATGAATAAACCTCCGATTACGACACACCCTTTGAACAATCCCACGATCTTCAAATCTTGCCTGACTAATTTCAATCACCAATGCTTTAAACCCGAATCTTCCTCTCAAAATCCTCCGGTCACCGCTACTAAACCAACAGAACAATCCATTTTTCGATTACCTTCGGCTCGGCTCTGAAAGAGTTATGGAGACTTTTGTGTGGGTTTGGTTTGAATTTCGGCAACGTTTCCTTATCTCTTTCGCCCCCTATTTTCTTAGTTCTTTTGTAACTGTGTTTATAGGCAAGGTTGGCGGATAAGATTTAATGGAGACGCTTGAAAAACTGTTAAAGATTTTTCTTTAAATCCCAGATTCTGCGCAAGCGAATGGAGTAAAGGAGCCAAGGGAGTCATTTCAACATGTGAAGCAGATATCCTTTTGAATTTTGTCGTATCTGAAATGCATGAACTTGTTTTTTTTTTTATATTTTTGTGTATTCTTGCATTTTACAATTCTATTACTTATACCTTTAGCATTAATGGTCTTTATTCCTTTGTAATATAGGTTGACACTTTGTGAACTGTACGTGAGCAATTTCAGTTGTGAATTGTTTCACCTGTAATTTATGTGTTTTCTCATGTCTGCATTTTATCAGCCTTTAGATTATTTTAAGATATTTTTGAACCAAGGATCATGATCTTAACTTGTGAAGAAATTTATGAAATTTTTACTGTACTGCAAATTACTGCAGTCTATTATAAAGCTTGATAAAGTGAGATTAAGGGCAGCAATTGCACTGATGATTTAGTTTTTTTTAATTGGGTTATTTATGTACTAAACATGAATTATACTGTTATAGCTTCCAAATTACGTATAAGATCCACACACTAAATCACGTAAATGCTTAGCACGTCATAGTTTCATGCCTTGGAAATAAGGTTGCCAAAACTTTTGACTTCAGTCTGATTGGGTTTCGTCACGGTCCGAGCTTCCTTGGCGGCTTTTGGATAATACTGCTCTTCGTATGGATGATGGAAGCCAATTGTTGAAAGCATTGAATGTATTGATACTTAAGATTCTTGACAATGTAAATCGAACTTCATCCTTTGTTGTCCTAATGAATCTTTTACTACCACTAGATCCATCCATTGAAGTTTCAAAGCCTCAAAATAACCATTAAATTATGTCTTGTAAGTAATCTAAATTTTGTATAAATTGAACATGCATTTTGATTGTGCCATGAGTTTGAGGGAAATTCTTGCTTTTGCCTCCTCCTGAATTCAAATATGCACACACAAGATTCATGACTTAAACATTGGAGGATCATGGCCAAAGGACAGACGGTCATCTAAAGAAGGATCATGAGGTAACACAAATACTTGGTAAAGAAAAATTGCAAAGGGTAGGATAAATTTGGGGTATGACAAGAGAGAATGTTGTGAACCATGTAAAGGTGTTTTTTGTTAGGGACTTTGGAAAAAAATATCATTTTTTAATTATCATTATTTTCAATATCGTGTGCTTCAGTTTGGTAATGAGTAATATATTCAACAATTGATTCACTTATATCTCCTGCAAACTTGGTGATTTTAGGGACTTTCCAACCCCTAGGGAGTTCCTATTGCAACACATATTCAGACAAAAGAGACACAAATTTTGGCTTATGTAGTCCTACACTAAGGCTATTCTAGGCTAGGATGTTTTCGACTATGTGGGTTAAATTATTCTGCCCCCTCAGGTTATCTTGTCGAACATTCCTAACTACATCCTTAGTATATTGGTCCATATTTACCATAATCATTATTAGGTTAACTTGACATATACACTCTTCTTCTTCCCCATGCATAGGAGGTTTGATAGGTTGGCAATCCGCCTGCTCTTGTTGCCCTTGGTTACTAGGGGAAACCCTACTGTCATGTTTCTCTATTGGCCTAACTTACATAATTTGAGGAATTAGATGTGCCTAGGCCTGAAGGATGCAAAAAAAAAAAAAACGAATATTTGACTTATTTGATTGTCCAATAACTACTAACTTTGGTTAGTGTTCTAAATTAGAGGATTGAACAATGTACCAATTTGCCGAGTAAGCATGTTAACCATCTTGTGGTTACTTTCATCCATTTGTTGTCTTATAGACAACATGAAATTTGTTGTTAGAGAAGACATATTTGGGAGGGAAAATCCAAGATTGTTTGTGGTTTCAAGCAGTTTGTGATTGTATGTCTTTATGAGGGTGGAATGTCAGACAAGATGTTGTGACATTGTGGTACTGTTCTAGCTCATAGTGAACTTGATAGTGTATTTTTTTTGGTTCTGTCATTGGGTGTCAATGGATCAAATCATATTTGTACAAGCTTATTGGGAGTAATATAAGGTGAAAGCATTATGATCTGGCTTCCACTGAAGGGATTTTTGGTCAACATGTTCTTGGGCCTCTCTCCAAGTGTTTTGTTTTGTATTTGTATTACTGGTGAAGATGAAGATCAAGACACCATCAGCTTTGATTTTGTGCATATGGAAGTTAAGGAAACATGTCTAGAACATTCACTCTGACATCTTGGAGATTTTTCTGGTCTTTCAAAGCTGAATCTGAGTGATCTTGCAGATAGTTATGTCTATCCTGCGACTACCTCTTCTATTAGGTTTGGTTCTGGTGTGGTTTGTGAAACAAGGGGTGTAAAGTTGCATATGTTTCAAGTGTGTGAATATGAAGATGTTGAAGTGATTCTTCATGTGTTTGGGTTTTCTCTTTTAGGGGGAGTGCTGATTATGCATGACAGGGGGAGCTGTGTACCTGTCTGATGTGTAGCTGCATTGCTGTAGCTTGTACAAAGTTTGCTGATTCTCAGGCAAGCTTGTGTTCTTGCACCACTGGTGAGGTCATGATATCAGACAAGATGTCTTGACATTGTGCTTTCTGATGTACCTTTTTACCTTGACAATGTGACTGTGGGTCTGGCTTTGTGAGGCTGTTGGTTTGAACTAGGATTGTACTTGCTTATTATGAATGACCTAGGAAACAACATTGGTTATTATCTGGGAGAATTTATTTTTCTCTGTAGAATATTTGTGTGTCTCAAATTGGGGATTAAAAATCAATTATTACTTGTGGACTTAGCAAGTATTTAATTGATTATCCTTTTAATTGGCGATGTCAAAAGTGTCACTCCTGAAGGTGCAGCTTCAGACAGGGCAAGAACTCAAGATTCAATGACTATGTTCATGGGGTAAAGTTATGTGGAGTTTATACTGTGGAGGTTGTTTCTCATTATGATGAAGCATAGTGTATGATTGTTGTTATTAAAATGGTCATGGTGAAGAATCGTTTTGTCCCGACTATTGATGGATCTGTGCAAAATGGTGGTAGATAGAAAGTAAAAGGAGAAGTAGTTTATGTCCATGACTTGGTGCTTGTAGTCTGACTGATTGATGAAGGAATCATTTCTTAAGGTGCTTAAGAATAATTATTGTATTTGTAATGTCAGACAGGATGTTTGAACATTATGTCTCTGAAGAAGCATGGTATCTTAAGGAAGCTACATGGGAGTTTATTTCTCTCTATAATATTCTGGTGTTTGTGATAATCTGTTAAGCTGCTGCTGTTGTGTCCTTCGGAGACCTTCATGTATATCTTAATGAAATGTATGGATTAATATGGAAATAATAAGTCATGTGGTTGGTGTCTTAAGAACCAAAGTGAGTGGTAAAGGAGTTGATGTCATACATGATGGCTTGGAATTAGGATTATGATGCTTGATACTCACAATTTGATTCAGAAGTGTTTTTATCTAATCATGCTAGAGTATGATGTGGAGGTAGTGGTCAAGACTTCTCTGGATCATGGTGTAAAGTAGTTAGTGTGCTAGTTCATATGCATAAGTTGGATATAAAACTTAGTGCTCTGATTTATGCTAGGATCAGAATGCTTGTGGGAAGGTGGTTTCTTCTCTTGGAAGTGATCTGGAAAAGATTGAGAATTTTTTTCTAGAGTATGTTAGTAATGTCAAGCCAAGTGTGCATGACATCTTGCCTATCCAAGAAGTTGTGATAACTTGTGTGGATGCGTATGGCCATTTGTCATATATGTTCTGGGTGGGTGAATAGTTCAGGGTGTCAAGATGTATTCTCAAAGAGCTATGGTATCTGGATTTGTACGAATCAGGGATTGATTTTACAGTGTTTAGTGAGTTCAGCAGGTATGTTGAACCATGAGTTTAAAGCTCCTGCTTTTCTCTGTGTAAATATGTAGTTATTCAAGTGATTTCATCTGATGATCGAATGAGAACTACCTATCTATCTATGACAGGGGGGTTTAAGTCCTTGTCCATGGATTATTGCTGTAGTGGTGCCATATTTATATTGATTGCTTGGGGATCAGCAGTTTGTGTATCTCTTGGGAGGTTGTGAGATGTCAGACTAGATATTCAGACACCATGTGCAGTTTGTCAGCTGAGTCTTGCTTTGAAGCATGATGATTCTGATTCAGTTTTTTGGGTTTGGCTCTGATTGGTACGTGTTGCACCCCAAAATTTGACCAACAATTATTCATTCATTGAGTGTTTGAAAGTGGATACCTTCATCAGAAAGTTCAAGAGATCCTCAGAGGAAGTGGTTTGAAACCAGGGTTGTGTGCTTCACAGTTTGAAAGTTGTGGGTGCCCCTCAGATGATTCTGAGACTTTGAGAATGGACTAGATGTTTTTAGAAAGCCTATGAGATGTCTTGATAGCCATCATGAAGCCCAGAGAGGTCATTATGCAAGAATTCAGAAGGTTCAACCATGAATGGTAGAATTAGGGTTTTGACTGGGTCAACCCTAGACCAGCTGAAAATTTGGAGAAGGTTGAGACCTAATCCAAGGGCCATGAGATCATGGAATGATGTATAGAGATGTTATAAAGATGATTCCTAGACCAACTCATCATGATTGAGGAGTTTGAGAAGTTTCAAGTCAGGGTTTCCAAGGATTGTCAGTGAAAAACCCTAATTTGATCCCTATCTTCCAGGCAGTTCTAGCTCTAGATGTGATTGATATCTCATCTTCCCCACAACATGAATGTTGTAGAGCTTGTTCTTAGCTTTAATTTGAGTGGTGGAAGTCCTTGATAGGAGTTACAGAGCTCAAGTTATGGTTTTGACAAATTACAGGTCAGCAGAGGTGTGTGAATCTGGGTCCTTGAAAGTCACCCAACTTGCAGACAACTTTTGCCCTAGTAGGATGATTCCTATGATTTCTTGGTCAACATGAATGTTGAAGAGCATCTTCTTATCTTTAATTTGAGTGGTAGAAGTCCTTGATTGGATTTGTGGAGCTCAACTTATGGTTTGAACAAGGCAGGGGTATTTTGGTCATTTGTCAGTTATAGGTCATTTTAGCCAATGCCTAAAACTCCTATTTCCAAGCCTCAAATGGAAAAACTCAAAACATGAAAGTTGCTCAAAATGTGATTTTAAGTCTATAAATAAGGTCACAAATTGTTGAAAAAGCTCATGGCACAAGATTACATGATTGGTCAAAGATGAACTAAAAAAGGCTTATAACTTTGAAAAGTTGAAATTGAAAAGTGATTTGGGAGATCCACAAATCCAAAATAGGTCATCCAATATATCATTTTGATTGGAAAAACCATTTTGAGAACATTGGTTTAGCTAGAATTTTCATTTGAGGTCTAAAAATGGGTGATGCTTTGAAAAGTCATTACTTGAAAAAGAAGGCAATGTTGAAAAACCCTACACAAGCCAAAAATGAACTTGTTTTTCACTCATCCCTTCTCAATATCTCACATAAGGACATTTTAAGACAAAATTGCAAGGCATGGCATATGAGATATGAGATAACCAATATGTCATCACATGAGAATTTCAAGAAGTTTCCACCCCATTCTAGATGAATCTAGACACATCCAAAGATCATTATAAAGAGAATGCCATGAAGAGAATTCAAGGTTGGTGAAACTTGAGTCAAGTCAGAGGAGAGAGAGAGAGAGAGAGAGATAGCCATTAAAGCTCTTGCTTCAAGTTCAAGCAATCCAAGATATCTTGCACTACCAGCCATCTCCTTCACAACCATTGCAAACAGAAGACTGGTGATCATCCAAGGATCATCTAGAAGCAATTCCAAGGCTTGAATCGTGCTCTACATCACTCCACCATAACCTCTTGACAGGTTCCTTCTCCATCTTATTTCTCTTGAATTATATGGTCTTGCTTAGTTTTAGAGGTATAGGAAGGTTGTACTAGGCTAGATGATTAAACCCTAGGAGTTATAGCTCATTCCATGACAATGCATAACAGAACCATGAATCTTTAATCTCCAAGAATTGTGTAGATTGTTAGTTTTAGGCACTAAGAACTGGTTTAGAATAGCTAGGGTAGCATGAAGAGCATCTGTAGATCATTAGAGTTAGGGTTAATGAAGATTGATATCAGCTGAGCATGGTCGTACCAAGATGTTGAAGTCTTCTGTTGGAGTTATTGAGAACGACTCAGGGAAAACTATTCGTGCCATCTTATTCCTCTCATTGAGTAGAGCATTTTTCGTTTTTGAATCATGTGAAACCATGGCCTGAGCAGAGAGATAGAGGAGCTCGAATTTGAGTGCATGGAAGGAGGGTTCTGAAACCCTAGGTCTCATCTGGGACGATGAGGGAGAGCCATTGGATCAAGCTCCAAAGTTGACAAATTCATCTAATCCAACGGCCGTGAGTTAACCTGGGAAAGAGAGGGAAATTTCAAATAAGTTGAAACGCGGTCGTTTCATTAATCAAGCGTTCTGGGCCTCAACGCGCTATTCGCACCCCCCTTATTGCTGGCCCAATTATTTTCAACTGGCGCGTGTTTCTATTTGTACCCCCCTCCCTTTAATTAATTTTAATTCTTTTATTTTCTTCTTTTATCTTTTCTGTTTTGATTAATTCATTAAAAAATGATAAAAAATGATTTTTGACTTCTTCTTTTTTCTATGATTAGATGAAAATGTGTAGAAAATTATAAAAATAAAATTGGGATTTTATTTTTTAGTCTAGTATTTTTAATAGATTTTCCAAATAAATAGCTTTTAAATAGTCTTAATTGGGTATTTGATTTTGTAGGAATTATTTTAGAACCTTCCCTTAGGGTTTTTAATTCATTCTTTTTTGTGCAATTAGATGATGAATCATAGTTCCCCATAGGTTTTTTTCTAGATTTTTAGAATTAAGTTTTGATTAGTTTAATTAGGGTAGATTTAGGGTATCCTAATTAGGGTTTAAATTGTGTTTAGGTGATGAATTCCTTTCTTTGATTGAGTTTTGTCTTGATTTTTAGGTAGAGGCCTATGTAGATGTTATGAGTAGGTGTTGAGGACCCTTGTGAATAATTGTTAGATTTTTCCCCATTAGTTTAGTATTTTTAGGTATTTTCTGAAGTTGCCTATTGATTTTATCTGTTCAGTGGTTATCTGTTCATCTTTGGGGTTCATTGTGGGGAATTTGTTGTGGGGCTTGTGTTGCCTTGAAGACCTTGATGGAGAGCATCATGAAGAGAAGATTGTAGATCAAGACCCAGAGACCCAGAGCTTGGCTTGTTCCCTGTCTGTGAGGTTTGAGATCCTGAAGTTTGAAGGAAGTTCATGGTACTTTCCTGAGGAAGGCACTATGAATGACTTTCTTTCTTTCTTCTCACCTCTTTCTTAAGTATCCAATGATGTTGGAGCCAACTTGTGAGTTTAATTTCTCCTGAGGAGGAATGTAAACTGATCACAGTTGTTGAACCACATGGGATACAACTCCTAAGTGGAAGCCTCCTAGTACTTTCCAGAGGAAGGTCCTATGAGTCTATTCACTTAGTTCCATTAGTTTATCTAGGATTTCTCAAGTATCCAATGATGTTGGAGCCAACTTGTGAGTTTAATTTCTCCTGAGGAGGAATGTAAACTGATCACAGTTGTTGAACCACATAGGATACAACTCCTAAGTGGAAGCCTCCTAGTACTTTCCAGAGGAAGGTCCTATGAGTCTATCCACTTAGTTCCACTAGTTCAGATAGGATTTCCTAAATATCCAGTGATGTTGGAGCTTGCTTGTGAGTTTAATTTCTCCTGAGGAGGAATGTAAACTGATCACAGTGGTTGAGCCACGTAGGATATGACTCCTGAGTATACACCTCCTAGTGCTTTCCTGAGGAAGACACTATGAGTTTGCTTGCTTAGCTCCCTTTCTTTGGTAAGTTTGTTCTGAAGCTTGAAGACTGGGATTGATTTCTCTTGTTTAGGGTCTTGCTTTAGTGTTTAGATTTGATTCAGACTCTGTGATTAGGGTTAGGATTAGAGAATAGATGATTCTTTCTCAAGTGTGTTTGCCTGATGGCACTTCCCTTCTTTTATCTGTTTATTGCTTGATAGTATGTTGTTTATCTTCAGTATGATTACTGTTATTTCATGACTGGCTTGAGGTCGAGACGAGCTTGTGGAGGCTGAATCCCCACACACATTTCCTCCCTCACTTGCATTGCATGCATTTTACTATTAAAGCTGATGTTTTTGTCTGTTTTGGTGTACCATTGACATGATCCCTTAGGACTCTCATTTCCTTTGATAAGGATTTGATGATAGACTTTTAGGTTGAAACCTATGCATGACAACATCTAGGAGTTCCCTGTTCAAAACCTCAACCCTAGGATGAATCCATGGCATGATAACAGTAGGACTTGATAGTCTCCCTCCTAGTTGGGCCTGTTCTCTTCTCATCTCGAAGCAGTTTAAGATACAGTAATCATGAATGATTTCTTTCGTACGTTACGAGCCTTAAGCTACCTGAGAAAGGATTGTGGGAGAGTTTCTTTTCCACAGTCTGGATGTTTAGTATGGTACCCTTTGGGTGACATGCGACGCATTCACTCTCAGGTCATAGTCTCTAGTGCGGTTGAAATCGCAAACACAATAAAAAACACTTCTTTTAGGAGATAACCCGTAGTTTCCCGAACTACGTTTGCTCTGATCTTTCATACCAGATGAAAGTACGTAGGCATAGGATGCGATATCCTAGCGAGCAACCTTCCCCATCTTTCCCCGTAGTTAGCCGAACTACGTTGACTCTGATTTCTCATTCTCTGATGAGAATACGTAGGCATAAAGTGCGATGCTTTGCCGAGTCATTTTTCTTTTCATTTCTTTTTCAGCCAGCCTTAATAGGTAGATAGATTAAAACCAACCCGTCCAAGTAAGCAAACAAGCGAGGATCCCGTCGAGTACGACGGACGTGAGGGGTGCTAATACCTTCCCCTTGCGTAACCGACTCCCGAACCCAGACAATGGTTGCGACGACCTTGTCTTACCCTTATTCGTCAGGTTTTTCCGATCGTTTCCTTTCCCGCTCTGAGGGATAAATAACGAAAGGTGGCGACTCTTCTGTCATGCCGGCACCTTATTTTCGCGCAAGCGACAGCTGGCGACTCTGCTGGGGAAGACACCCAGAATCTCTGGTTTTCCGGTTCCCTATGAGAGTCAATCCTATCGTTTGTGTGTTTGCTTGTTGGGTTGCGTTCATTTACCGCATTTTTACTTCCCGCACTTTACTTCCCGCATTTTATTTCCCGCATTTTATTTCCAGTTTGATATGATTATCTGTGCTGCTGTGGGAGAGGGATGTTACTGTGAGTGAAAAGCCGGACCTGGGCTTGAGTACACACCTAGATATAGTTGCGGGGAAGTAGTAGACGAACCTGTCTGCTGAGCAGGCACAGTTCCCTACGAAAATCTGCGCTCAGACGAGATTCTTGCAGAGGTGCTCCTTTCCGGTCCTGAGGATCTGAGGGGAGTCCAGACGTGAGGATTGTCGACTCTGGGGACCGATCATTTGGAAGTCAGCTAAGTGAGGCCTCTTCATGACTTGACGATGCCACTCCTTCTGGGAATCGTATCGTCACTCATGAAAGTCTGTGACGCTGACGACCGCATAGGATGCCGTACCTTTGTCCGTGGATTAGGTCCATCATACCTGTGAGTGGGGTTGGGATATTGCAGGAAACTTTGACCTCCAGACTACCTAGTTTTCTTGACAGTGAATCAGTTATATCAGGGTTCTCAGTTGCAGATATGTTCTTGATAGAGCAAGAGTTTGATCAGAGGATCTTATTATCAGGTGTTTGTCTGTTCTTGATAGAGCAGGCTTTGATCAGTGTATTATTATCAGAAGTTTGTTCTGGATGGAGCAGATTTTTGAGTGAGGTCTGAAGATCTCGTCAGCAGTTGTTGTTTGTTCTTGATAGGGCAGATTTTGAGTGGGGTTTGAAGATCTCATCAGCAGCTGTGCATTTGTTCTTGAGAGGGCAGATTTGTGATTTGGGGTCTGAAGACTTCATCAACAGATATTCCTTGATCTTGCATCCGGGGTCTTTATTATCAGGCCTTCGTTCTTGTCAGGGCAGAATGCTGATCTCGATCCTATCAGATGGTTATTCTCAACAGATCAGATCAGTGGTTTTACACCGGGGTTTCCTTCTCATCAGCAACTGTTGACATCGAATCTCCACAGCAGCCACCTGGATATATTGTTGCATACCTGCATTTTGCATTAGCTTGCATAATCATTCCATTAGCGTGTGTCTGTGACAGGTACCGTTTCCCCGATCCAAGATCTCTCGTCTCTTATTGTGTTACTGCAGCCGTTCTCAGAAAGACTGTCGTGCACGAGTTCTCGGTCCTTGATATGTCGAATCTGACTATTGCTATGTGAGGTTACTATTTCTATGATTGGGCCTGGATTCCTCTCCTTATTATTGTCAGCAGATGCCAGGATCGGGGGGAAAATCGCTCAAGCACACAGACTCACGCATGCATTTGCATGAAGCATTCTTGCATGACATACATTCTGTTACCTTTTCCTAACCTTTGATGTTAACAGGTTTTTCAGGTACTCAGGTTCCGAGCTGCTTTCGATCTCCAGGATTGATCAAAGATTCATCCACCGCTACTCAGCTCGCGCCAATCAAACGAGAATCATGGACCAGGTACAGTCAGATGTTCAGGAACTCCGTGAGCGGATGGATCGTTTTATGGAGTTGATGCAAGTAGTTGCGAACGGGCAAGATCAGCTTCGTACTTTGGTTCAACCTCTCATCTCCAGGGTTGATAGTAATGGAATACTTCACGGCGGGGCCGTGCCTACTCCTCCTCAGGGGGATACTCCACAGAACGTTGTTCCTGCTGCCGGAGGCAACGGTAGTGCTAACGGCAATCTCATGACTAATCTCGGACTTAATGCGGCGGGCGCCGGCAATGGTGGTTTGGGAGCCAATGTTAACATGGGGCCGGTCAACGGCAATGTTGGTGCAGGAAATATGGTGGTGCCTCAACCGTGGCTGGAGGACCACCAGGATGACATATTCTCTCAGAGAGGTGCAGAGGCGGAGTTGACTGCTGAGGCTCGACTCAGGTTCAAGGCGCTGGAAGATAAAATGAGAGATATAGAAAATCAGAACACATTGGGCGTTGACATGTCCAAGCTAGGGTTGATTGCTGACTTTAAAGTACCTCACAAGTTCAAGGTGCCTATCTTTGAGAAGTATAGGGGCACTACTTGTCCCCGTGTTCACCTCCGATCTTATTACAGAAAGATGTCCGCTTATTCTGACGATGAGAAGCTGCTGATGCACTTCTTTCAGGATAGTCTTTCTGGTCCGTCGCTCGAATGGTATATGGGTTTGGAGCCCGCTGCTGTGCGCACCTGGAAAGATCTTGCAGAAGCATTTGTCCTCCACTATCAATATAATAGCGACTTGGCTCCCAACCGAGTTCAGCTTCAGAACCTCTCGCAGCGGAGCAATGAAAGCTTCAAAGAGTACGCCCAGCGGTGGCGTGAATTGGCTGCTCGGGTTCAACCGCCGATGGTTGAGCGTGAGTTGGTACAAATGTTCGTGGCTACCCTTCCCGGAGTCTATTATGAGAAGCTGATCAGTGGCATGTCCGGAACATTCTCGGCCCTCATCACTTTGGGCGAGCATGTTGAAAATGGTATAAAGATCGGCAAGATTCAGGGCGAATCATCCTCATCTGGAGGAGCTAGCAAGAAACCCTATACTGGCAAGCGTCGAGAGGGCGATGCCAGTGCTGTCACTAATGCTAGGAGAAAGGGCAAGGGCCCTCAGTCTCAGATCGCTAGCATAAACATCCCAGCTGCTCCCCCGCAGCCGCAGCAGCAGCCTCAGCAACAAAATAATCCGGGATATAAGAGATATCAGAATCGGGGTCCCCTGGCAAACCGTCATTTGGAAACTCCTCCTATGTCATATGCACAGCTTCTGCAGACGTTGCTTCAGCTCCAATTAGTTCAGAAAAGGACATTGGCTCCCTTGACAGGAGCACCACCACCGGGGTATGATGCTAATGCTACTTGTGAATTTCATTCTGGGGCACCTGGCCATACAGTTGAGAATTGCAAAGCTTTTAAGCATAAAGTCCAGGACTTGGTCGACGCCAAGGTTATCAACTTTTCTGACAACGTACCCAACGTCACTAAAAATCCAATGCCTCATCATAGGGGGGGCGGAGTGAATGCTGTTATCACTGAAGAGAATTCAGACTTGCTGACTGATGTCAAAGATCTGAAGACGCCGTTGAGTTTTGTTAAAGCTAAGTTGCTAAAGAAAGGCTTCTTTCCCGGGTGTGGAGAGTTTTGTATGGCATGTGCTACACTTCCTGATGGGTGTGAGCAGTTGATTGAAGGTATCCAAAGTCTGATGACCGAGGGTATTTTGCAGTTCAGTCGAAGCGTTGAGAATGCATCAGGGGAAGTCGTGCTGAAGCAGGCGGACGAAGTTGCTACCATTACCATTCCTCGCCACCCTATCACTATTTCTGCACCCCGTCCGCCTACTATCACCATCACCAGGGCCGGACCAATCCCATTCGAGAGCACTAATGCCGTCCCATGGCATTACGGCGCCGAAGTGTATTGTAACGGTCAGAAGATAGAGCTGGAGCCGTCCAGATCGACTGCACAGAATCTTGCTGAGATCAGTGGTATCACCAGGAGTGGTAGAGTGTTCGCGCCGGCAGAGGTCGCCGCAGAGAAAGTGGTCCGGGCTGACGCTGTGGACAAGGGCAAAGGTAAAGCTGTTGAGGAGGTTCCTGCAGGGGCAGAGAAAGACTTGTTGGTTAAAGATGCTGAAGAGTTCATGCGACTGATCAGGAAAAGTGACTACAAGATTGTAGATCATCTTCACCAGACTCCGTCAAAGATCTCGATTCTTAACCTGTTGCTGTGTTCTGAAGCGCACCGCAACGCATTGCTGAAAGTATTGAATGCTGCATACGTGCCGCAGGAGATATCAGTTAATCAACTCGAGGAAGTGGTAGCCCATGTCAACGCTGGTAATGGGCTGGGTTTTACAGATCTAGAGTTGACCCCCAAGGGAAGAGATCACAACAATGCCTTGCACGTCTCGATAGAGTGCAGAGGCACGATTATGTCACATGTCCTAGTAGATACGGGTTCCTCGCTTAACGTGCTTCCGAAGAAGGCACTGATGAAGTTGGATACCCGGGGACTGCTGTGCACGCCCAGTGATCTGGTCGTGAAGGCCTTTGACGGAACCAAGCGCCACGTCTTCGGAGAATTGACCCTGCCAATTCAAGTTGGACCAGAGACGTTTAATGCGGTGTTCTATATTATGGATATCATGCCCGCCTATAGTTGCCTCTTAGGTCGGCCGTGGATCCATTCCGCTGGTGCCGTGACGTCCACGCTGCATCAGAAGCTTAAATATGCTGTTGGGGGCAGCATAGTGACAGTCTGTGGAGAGGAGGACATCATGGTAAGCCACCTGTCGTCCTTCAAATATGTCGAAATGGATGGCGAGATCCATGAGACTCTTTGCCAGGCTTTTGAAACCGTCAGGGTGAAGGAGGTAGCTCCCGTTGTTGCAGAGAAGCAAGAGGTGAACCTCTCTTCGTTTAAGGAAGCTAGGGCTGTTGTCGAAGCTGGTTCCACCCCAGGCTGGGGGCATGTCTTGGATATACCGATCAAACAGGATAAGTTTGGATTAGGGTATTCTCCTGGAGCTGAAGCTTCGTCTTCTTCTGGTAGCTCGTCTCATGGGAAGGGGCCGATCCTATTCACCAAGGGGGGAGTAATCTTCGAGAGTATCAACGCTACGTCAGAGGACAGCGGGGACAGTGATTGTGATCTTGATGCCTGGATTCAACCGAGCAAGCCAGGCGAGCGCCTTCACAACTGGACCATCAAGGAGATTATCGAGCTGACAAGTGAAGAGTAATGATTTGCTTTTTACAATCTTTGTACAACCCTATGTCCTGCCCGGGGCATAGTGGTTTTACTGTCAGGGCCTTGTTGGATTATGTGTATGCATTTTGTTAATAAATAAAAAGGCGTTTTCTTCGTAATCAAATATTGTGTTCCCTGTTATTCATGCTTTATGTTTGTTTCGAAAAACAGCAAAATGGCAACGAGGTTCGTGCTAACCTGCATATTCTTGCTTTAAACTTAACCCTTGTTATTGCAGGATCCACGTAACAGATGACATCGACTCTGGACCCTCTACGGCTCACTACGACTTTGATTGCCCGATCTATCAAGCCGAGGATGAGATTGATGAAGACGAAGATCTTCCGGAAGAGTTGGCCCGCTTGTTGAGACAAGAGGAGAAGGTTATTCTGCCTCACGAGGAGGATATTGAGATCATAAATCTGGGTTCTGAGGAGCTTATCAGGAATGTCAGAGTTGGGGCTGCGCTGCAGAATGATGTCAAGCATAGACTGGTCGAGATGCTTCGAGAGTATAGTGACGTCTTTGCTTGGTCATATGAGGATATGCCCGGACTTGACACAGATATCGTGGTTCATCGCTTGCCGTTGCGAGAGGATTGCCCTCCAGTCAAGCAGAAGCTCAGGAGGACGAGACCAGACATGGCTGTAAAAATCAAAGAAGAAGTCCAGAAGCAGTTGGACGCAGGATTTCTAGCCGTTACCACTTACCCTCCGTGGGTCGCCAACATAGTGCCTGTACCGAAGAAGGACGGTAAGGTACGCATGTGCGTCGATTATCGGGATTTGAATAGGGCGAGCCCTAAGGATGATTTCCCGTTGCCTCATATCGATGTGTTGGTCGACAATACAGCCCAGTTTTCCGTGTTTTCGTTCATGGATGGCTTCTCCGGTTACAATCAGATTAAGATGGCGCCGGAGGACATGGAGAAAACGACGTTTATTACCCCCTGGGGCACGTTTTGCTACAAGGTAATGCCCTTCGGTCTGAAGAACGCAGGGGCCACTTACCAGCGAGCAATGGTAACTTTGTTTCATGATATGATTCATCATGAGATCGAGGTCTATGTTGATGACATGATTGCGAAGTCCCAAACGGAGGAGGAGCATCTGGTCAATCTATTGAAGCTATTTGAGAGGCTTAGGAAGTTCAGGCTGAGGCTGAATCCTAACAAGTGCACTTTCGGAGTGCGGTCCGGAAAGTTATTGGGGTTTATCGTTAGTGAACGAGGTATTGAAGTTGATCCTGCGAAGATAAAAGCTATCCAAGAAATGCCAGCGCCCAAAACAGAAAAAGAAGTTCGTGGTTTCTTGGGCCGAATAAACTACATTGCAAGGTTTATCTCTCAGCTCACGGCCACTTGTGAACCGATGTTCAAGTTGTTAAAGAAAAATCAGGCGATTACTTGGAATGAGGATTGCCAGAAGGCGTTCGATAAGATAAAGCAGTATCTTCAAGAACCTCCAATCTTGGTACCCCCAGTGGCTGGACGGCCATTAATCATGTACTTGACAGTTCTGGAGAATAGTATGGGGTGTGTTCTCGGTCAGCACGACGAGACGGGCAGAAAAGAGCATGCCATTTATTATTTGAGTAAAAAGTTCACTGAGTGTGAATCTCGATACTCGATGCTGGAGAAGACGTGTTGTGCATTAGCTTGGGCCGCCAAACGTCTACGACAGTATATGCTCAATCACACCACTATGCTGATTTCGAAGATGGATCCGATCAAGTACGTCTTCGAAAAACAGGCTCTTTCGGGCAGGATTGCCAGATGGCAGATGGTGTTAACAGAATATGATATTCAGTACGTCTCTCAGAAAGCCATCAAGGGAAGCGTATTGTCTGACTACCTTGCCGAACAGCCAATCGAAGACTATCAGCCGATGAAGTTCGAATTCCCTGACGAGGACATTATGTTTCTCAAAGCGAAGGATTGCGATGAGCCATTGCCCGATGAGGGGCCAGATAGGAAGTCTCAGTGGAAGTTGATATTCGACGGAGCGGTTAATTCCTATGGAAGTGGTATCGGGGCTATCATCACGACTCCTCACGGATCCCACATCCCGTTTACTGCAAGACTGACGTTTCCAGTTACCAACAACGAAGCCGAGTACGAAGCATGTATTATGGGTCTAGAAGAGGCAATTGATTTGAGAATCAAGAATCTAGACATATATGGTGACTCAGCGCTTGTAATCAATCAGATTAGAGGGGAGTGGGAAACTCGTCAAGCGAATCTAGTGCCGTACATGAATTATGCCAGGAGGCTGCTTCCGTTCTTTGACCGAGTAGAACTTCATCATGTACCCCGGGCTGAAAATCAAATGGCTGATGCTTTAGCCACCCTGGCTTCAATGTATAAGGTCAATCTTTGGAATGAAGCTCCAAGCATTGTTCTTTCGCGTCTTGACAGACCAGCATATGTGTTCGCAATCGAGGATGCCACTGACGGCAAGCCATGGTTCCACGACATCCAGACCTTCCTTATGACTAAGGAGTATCCTGTGGGTGCGTCAACCCAGGATAAGAAGACTCTGAGGAGGCTATCTGGAAACTTTTACCTCAATCCTGATGGAGTGCTGTATAAGAGAAACCACGATCTCGTGCTACTCAGATGTGTAGATGAGAAGGAAGCAAGTATGCTCATGGAAGAAGTCCATGAGGGCACATTTGGTACGCACGCCGGCGGGCATGCCATGACGAGAAAGATCCTGAGAGCAGGATATTACTGGTTGACTATGGAGTCGGATTGCTTCAGATTCGCGAAGAAATGTCACAAATGCCAGATTTATGCTGATAAAGTTCATGTGCCGCCGTGCCCATTGAATGTCATGTCCTCCCCTTGGCCGTTCTCCATGTGGGGCATCGACATGATAGGC
The DNA here is from genome assembly GCA_963859935.3 of Lathyrus sativus. NCBI lineage: Eukaryota > Viridiplantae > Streptophyta > Magnoliopsida > Fabales > Fabaceae > Lathyrus > Lathyrus sativus. The sequence continues at coordinate 464,754,284 of OZ012737.1, forward strand.
AAGATCGAGCCCACTGCATCCAATGGTCATCGTTTTATCCTGGTAGCTATCGACTACTTCACCAAGTGGGTGGAGGCAGCCTCGTACGCTAATGTGACCAAGCAGGTGGTAGCTAAGTTCATAAAGAGGGACATCATCTGCCGCTATGGAATTCCCGAACGGATCATTACCGATAATGGTTCGAATTTGAATAATAGGATGATGAAGGAGCTGTGCCAGAGCTTCAAGATTGAACACCACAACTCATCTCCTTATCGGCCGAAGATGAATGGCGCCGTTGAAGCGGCCAATAAGAACATCAAGAAGATTGTTCAGAAGATGGTTGTGACGTATAAAGATTGGCACGAGATGCTGCCGTTTGCCTTGCACGGTTATCGTACGACGGTGCGTACGTCGACCGGGGCAACTCCTTTCTCCTTGGTGTATGGTATGGAAGCTGTCCTACCGTTAGAAGTGGAGATTCCCTCTTTGCGAGTTTTGATTGATGTGAAACTTGATGAGGCAGAATGGATTACGAATCGTTTGAACCAACTCAGCCTGATGGACGAGAAGAGGTTAGCATCGATTGCATTTGGTCGCCTGTACCAAAGCCGAATGAAGAAAGCTTATGATAAGAAGGTGCGTCCTCGAAGCTTTCAGACGGGTGATCTCGTCCTGAAGAAGATTCTTCCGCCACACTCCGATCACCGGGGCAAGTGGACTCCGAATTACGAAGGGCCGTATGTCGTCAGCAAGGTCTTCTCGGGAGGAGCTTTGTTGTTATCCACGATGGATGGTGAAGATTTTGCATCCCCGGTGAACGCGGACGCAGTTAAAAAATACTTTGCTTGAAAGCGACCCGCTGGACAAAAAAAGAAAGAGTCCAGGCAAAAAAGGGGCATCCCGGCGAACCAAAAACAGAATAAAAGGTTCGGGCAAAAATTAGGGATATATTGAAAAAATGTACACCCGCGAAGTCGAAAACCTACACTGGGCGGCTTCGGCAAAAAAGGGTATCCCGGTGAACTGAAAACCCGTGAAGGGCGGTTCACGCAAAAGTTAGGGATTTGAATAAGCAAATGACTGCGTTCCGCGTATGGACTTTCATTGTTTAGTGGTTTGGAGGACCAGGGGGCCGTTTATCTGAATCAATCTCCTCCGAAGCTGAAGCGTCGGAGAAGTATCGAAGTCGAGTGGGTCTTAGAGGGATCAACTCATGGTGTTCGTCTAACGCCTCGATTGCCGACATTTGTATATACTGATGTATATTTATGTTTTCTTTTTGCGCGGCTTCCTCATTCCAGGAGCTTGCCTCTGTTGTAAAACATTTTTGCCCATTCAGGGGTTCATCATCAATAAAATGCACATTATTCAGCAATTCTACTTGTCTGTTTAGCATTTATATGTTTTGTTTGCGAATGATAACGCCGATGTGTTTTTGATAAAATGCGCATACATAAACTTACGGGCCTAAGCCCATTGATTGTTGAAACCATTAACTAACTGAACATTGTCATGAGATAATAACCTGGATAGGCCCCTTTGAGGAGGGTATCTTGTCTGTTTGTTTGTGTTGTTGCAGGTGTAGCGCTTGCCAGAAGATGTGTCATGCGTATCCCCGAAGTAGGATGAGTCCTCCTTCTCCAGCAGAGTTCAGTAGTCTCTCCTCCGCAGAATCAGAATCAGATGGTGAGCATTGATATGTCTCCCTGCGCAGAGAGGATTCTCTTTCCCAAGCAGACGCATCCTGAAGGAATGTCACCCCATCGGCTGAGCCAAGCACCGAAGAATGATGTCGTCTTTCCCCAGCACCGGGTCACAAGTGCAGATTTCACAGGAATGTTCGGGTGCCGAAGCTCGTGTTTTCCCCAGTAAAGTCACCGAAGCAGGATTCTTCCCCCGCACCGGGTCACAAGTGCAGGTTTCGTAGGAGGCTGTTCGTATGCCGAAGGATGCAGTAACTGATGATGCCAGATTGAAGTCTCCAGCGGAATTGAGATTCCTCACCAGAATCAGGCTCTCTCCTGAAGTCCGATGATTCCCTCTCCCCCAGTAGAATGTTGGAACAGCTGATGTTGTATGTCCCTTGCAGAGTTGTACTCTCCCCCGAAGACAGATGATTCTTTCTTCCCCAGTGGAATCGAATTCCCCACCAGAGTCGTACTCTCCAGTGAAGTAGAATGATTTCTCTCCCCGGCCGAGTCCACAGAAAAGCAGAATCTTTGAGCATTGATCGGACCATGATCAATTTTCCCCAGCAGAGCATGGGGCAGCTAGTGCTGTGTTTCCCCAGCATCGCACTCTCTCCATCGAAGCAGAATGACTTCTCCTTCCTCAGCCGAGTTTGCAGATGTCCAAGAGATCTGAATCCTTGGAAGTTGATCAGATCATGATTGGTTTTTCCCCAGTGGAGTGTTGAGCAACTGAAGTTGATTCCCCTCAGAGTGGTCATCCCCAGAAGAGTAGCCATGGCGGCCGCGCAGTTCATTCTCGCGATTGATATCAGCAGATCCAGGTTCTCGTAGAGCTTCGTTCCCCTGCAGCAGTCAGTTGAAGATTGTTCGCCCTGCAGCAGTCAACCGGAAGATCAATTCCCCAGACGGAAGCCGATTGATATTGGCATGTTCACATTCTCCTCAGCAGGATGACTCCTCTACCTGAGTGGTTCTTTCTCCTTGACAGGAGGATTTCCCCCCTTCGGCATTTATTTTGCTGATGGGATCGCATCCTTGTGCATGATTGCATAGCATTGTGCATGACTGCATAGCATCTGACGTTGCAATAGCATTGTGCATGATTGCACGACATGTAGCATAAACGCATATCATTCCCACCGTGTGGGGCATAGCGCAAAAGCATACGCATCATAAGCACGATCTAGGTCATTATCATCCTTATTGTACAGGTGTACTACCGAAAGACCGGTTGCTCAGGACGATTCTTGATGTTCTCCCCAGCAAGGTTGTTTTCTTAGATGATTCTAAAGACCCCGGTGTGATTCCCACAGTCGCTCGCTCGAGATGATTTTTGAGATCCCCAGCGAAGTCTGCAGTTCGAGATGATTCTTGAAGATGCCCGATGGATCTGTTTGTTCAAGATGATTCTTGAAGCCCTGAGCAGCATGATATGTCTGCTCCAACAGTGATGTCTAATCTGAAGATGGATTTCGTAAGCGCCCGATGGCGATATCAGAAGGTTCCGGTGAGTCCAGATTCCCGTGTTGAAGAATCAACGGGGGGCTAAAGACAAGGTTCCAGGGTTGTAGATACAACAGAGTGATTCGTGTGAGTCTGAAGACCAAGTCAGTTGTCCTGAGGAGATGATTGATCGCGATCAAGTGAATAGTGTTTCTTCTGACTGAAGTCGAAGATGTTTCTCCAGCTGAAGCGGAGTTTTGCCTGAAGGCAAAGTGTTTGAATCCCCGTAGAGTCATGAATGGCTCAGGGTACCACTTCTCTGACTGAAGTCACAGATTTCCCAAGCCGAAGCGAAGGTGCCTGAAGGCAAGGTTATCCCCAAGGTCATGAATGACCTAGGATTCATTTTTCGGACTAAAGGCCGAAGTATATCCCTGACTGAAGTCTCGGATGCTCTATAGCAGAGATGGAGTTGCCTGAAGGCAGATTCATGTATCCTTGAAGGCCAAGGATCATGTCTTTAGACTAAAGTCGAAGATACCTCCTGCAGAGTTGCCGACGGGCAGAGTTTACATCCTTGAAGGTCAAGGATGTTTATCTTCAAAAGAACTTGAAGATTCTCCAGCGGATCTGGAGTGGCCAGGGGCCAGGGTTTCATATGTCTTTAATGTTGAAGTTCTACGGCGGGCAGTGTGCAGTAGTATTCGGATGTTCGTTATGGTTCTGAGGGTGAACCCCAGATCAGAGTGTGATTGGTTGAGTCTCTCGCCTCCAGCGGAGTAGTTTCAAATACGCGAGTGTACTTTACCAGGGGTGAACCCCAGGTCAGATTTGTTCAGTGTTGTATGTTGTTCGACGGCAAGGTCGAATGTTTGTTGGATGGCGAGGTCAGATTATGATTTGTTCGACGGCGATGTCAGGCTCTTTAAATCCCCAGCAGAGATGATGTTGGTACGACGGCGATGTCGAGTGTCTCTCAGAATGATGTTTGTTTCCGGCGGCGATGTCAGATCAGTGTTTCTCCAGCTAGTTATTGAGCAGCTAGTGTTGCAGTATTCAAAGATTTGTTCCCCGCAGAGTACCGTGTGCTCGTGCAGTTGGCAAATTTTCGGGTTTACCGGTATTCAACCGTCTCGTACCTTGATTGGTTGAGAGCCGTTCGCTTCTCACCCAGTCAGGTTCAAGCCGTTTGAATAGGGGCAGCTGTTGCACCCCAAAATTTGACCAACAATTATTTATTCATTGAGTGTTTGAAAGTGGATACCTTCATCAGAAAGTTCAAGAGATCCTCAGAGGAAGTGGTTTGAAACCAGGGTTGTGTGCTTCACAGTTTGAAAGTTGTGGGTGCCCCTCAGATGATTCTGAGACTTTGATAATGGACTAGATGTTTTGAGAAAGCCTATGAGATGTCTTGATAGCCATCATGAAGCCCAGAGAGGTCATTATGCAAGAATTCAGAAGGTTCAACCATGAATGGTAGAATTAGGGTTTTGACTGGGTCAACCCTAGACCAGCTGAAAATTTGGAGAAGGTTGAGACCTAATCCAAGGGCCATGAGATCATGGAATGATGTATAGAGATGTTATAAAGATGATTCCTAGACCAACTCATCATGATTGAGGAGTTTGAGAAGTTTCAAGTCAGGGTTTCCAAGGATTGTCAGTGAAAAACCCTAATTTGATCCCTATCTTCCAGGCAGTTCTAGCTCTAGATGTGATTGATATCTCATCTTCCCCACAACATGAATGTTGTAGAGCTTGTTCTTAGCTTTAATTTGAGTGGTGGATGTCCTTGATAGGAGTTACAGAGCTCAAGTTATGGTTTTGACAAATTACAGGTCAGCAGAGGTGTGTGAATCTGGGTCCTTGAAAGTCACCCAACTTGTAGACAACTTTTGCCCTAGTAGGATGATTCCTATGATTTCTTGGTCAACATGAATGTTGAAGAGCATCTTCTTAGCTTTAATTTGAGTGGTAGAAGTCCTTGATTGGATTTGTGGAGCTCAACTTATGGTTTGAACAAGGCAGGGGTATTTTGGTCATTTGTCAGTTATAGGTCATTTTAGCCAATGCCTAAAACTCCTATTTCCAAGCCTCAAATGGAAAAACTCAAAACATGAAAGTTGCTCAAAATGTGATTTTAAGTCTAGAAATAAGGTCACAAATTGTTGAAAAAGCTCATGGCACAAGATTACATGATTGGTCAAAGATGAACTAAAAAAGGCTTATAACTTTGAAAAGTTGAAATTGAAAAGTGATTTGGGAGATCCACAAATCCAAAATAGGTCATCCAATATATCATTTTGATTGGAAAAACCATTTTGAGAACATTGGTTTAGCTAGAATTTTCATTTGAGGTCTAAAAATGGGTGATGCTTTGAAAAGTCATTACTTGAAAAAGAAGGCAATGTTGAAAAACCCTACACAAGCCAAAAATGAACTTGTTTTTCACTCATCCCTTCTCAATATCTCACATAAGGACATTTTAAGACAAAATTGCAAGGCATGGCATATGAGATATGAGATAACCAATATGTCATCACATGAGAATTTCAAGAAGTTTCCACCCCATTCTAGATGTATCTAGACACATCCAAAGATCATTATAAAGAGAATGCCATGAAGAGAATTCAAGGTTGGTGAAACTTGAGTCAAGTCAGAGGAGAGAGAGAGAGAGATAGCCATTAAAGCTCTTGCTTCAAGTTCAAGCAATCCAAGATATCTTGCACTACCAGCCATCTCCTTCACAACCATTGCAAACAGAAGACTGGTGATCATCCAAGGATCATCTAGAAGCAATTCCAAGGCTTGAATCGTGCTCTACATCACTCCACCATAACCTCTTGACAGGTTCCTTCTCCATCTTATTTCTCTTGAATTATATGGTCTTGCTTAGTTTTAGAGGTATAGGAAGGTTGTACTAGGCTAGATGATTAAACCCTAGGATTTATAGCTCATTCCATGACAATGCATAACAGAACCATGAATCTTTAATCTCCAAGAATTGTGTAGATTGTTAGTTTTAGGCACTAAGAACTGGTTTAGAATAGCTAGGGTAGCATGAAGAGCATCTGTAGATCATTAGAGTTAGGGTTAATGAAGATTGATATCAGCTGAGCATGGTCGTACCAAGATGTTGAAGTCTTCTGTTGGAGTTATTGAGAACGACTCAGGGAAAACTATTCGTGCCATCTTATTCCTCTCATTGAGTAGAGCATTTTTCGTTTTTGAATCATGTGAAACCATGGCCTGAGCAGAGAGATAGAGGAGCTCGAATTTGAGTGCATGGAAGGAGGGTTCTGAAACCCTAGGTCTCATCTGGGACGATGAGGGAGAGCCATTGGATCAAGCTCCAAAGTTGACAAATTCATCTAATCCAACGGCCGTGAGTTAACCTGGGAAAGAGAGGGAAATTTCAAATAAGTTGAAACGCGGTCGTTTCATTAATCAAGCGTTCTGGGCCTCAACGCGCTATTCGCACCCCCCCTTATTGCTGGCCCAATTATTTTCAACTGGCGCGTGTTTCTATTTGTACCCCCCTCCCTTTAATTAATTTTAATTCTTTTATTTTCTTCTTTTATCTTTTCTGTTTTGATTAATTCATTAAAAAATGATAAAAAATGATTTTTGACTTCTTCTTTTTTCTATGATTAGATGAAAATGTGTAGAAAATTATAAAAATAAAATTGGGATTTTATTTTTTAGTCTAGTATTTTTAATAGATTTTCCAAATAAATAGCTTTTAAATAGTCTTAATTGGGTATTTGATTTTGTAGGAATTATTTTAGAACCTTCCCTTAGGGTTTTTAATTCATTCTTTTTTGTGCAATTAGATGATGAATCATAGTTCCCCATAGGTTTTTTTCTAGATTTTTAGAATTAAGTTTTGATTAGTTTAATTAGGGTAGATTTAGGGTATCCTAATTAGGGTTTAAATTGTGTTTAGGTGATGAATTCCTTTCTTTGATTGAGTTTTGTCTTGATTTTTAGGTAGAGGCCTATGTAGATGTTATGAGTAGGTGTTGAGGACCCTTGTGAATAATTGTTAGATTTTTCCCCATTAGTTTAGTATTTTTAGGTATTTTCTGAAGTTGCCTATTGATTTTATCTGTTCAGTGGTTATCTCTTCATCTTTGGGGTTCATTGTGGGGAATTTGTTGTGGGGCTTGTGTTGCCTTGAAGACCTTGATGGAGAGCATCATGAAGAGAAGATTGTAGATCAAGACCCAGAGACCCAGAGCTTGGCTTGTTCCCTGTCTGTGAGGTTTGAGATCCTGAAGTTTGAAGGAAGTTCATGGTACTTTCCTGAGGAAGGCACTATGAATGACTTTCTTTCTTTCTTCTCACCTCTTTCTTAAGTATCCAATGATGTTGGAGCCAACTTGTGAGTTTAATTTCTCCTGAGGAGGAATGTAAACTGATCACAGTTGTTGAACCACATGGGATACAACTCCTAAGTGGAAGCCTCCTAGTACTTTCCAGAGGAAGGTCCTATGAGTCTATTCACTTAGTTCCATTAGTTTATCTAGGATTTCTCAAGTATCCAATGATGTTGGAGCCAAATTGTGAGTTTAATTTCTCCTGAGGAGGAATGTAAACTGATCACAGTTGTTGAACCACATAGGATACAACTCCTAAGTGGAAGCCTCCTAGTACTTTCCAGAGGAAGGTCCTATGAGTCTATCCACTTAGTTCCACTAGTTCAGATAGGATTTCCTAAATATCCAGTGATGTTGGAGCTTGCTTGTGAGTTTAATTTCTCCTGAGGAGGAATGTAAACTGATCACAGTGGTTGAGCCACGTAGGATATGACTCCTGAGTATACACCTCCTAGTGCTTTCCTGAGGAAGACACTATGAGTTTGCTTGCTTAGCTCCCTTTCTTTGGTAAGTTTGTTCTGAAGCTTGAAGACTGGGATTGATTTCTCTTGTTTAGGGTCTTGCTTTAGTGTTTAGATTTGATTCAGACTCTGTGATTAGGGTTAGGATTAGAGAATAGATGATTCTTTCTCAAGTGTGTTTGCCTGATGGCACTTCCCTTCTTTTATCTGTTTATTGCTTGATAGTATGTTGTTTATCTTCAGTATGATTACTGTTATTTCATGACTGGCTTGAGGTCGAGACGAGCTTGTGGAGGCTGAATCCCCACACACATTTCCTCCCTCACTTGCATTGCATGCATTTTACTATTAAAGCTGATGTTTTTGTCTGTTTTGGTGTACCATTGACATGATCCCTTAGGACTCTCATTTCCTTTGATAAGGATTTGATGATAGACTTTTAGGTTGAAACCTATGCATGACAACATCTAGGAGTTCCCTGTTCAAAACCTCAACCCTAGGATGAATCCATGGCATGATAACAGTAGGACTTGATAGTCTCCCTCCTAGTTAGGCCTGTTCTCTTCTCATCTCGAAGCAGTTTAAGATACAGTAATCATGAATGATTTCTTTCGTACGTTACGAGCCTTAAGCTACCTGAGAAAGGATTGTGGGAGAGTTTCTTTTCCACAGTCTGGATGTTTAGTATGGTACCCTTTGGGTGACATGCGACGCATTCACTCTCAGGTCATAGTCTCTAGTGCGGTTGAAATCGCAAACACAATAAAAAACACTTCTTTTAGGAGATAACCCGTAGTTTCCCGAACTACGTTTGCTCTGATCTTTCATACCAGATGAAAGTACGTAGGCATAGGATGCGATATCCTAGCGAGCAACCTTCCCCATCTTTCCCCGTAGTTAGCCGAACTACGTTGACTCTGATTTCTCATTCTCTGATGAGAATACGTAGGCATAAAGTGCGATGCTTTGCCGAGTCATTTTTCTTTTCATTTCTTTTTCAGCCAGCCTTAATAGGTAGATAGATTAAAACCAACCCGTCCAAGTAAGCAAACAAGCGAGGATCCCGTCGAGTACGACGGACGTGAGGGGTGCTAATACCTTCCCCTTGCGTAACCGACTCCCGAACCCAGACAATGGTTGCGACGACCTTGTCTTACCCTTATTCGTCAGGTTTTTCCGATCGTTTCCTTTCCCGCTCTGAGGGATAAATAACGAAAGGTGGCGACTCTTCTGTCATGCCGACACCTTATTTTCGCGCAAGCGACAGTACGTTATGTGAATCTGAGTTTATATGTGTGTACATTTACTACAATTTTTGTCAATTTTTGGCTAAAAAGGGGGAGTAAAGTATTAGTGTTATATGTTGTCTTGATATTATGTTATGTCACATGTATTGACATGATGACATACCTTGTGATAGGACTTTGATCCTGCTAAGGAAAGAGTAGTGTTTTGTTGTTGCTTGCTGAATGCAACTATTAAGGGGGAACATGATAGTTTGTGAGGCCGGATGTACTGGAGAAAACTGTTGCTGTTGCTGCTCTGATAAGTTTATATCTCAAGATTTATCATGGTTTGGTTGTTTTAGCCAAAATTTGCCAAAGCGGGAGATTGTTAGTTCCATGGTTCTATGATTGGCTAAATTTTGATAAAACATGATTCTACACTGATGTTAAGCAAGATGTTATAACATCTTCATCAACTGTTATGACAGTGCTACTGTCATGTGTTTCAGGACAAATGTCGAAGACAAATGTCATGACATCTTGGTCTGGTACAACAAGCACTGCTATTTTATATCTCTTGATAGATGTGTTTTGGTTTGATGAAATCCTCTTGGATATACCTCATTATTATGCGCAAGTCAACGAGATTTATTAGGAACAAAGTGCATATTTAATTGGATTTCATAAAAAGGATCTTTGAGACTTTTTAGGAAACTATAAAATATTTGTTCCTATTTTTTTGGAGTTATTGTGGAATCTTTTGTTCTATTTTCATGTAGAAAATCTTGAGAAAATTTGGAGTTTGATTTGATTTGATCAAATATGAGTTGGTTTTAACTATGAGAAGATTTGGAGTTTGATTTGATTTGATTTGATTTTATCAAATCTGAGGTAGTTTTTTCTAAAGTCCAAGCCCATACTAGAAGAGTCTATAAGTAAGGACTTACTAGACCTAAAGAAGGCAAACATTCACAACAAGAAAATCGTGGGTGCAAAATAAGGGTTTAGGGTTTTGAGAGTCTCTTGTGTGTGACTTTGTAAGTCACCCTTTGTATCTTTTGATGCATCATGGTAGTCATATTTAGGTTGTATATTGTTCTTGATTGAAGTTGTTAAGCAATACCAAGTATTGTCTTTGAAGAGTGTCTTCTATGTTTTATTAATCTGTTGTTATCACTGTTGTGATTGAGGGGGAGTGAGAGGTGTCTCATATCTAGGAGTGTCCTAGGTAGAAGTTATACTGGGTAGGGATTAAGTGAGGGGTTGTAAACGGGGGAGTTTAGCTCTGAATTGATACTACTGATAGTGGATTTCCTTCATGGCTTGGTAGCCCCTAGATGTAGGTGATGTTGCGCCGAACTGGGTTAACAATTTATTGTGTTATTTATCATTCTGCATTTAAAATTCTGCATAATTTAAATGGTTGGATAAATTATTCTGTCAGTCTGCAGATGTTACAACATCTGTCATGACACTGTTAATTCTTAAAGTATATCAAAATGCTCGTGTTTTGTCCTTGTTCTGTTTTTAGCAGAGATCAATGTCTCGACATCTCTTAAGACATATGAGATCTGCATACCAGATTTTCAATACCAATTTGCTCTTATCCTCAGTTAATCACAATCTTCCTGTTAACATACTGAGTTCCCCTTGGGTTAATCATCTTCTATTGGTTAATCACCTGTTCTTTGGTTGGCCATAATCCGCCTGTTAAAACTAACTTTCTTTGGGTTAATCATATTCTCTTGGTTAATTACACGTCCCTCACTTAACCACAGTCTGTCTGTTAACATACTGAGGTTCTTTTGAGTTAATCATCGTTTCTTAGTTAATCACTCATTCTTTTCGGTTAATCATACTCTGTCTATTAAAACACTGAATTTGCTGCAGTTAACAACCTTTCTTTGGTTAAAAAAATTGCACCTTTGGGTTAGTAACTTTGTTTAGTTAATATAACCTTTACTTTGGTCAAGTACTGCTTGTTCAGTTAGTGTACCGTGCTTTGGGTCACAACCTTCGCTTGGTTCCACACCCGTGCTTTCGTTAACCACTGTTTATCAATTAACATGTCGAGCTCCAGAAAGTCAAACACCTTTCCTTGTTTCAATACTCTCATTATGGTTCATCATAGTCCGTATGTTGACACTAATCTTTTACTTTCCCCACAAAGTCTTACTCTTATCTTTCTTCGATTACTCATTGCCTGCCATTTAATGCATCGAGTCCCCTATGAGTCTTATCTTAACTCGATTCTTATCCTTTATTCCTTTACTGCTCTGGTTTTGACAACATTCTTTTGTTTTTATCCCCGGTAGAGTTATCACCTTGCTTTTTTATTCCTCATAAGAGTTTTCCTTTGCCTTTATTTCTTGGTTTTAACACCATTCTTTTACATCCCCATTAGGGTCTCGCTACCTCCTTTCGCTCTTGGTTTTGACACCATCTTTGTTTCTTTTTCTTTCTTTGTTTTTATTCCCCGAACTACGTAGTCTTTGATTTCCAAATTGAGGATACGTAGGCACGAGATCGCAAGATCTTGGAAAGCTACCATCCACCTTCTTCCACCTTCTCCTTTCTATTTTCCTGGTCCCATGAACTACGGAGCTCTGAATTCTTCATTGCACTATGAGGATACGTAGGCACGAGGGCCCCAATCCTCTGCGAACACTTTCTTTATCTCTATTTTCTTTCCCTTTTTCTCTTAGCTAGTAGCCTTTAGATAGATAACACATCCAAGCCTAGAAGGAAGTGAAATGGTTCCCGTCGAGTATGACAGATGCGTAAGATGCTAGTACCTTCCTTTCGCATATCCGACCCCCTTACTCGTTTCTCTTTCCTTTAGGATTTACCTATATTTTCCCTGTCCTTTAGGACTAAATAAAGTTCAGTGGAGACTCTGTTGTATCTTTGAGTGTGTGATTCACTTAGGTATAATCCCGCTAGCTTCATTCCCTCTTAGGGTTTGTATTTATCTCACTAAAATAAGCTTGAAATGAAGAGAGATAAAATTATGATCCCAAAAACATAACATATCTTTTCTAAGAAGCAAGAAAAGTACTTATATAGTATTTACAAAGTTTGTCATGTTCCCACTGCGAACTACCTATTCGCCTAGCAAAGTTCCCTTTTCGGCACTTGAAGTGCCTCAGGAACAGTTAAACCATCCTTAGAAAATATCTGAGTTCGTCGGGCAAGCAATTCTTCGCACTGCGAACTACGTCGCACAACAAACTTTAGGTCTTTTAGCTACTGACTTCCAAAGTTTCCTCCTCACTGGGACCTCGCTGATACTTCCCCTAGCAAACATTTGTTGGTTGCTTGCTACTGTTTGCCCAGCGAACATTATAGTAACATACACATCAAATAATTCAAAGGTATTTGCAATGTAATTGAACAATCACACAAGAACATAACTAAATCTATGAAAACATGAGAATTGAGTTGAAAAGCCAAGAAAAATGGTTCATTTTAAGTCAATATTTTCACTTAACAAACTCTCCCTAACTAGATTTTTGTTTGTCCTCAAGCAAAGTATGCCCCTCATGAAAGCAAGAGAAATTTTCTCAAATAAGAGAATTTGCTCAAGCATATGATTCACCCAAGAAAATAGGTAACAATTCAAATTCAAACAAGAGAAATTTTCTCAAATAAGAGGATTTGATCAAGCATGAAAATACGCACAAACAATGTTCATCGCTCAATAGAATCAAACAATAGCAAAGAAATTAATTCTTAAACAAATATCATGAAATGTTTCAAATAACAACTAAATTCTCATACTCAAATCACTATAACAGTCCTCTTCAAAATAAGAATGAAGTAATTTTAGCGTTTGCAACCACGGGGAAATTTTACTCACCTGACAAACAATGCTAATATCAATTCAATTCATACATTCATCTAACAATCAAAAATGAAAGTAGGGAAGCAAAAAGATCACTAAGGGATTTTAAGGTTATAACTTGGTCGGGTGTACAACAAAGGGTCATTTCTAGAGGCCATGATATTGAAATAGTCAACGCAAAAGAAACATTCACTATACAAGGTATTTACACATCCCAACTTCTTTTCACCATTTTCTTTTCTCTATTGCATACCTTCTCAAACTTCCTTATGCATAATTATTTCATTCTCTATTTTTCTCTTTTAAACAAACATTCTTTTTCTATTGTTTTTCACATTCTCCCTATTCACACTTTTTCTTTTCATACTTGCTTGAAAATTTTCAAAAGTTTTAGTAACCTACCATTCTTCTTTTTCATTCTCCCCAACTTGAATTCAACAAAATTTCAAGTGAATGCTCCTTAATTTTTATGACAAAGAAGACAATTTATCAAAAATTCAAAGGTTTAAGAAGAAACTTTTAGAATCTCACAAAATTCAATGATGAACTATACTTCCACATTATGTACATAAACCATGTTTATCACTAAAATGAGATCTAAACTGTTTAGGCTCAATGGCGTTAACGAATTCTCTCTATTCACGGGTAAGTTCCTTTTGGATATGGCTGTGTTCAATATAAAAAAAATGCCTTGATCATTTCTACTGCTTCCAAAAAATCATAATAATCATATGATTAAGCATGAATCAAACAAATTAAACAATGTTATAAATCATCCTAAAATATAATAAACAATGGATGTTTCTCACAATTTTTAGATTTGGTCCTATGTAAAACAAGCATTCAAGTAAGTCGCAAAATAAAATAAGAATACACATTTGTACAAAGCATAAATTTCTTAAATCATTCAAACATTCTATGAAGCGGTACAATTTACCTTGCTTGCGTTCACACACTCAACATCCTAACATCACTATCCAAACTCAGGAGAACCTTCATTAGATACTTTTATACAAATAAGATCCAATCTAGAAGAAGTTCTCATCATTTATTCCTACTAACACTAGAGAAAATGTGAAAAGAAATAAGTATATACACAATATAAACAATTTTACAAAGCTAAAAAATATAGAAACTATTGCAATGAACTTCAATATCTAAAAACCAATTTGCAACAACAGTGTCATTTTTGTTCAAACTGCAGTAAAGCAACAAGAAGCAAAAATTTAAATTCCAAAGGATTCCTTCTGGAATTTATATTGTCTCCACATGGATCGATGCAAGGGAAAAAACATTTTTCAACATTATCTACATTTCTAAGCTTGTGGTGCAAAAGTTTGGTTGAAAGATTTTAGGCACCAAAAATAGAGGCAGAAAAGATAAAGACTTAAAATATAAAGTAAACTCTGAAATATAAATGGAGCCTTGTTGGGATTGCATCTCATCAATTGATGACACATGCATTCTTCTAATCATGTTAAACACAACTCAACCATTTGTTTAATATCCTCACGTATCACCCACCACAAAGGTTATATCTAACACAACATCGAGAGAATAACTGTATTGTCTCATTGGTGATGTCTCACACAACTTAACAACATAGAGCATTAAAAGCTGCTACTCACACAAACGCTAAGCCTAAATCTATGTCTAGAGTTTAAAACATAACATGTATTCATCCTAGATCCAGATCTGAAGAGTATATGTCTATAGTGGTCCAAATCAAAGATAAACAGGTAAACAGAGATGACACCCATATCAGATAAATGTCAGCTCCATGTTAAACACACTGATCAAGATACGCACATACACTTAACCCTTTTACATGCATTCAACTAATTTGGAAAATGGATATGAACATCATTCTTCATCACTATTATCATGCATCCTCGTAATACCGTTTGTCAAGCGTTATCGCCTTTTTACCGTATTGATCCAACTCATGCTACTCATTCTACTTAATCAACACAATAAAATGAAAATGATGCAAATGAATATCAACTTACAAAACCGTGTCAAAATATTTAATCATTGATAGATGAAAATCTAAGATCAAATATTTGAAATGAGTTTTTTCAAGACCCACAAATAAGCAATCAAAGACAATAAACGATAGAGGATCAAAACTAGTTCACAAACATACATTAGATGAAATACATAAGGTATCAAAAGATTACATCCAAACCCTAACAAGAGATCAAGAATCTTACCTTCTTCCACTTAGGGTTTGTATTTCTCTCTCTAAAATAAGCTTGAAATTAAGAGAGTTAAAATTCTGATCCCACAAACTTAACATATCTTTTCTAAAAAGCAAGAAAAGTACTTATATAGTATTTACAAAATATATCATGTTCACACTACAAAATACCTATTCGCCTAGCGAAGTCCCCTTTTCGGCATTAGAAGTGCCTCAAAAACAGTTACACTACCCTTGGAAAATATCTGAGTTCGTCGTACGAGCAATTCTTTGCACTGTGAACTACCTTGTACAACAAACTTTGAGTTCTTTAGCTACTGACTTCCAAGGTTTCCTCCTCGCTAGGACCTCATTAATACTTTGCCCAACGAACATTCGCTGGCTATTCGCTATTGTTCGCCCAACGAACATTACAAAATATTCACATTTCATTGGCTTCCATGTCCAATCTTTTGTGTCTTACTCATTGATGTTTTATGCCTAATTACTAAACAATAACACACACATCAAAGAATCCAAATGTATTTGCAATGTAATTGAAGAATCACACAAGGATAAGAATTACATCTAGAACTTAGTTTAAAAGTCAAGAAAGATGGTTCATTTTAAGTTAAAATTTGCACTTAACAAACTCTCCCCAACTACGTTTTTGCTTGTCCTCAAGCAAAGTATGCTCCTCATGAAAGCAAGAGAAATTTTCTCAAAAAAGAGGGTTTTCTCAAGCATAAGATTCAACCAAGAAAAGAGATAACAATTCAAATTTATACAAGAGAAATTTTCTCAAATAAGAGAATTGGTCAAGCATGAAAATACGCACAAGCAATGTCCACTGCTGAATAGAATCGAACAATGACAAGTAAATTAGTTCTTAAACAAATATCATACAATGTTTCAAATAACAGCTAAATTCTCATACTCAAATCACTCTAACATTCCTCTTTAAAATAAGAATGAAGAAATTAACGCGTTTGCAACCGCGGGGAAATTTTACTCACCTAACAAATAATGCTAATAGCAATTCAATTCATACATTCATATAACAATCAAAAATAAAAATAGGGAAGCAAAAAGATTACTAAGGGCTTTTAAGTTTGTAGCTTGGTCAGGTTTATAACAAAGGGTCATTTCTAAAGGCCATGGAATCGAAACTGCCAATGAAAAAGAAACATTCACTATACAAGGTATTTACACATCCCAACTTCTTGTCACCATTTTGTTTCCTGTATTGCAAACCTTCTCAAACTTCCTTATGCACAATTATTTCATTCTCTATTTTTCACTTTCAAACAAGCATTCTTTTTTTTTTCACATTCCTATTCACACTATTTCTTTCATACTTGCTTGAAATGTTTCAAAAGTTTTAGCAACCAACCATTCTTCTTTGTCATTCTCCCCAATTTGAATTCAATCAAACCTCAAGTGAATGCTCTTTGCTTTTTATGGCAAGGAAGAAAATTTAGCACAAATTTGAAGGTTAAAAAAGTTTTTAGAATCTCACAAAATTCAATGAGGAACTATACTTCCACATTATGTACATAAACCAAGTTCATCACTAAAATGAGATCTAAACTCTTTAGGCTCAAAGGGGTTAACGAATTCTCTCTACTCACGGGTAAGTTACTTTTGGATATGGTTGTGCTCAATATAAAAAAAACTGTCTTGATCATTTCTAATGCTTTCACAAAATCATAATAATCATAAAATTAAGCATGAATCAAACGAAGTTATCAATCATCCTAGCATATTGTAAATAATGGATTTTCTCACAATTTTTAGCTTTTGGTCCAAAGTAACACAAGCATTCAAACAAGTTGCAAAATGAAACAAGAATACACATTTGTATAAAGCACAAATTTCTTAAATCATTCAAACATTCTATGAAGCAGTACAATTTACCTTGCTTGCGTTCACACACTCAACATCCTAACATCACCATCCAAACTCAGGAGAACCTTCATTGGATACTTTTACACAAATAAGATCCAATCTAGAAGAAGTTCTCATCATTTGTTCCTACTAACACTAGAGAAAATGTGAAAAGAAATAAGTATATACACAATATAAACAATTTTACAAAGCTAAAAAATATAGAAACTATTCAAATGCACTTCAATATCTAAACACCAACTTGCGGCAACAATGCCATTTTTGTTCGAACTGCAGTAAAGCGAAAAGTAGCAAAATTTTAGATTCCAAAGGATTCCCTCTGGGATATATATCGTCTCCACAGGGATCAGTGCAAGGGAAAGAACATTGTTCAACATTATCTACATTTCTAAGCTTGTGGTGCAAAAGTTTGGTTGAAAGATTTTAGGCACCAAAAATAGTTGCAGAAAAGATAAAGACTGAAAATATAAAGTAAACTCTAAAATATAAACGGAGCCTTGCTGGGATTGGATCTCATCAATTTATAACACATGCATTATTCTAATCATGTTAAACACAACTCAACCATTTGCCTAATATCCTCACGTATCACCCACCATAGAGGTTATATCTAACGCAATATCGAGAGAATAACTGTATTGTCTCATTTGTGATGTCTCACACAACTTAACAACATAGAGCATTAAAAGCTGCTACTCACACAAACACTAAGCCTAAATCTATGTCTAGAGTTTAGAACATAACATGTATTCATCCTAGATCCAGATCTGAAGAGTATATGTCTATAGTGGTCCAAATCAAAGATAAACAGGTAAACTAAGATGACACCCATATCAGATAAATGACAGCTTCATATTAAACCCAATGATCAGGATACGTACATACACTTAACCCTTTTACACACATTCAACTAATTTGGAAAATGGATGTGAACATCGTTCTTCATCACTATTATCATGAATCCTCTTAATACCTTTTGTCAAGCGTTATCGCCTCTTTACCGTATTGATCCTACTCATGCTACTTAATCATCATAATAAAATAAAAATGATGCAAATGAATATCAACTTATTAAACCATGTCAAAAATTTTCTCATTGTTAGATGAAAATCTAAGATCAAATATTTGAAATGAGTTTTTTCAAGACCCACAAATAAGCAATCAAAGACAATCAACATAGAGGATCAAAACTAGTTCACAAACATACATTAGATGAAATACATTAGGTTTCAAAAGATTACATCCAAACCCCAACAAGAGATCAAAGATCTTACCTTCTCCCTCTTAGGGTTTGTATTTCTCTCTCTAAAATACGCTTGAAATGAATGGAGTTAAAATTCTGATCCCACAAACATAACATATCTTTTCTAAAAAGCAAGAAAAGTACTTATATAGTATTTACAAAATCTGTCATGTTCGCACTGTAAAATACTTATTCGCCTAGCGAAGTCCCCTTTTCGGCATTAGAAGTGCCTCAAAAACAGTTAAAATGCCCTTGGAAAATATATGAGTTTGTCGTACGAGCAATTCTTTGCTCTGTGAACTACCTCGTACAACAAACTTTGAGTTTTTTAGCTACTGACTTCCAAGGTTTCCTCCTTGCTAGGACCTCGTTAATACTTCGCCCAACGAACATTCGTTGGCTACTCGCTATTGTTCTCCCAATGAACATTTCAGAATCTTCATATTTCATTGGCTTCCATGTCCAATCTTTTGTGTCTTACTCATTGATGTTTTATGCCTAATTTCTAAACAATAACACACACATCAAAGAATCCAAAGGTATTTGCAATGTAATTGAAGAATCACATAAGGATAAGAATTATATCTATAAAACATGAAAATTGAGTTGAAAAGTCTAGAAAGATGGTTCATTTTAAGTCAAAATTTGCACTTAACAAATTCTCCCCAACTGTATTTTTTCTTGTCCTTGTTGTACCCTAAAATTGGCCAACCATTTCTTGTACTTGGCTTGTGTTTCATTTTCATTTTAGCATTTGCATTTGCATAGCATTGTTCTTAACAGGGGATCAAGGGTTTTGCTGTGCCATTCAAGAGGAGAGTCCACTTGGGTTCAAGCTCAAGAAAGGGCATTTGTCCAAGCCATCAGGGTTTCATCACCATGGAAATTTTAAAGCTCTTTGAGGGGAGAGGTTTGTGTATCGGTATCACCTCCTATCCTGAGGATTATCAAAGGGTTTTCAAGGATTCATGTGGTCTTGTTCTTGGTTGAGACATGGTTTAAGAGTTCATTGAGTATCTTAGGGGTCATTGCGGATCTTGAGTAGTCATTCAATTCATCTGCAAAGGGCACAGTCAGAAGACATGGAACTAGGGTTTCATTTAGTCAACCCAAAGTCAATTGTGGACTTGAGAGGGTTCAAGACTTGATTCTAAGTCAAATAAGTCACGGGAAGTCATCCTAAAGAATCTAGGATATCATATTAATATCAAATCAAGAGGATTAAAGAGTTCAAGAAGTTACTAAATTACGGTTTCAGATGATTTCAGTGTAAAATCCCCTTCTTTAGTGCTTAACTTCAAGGACAATTTTCACTGTGATGCAAACTCAATCTCACTTTCATGAAAACATGGGACTTTCTCATCATCTTCCAATCTTTCTTTTGAGTAAGAGATTTAATCCATTGAGTTTGTACATCACAAGTTATGATGCCAGCAAGTTGGGGTCCTCAGATGAAGAGAATTTTGGTCAACTAAAAGTCAACTCACTTCCAAGGCATTTTTGGCCTAGAATCAAGTTTCTACTCAACTTCAAGTCAACATGAAAGGTTTTCCTCATGATCTTAGCTTTCCAAAAAGTCCTATAAGTCCTTTTTATCATTTGTACATCTCAAGTTATGGACCTCCCAAGGTAAGGGTGTTTTTGGAAAGTTCACTATAGGTCATCTTTTTCAATGACCATTTTCATGCACTTATGGGCCTCAAATGCAATTCCAACCAGCATGAAAGTTGTACCTAATGGTCTTAACTCTACATTGAACTTGAAATTCATAAGTATTGTTGGATTATATGGCCATGTGGAGCATTTTCAAGGTGAAATTTTTATTTTTGGTCATGACTTGAATGCCATACAGTATAAGTCATATTTTGCTTCACATTTGATTTGTCCCATACCATTAAATGACCAAAAAGAGATTTACCACATTTGTGCCAACATGAAGAGCTTTAATGTGCCATATTTTCAAATTTCTTACTCAAAATTCATGAATCCCAAACTTGGTATCAAGGCATTGCAAATGATTCAAATTAATCCATTTCATTTCTACATCATGGGCATTTCATTTTGCTGACCCAAGGAGGTGTGGTTGGTGCCTAAAACCGTGTGTGTGCATAAGTGGATTTTTCTTGGCAAGATTTGAAATCAACTCATGCAGCCAACATGGGCCTGCATGATCATCTTAAACCCACCATATAAAAGGTTTTTGGTTGCCCTAATTGCTCAGAGGGGGTTGCTTGCGTAGGAGAAGAGAGAATTGCTCAAGATTTCATCATTCTTTCTCATTTTCGAATCTCACATACCCTTGCAAATTAATTCAAATTGCTGCTTGATTCTTCTTCACAAGATGATAAGGTACAAGTTGGAAGCCATAAAGCAAAACTTGCGTGCCTTTCAAGAGCCAACTGAGCAACTCCGTTCAGTAAGTTTCTCCAACTCTTTTCTCTCATTCTAGACATGAATTAGGAGCATTCTGGGTTGCATTTGAAGCCATACCCATGGTAGGCAATGTTTGAGCCATCTATGTGTTTGTTTGTTGAAGTTTTAGATCATGCTATCAATTTTCCATGCCTTCGTTTCTCCTTCTTCATGAGCCTTTTGGAGTTTTGGTGGATGGATTTGTGATCCTTGTGAGCTCAGATTTCGTTTTGTACCAGAGTCCACCATTTTTATGGAGGTTTCAGACCTGGTCTCTGGCGAGGTAGACGGAGAAGACGACCGGAGCCCTAGCTCCGGCGTCTGGTCTCTTTTCAGGGCTGAGCTGTCTCACCACCCTTTGAACCTTTAACTTGCTTATGTGTTCATTTCCAATTGGCTTGACCAGGTGCCACGCATGCGTTGAAATCCAAATCGGATTAATGAAACGCTGTGTTTCATTTTATGAGCTGAATTGATTTGGATTGGGATGAAATTGATAATCACACCCCCACCCTTATGGCCCATGCGTGCAGATTGCCTTGGTTCAATTCATTCTAAATTTACTCTTGCACCTCCCAGCTTGTTTATCTTGTATTATTACATTTTTAATTTCTGTTTTCATTTTATTATTTTAAAAATAGTTTCAATCATCAAAAATTGTTTTCTTGCATTTCAAAGTGTTCTTTAATTTTATAGAATTTGTGTATCTGATTTTATTTTTATTTGCTATTTTATTTTAATTTTGCAATTAAATGCCTTTTATGGTTCACACCTTGTTTGATCCATTTCATTTGAACCTCTAATGCAAGTCCCTTATGATCAATGCTTCTTCTCCATTTATAGGATTAATTGAAGTGTCTTTGAGGGTGGATATAGTTCATGATTGATCGTTTTTTTGGTTGACTTTGAGTTGACGTTTCTTGTCCCTCGATTTATGTTCGATAAGGCGGAGCACCATTAGTTCTTGAATTATCTGGTGATGCCTTGAGGTGAGTTTGTCCATGAGACTTTGGATTCTGTTTCTCACTTGACTTAGCTATGTTGTGCCTTTCATTTGACATTTGTTGAACATTTTTCCTATTTTTGGTGAAGCTTGCAAGACAAGTCATCTTAGGAAGTGTTCATACAAACTAGTTTGACCTAGTTCCTTCGGGAGATGACTTATATGGATCCCATATGCACCTTATGAGTTTTGATGTTTACTTATGACATAATTAAGCTATTGGTTCTTTGATTTTAGGTTATACACTTGCGTAACTTGTTTTACAAGTTACTCAGAAGTTAGGCATTTCCACTTATTTTTAAGTGTTGAATTAGTGATAGAACCTTGATTCTTTCACTTTCCATGACTTGGTTCATGTTTTTGCTCTAACCTTGATTTGAGCTTTCCTCTTATTGATACTCCTCTTCCCCATGTTCTTTGATCATCATTCAAGATGATTTAGTGTTCATGTTTATGCTTTGAGCTTGTCTTGGATGATGGATCACTTCTTGCACTTGTTTTGCTTGCCTCTTCTTCACGATCAATGTGAGATGTTTATTGAGATAATTTACATTGTGCATGCTGCACAAGCTTCTTTCTCACATCCTCTCTTTGATCATGGCCCTTTTCCCTTGCTTTGTGTTTAGCATTTGTTTAAGTGATGGATGTTTGAATGGTTGTAGGAGTTGTTACTTCTTCCATTTCATCTCACTATTATTGACTTGTTTAAGTCAACTTGTTTGTGTTTGAGTCTTTGTTGCATCATTTGAATCTTACATCTCCTCTTTGCATCTTTGTATATCATGTTTGCATTGCTTTTGACTTGTTTAAGTCAACTTCTTCTCATTCTTCATTTCATCTGTGATTGAATTATCTGCTGTTTACTTGGGCTTTTACCATAATCCCTTGGGATTCCTAGTCCCTCTGTATAAGATGGGAGTAGGAGAGACATTAGGTGTTCAATCCTTTGTATGATAACATTAGGATAGATTCTTCCCCTCTTAATCCCAACTTTAGGAGAATTTTGCATGACAATATTAGGGTTGATTAATTTCCCTTTAGGGTTTGTGTCTTCTCTTCTCATCTCATAACATCTCAAGACACTTAATAAAGGAGAATAAATGTTGTACGCTACGAGCCTTAAGTACTTGAGGAATGATGAGTGGGGGGCTCCTCTCACCCTGTCTAGAGTGTTTAGCGTATGCCCTTTGGGCGATATGCGACGCATTAGCTCTCAAGTCATAGTCTTTATGGCAACATGAGTTACAAACTTAACTCAATTAACTTCTTGTTTAAAAAACACAAAACAAAACATCAAACCTTTTTATCCTTCAAGATTGTTTGAAAATCATTTTCAGAAAGAGTGTGTTAAGCTTTGGTTCTACCACAAACATGCATCGTCCCTAACTGCTAGAACTAAGGTTTAACCCTACTCAGTCCAAACACTTAAACCAATTTTTGGTTGTATTAGCCTGAACTACGTTTGCTCTAATTTCTCGTGCCAAAAGAGGATACGTAGGCACAAGACATCGATGTCTTGGCGAGAAACCTTCCCCCTTCACCTGTAGTTTCCCGAACTACGTTGACTCTAACTTCCCCATTGCAAGAGGGAATACGTAGACATAGAGCGGCGATGCTCTATCGAGTCTCTTTTCTTTTCTTTTGTCCATGTAAGCCAACCTTTTGATAGTTTTTCACCCTTTTAGATAGACAACAAGCATGGATCTCGTTGAGTACAACAGACGTGAGGGGTGCTCATACCTTCCCCTTGCGTAACCGACTCCTGAACCTAAGATTTGGTTGTGATGACCTGTCTTTTCCCTTTTTCGTAGGTTTTCTATGATCGTTTCCTTTCCTTCTCTTTTGGGATAAATAATGAACGGTGGCGACTCTTCTGTCTTTGCCGGTCCCTTTTTTACAGTGATGCGAGAGTCTTCAACCAAAGTATGCCCCTCATGGAAATTTCTCAAACAAGAGGATTTTCTCAAGCATAAGATTCAACCAAGAAAAGAGATAACAATTCAAATTCATACAAGAGAAATTTTCTCAAATAAGAGAATTGGTCAAGCATGAAAATACACACAAGCAATGTTCACCGCTCAATAGAATCAAATAATGACAAATAAATTAGTTCTTAAACAAATATCATGCAATGTTTCAAATTACAGCTAAATTCTCATACTCGAATCACTCTATCATTCCTCTTCAAAATAAGAATGAAGAAATTAACGTGTTTGCAAACGCGGGGAAATTTCACTCACCTAACAAATAATACTAATAGCAATTCATACATTCATCTAACAATCAAAAATAAAAATAGGGAAGCAAAAGGATCACTAAGGGCTTTAAAGTTTGTAGCTTGGTCAGGTTTACAACAAAGGGTCATTTCTAGAGGCCATGGAATAAAAAACTGCCAATGCAAAAGAAACATTCACTATACAAGGTATTTACACATCCCAACTTCTTGTCAACATTTTGTTTCCTGTACTGCAAACCTTCTCAAACTTCCTTATGCATAATTATTTCATTCTCTATTTTTCAATTTCAAACAAGCATTCTTTTTTTGTTCACATTTCTATTCACACTTTTTCTTTTCATACTTGCTTGAAATTTTTCAAAAGTTTTAGCAACCAACCATTCTTCTTTTTCATTCTCCCCAATTTGAATTCAATCAAACCTCATGTGAATGCTCTTTGCTTTTTATGGCAAGGAAGAAAATTTAGCACAAATTCAAAAGTTCAAAATTTTTTTAGAATCTTGCAAAATTAAATGATGAACTATACTTCCACATTATGTACGTAAACCAAGTTCATCACTAAAATGAGATCTAAACTGTTTAGGCTCAAAGGGGTTAACGAATTCTCTCTACTCACGGGTAAGTTACTTTTGGATATGGTTGTGCACAATATAAAAAAAATGCCTTGATGATTTCTAATGCTTCCACAAAATCATAATAATCATAAGATTAAGCATGAATCAAACAAAGTTATCAATCATCCTAGCATATAGTAAATAATGGATGTCTCTGTCAATTTTTGGCTTTTGGTCCTAAGTAAAACAAGCATTCGAACAAGTTGCAAAATGAAACAAGAATACACATTTGTATAAAGCATAGAACTCTTAAATCATTCAAACATTCTATGAAGCGGTACAATTTACCTTGCTTGCATTCACACACTCAACATCCTGACATCACCATCCAAACTCAGGAAAATCTTCATTGGATACTTTTATACAAATAAGAACCAATCTAGAAGAAGTTCTCATCATTTATTCCTACTAACACTAGAGAAAATGTTTAAAAAAATGAAGTATATACACAATATAAATAATTCTACAAAGCTAAAAAATATAGAAACTATTCAAATGCACTTCAATATCTAAACACTAACTTGCTGCAACAATGCCAATTTTGTTGGAACTGCAGTAAAGCGACAAGAAGCAAAAATTTAGATTCCAAAGGATTCCCTCTGGGATATATATCATCACCACAGGGATCTGTGCAAAAGAAAGAACATTGTTCAACATTATCTACATTTCTAAGCTTGTGGTGCAAAAGTTTGGTTGAAAGATTTTAGGCACCAAAATAGAGGCAGAAAAGATAAAGACTGAAAATATAAAGTAAACTCTGAAATTTAAACGGAGCCTTGTTGGGATTGGATCTCATCAATTGATAATACATGTATTATTCTAATCATGTTAAAAACAACTCAACCGTTTGTCTAATATCCTCACGTATAGGGGTGTGCAAAATAACCAATAACCATAAACCAAATTCTTATCCAAATTAATCTAAATTTTAAAATCCAATCCAAATTTATATTTTAAATTTGGTGCCCCATTTATCAAATTAAAAAAAACCGGTAACCATTTGTTTCAAACCGGTTTGAGATTTGTAACCATTTTTCAATAAGCTTCAAAAATAAAAGTATAATAGTTGGAAAAATCAAGATCAACACAAATTTCAGAAATCCTAATCTCATTTGTATCTTAATTCTCTAAATCACAATCATGGATTTATCGAAATAGTTATGTGACGGAGAAAGTTGCGGATGGATGTTAAGTAACGGAGGGGGACAGTTAGTGATACGAGGAAGGTTGTTTTTTGTTTTATTGATAAAATGATGATAATTAACAATTAATGATGATTAATATATGCTAATTACATCAATGATTTTAATCAAATGAATCAAGAAAAAGGTATATACCTCACTGTTATGGTTGCATAATTATACCTGTGTGGATTCATGTAATTGTAATTTTGTTATCACTATTTCTATATTAGAAGGTTTCAGTAAAATTGTTGGGTCAAATTGAAAATGAGATTTTACTTGTATAAATGAGCAAGACTTTTTTCTGCTTTAAACATAGCATGTGAATGTGAGCTAGTGTTTGTGTCTCATCATATTCTCATTCACTTATATATTCAAATTCATATAGTACTGTTTGTGTTTGTGAAGTGTAAAGTTTAATTATTTATGTATCTTCTAATGGGTTTGTTAATGATTTGATTTTAATTTTCTCATAGGAATAATAGTCTTGATAAGTTGGTTTGTCATTGTGGAGATATTAATCGATTTTGTGTGAAAGTGTGTTTTTGATGATTAAATGGGAAAATGGTTTTGCGGAAATGTTTAGATTATTTAATATAAAAAATTGGTTTTGAGAGAAACCGATTTAAAACTGGTTTTTAAAAAAACTGTTATTTTTTTTAAAAACCTGTTTGAAATCGAACCAATCCACTTGTAAACCCGTTTTAAAAAAATAAACCGGTTTTATATAAATGGTTTTAAGATCCAAACCAAACCATATATGTGGTTTGGTTTGGTTTAGTTTATAATCCATGCACACCCCTACTCACGTATAACCCACCACAGAGGTTATATCTAACGCAACATCGAGAGAACATCTGTATTGTCTCATTGGTGATGTCTCACGCAACTTAACAACATTGAGCATTAAAAACTGATACTCGCACAAATGCTAAGCCTAAATCTATGTCTAGAGTTTAGAACATAACAGGTATTCGTTCTAGATCCAAATCTGAAGAGTATATGTCTATAGTGGTTCAAATCAAAGATAAACAGGTAAACAAAGATGACACCCATATCAGATAAATGACAACTTCATATTAAACACAATGATCAGAATACGTACATACACTTAACCCTTTTACATGCATTCAACTAATTTGGCAAATGGATGTGAACATCGTTCTTCATCACTATTATTATACATACTCGTAATACCGTTTGTTAAGTGTTATCACCTCTTTACCATATTGATCCTACTCATGCTACTCATGCTACTTAATTAACACAATAAAATAAAAATGATGCAAATGAATATCAACTTACAAAACCATGTCAAAATGTTTCTCATTGATAGATGAAAATCTAATATCAAATATTTGAAATGAGTTTTGTCAAGGCCCACATAAGAAATACATAAGTTGAAATACATAAGGTATCAAAATATTACATCCAAACCCCAACATGAGATCAAGGATCTTACCTTCTCCATCTTTGGGTTTGTATTTCTCTCTCTAAAATAAGCTTGAAATCAAGAGAGATAAAATTCTGATCCCACAAACATAACATATCTTTTCTAAAAAGCAAGAAAAGTACTTATATAGTGTAGATGTTTTTGATTGGCTGCATTTTATGGTAAAATAATGTTGTAGGTATGATTGTCATGATAGATGTTATGACATACATGAGGGTTGTTCTGTAGGGTTAAGTTTGAATAGCTAAGTGTCAAGTATGTTGGATGTCATGCTGAATGTCATGACT
Source organism: Lathyrus sativus (assembly GCA_963859935.3). Classification (NCBI taxonomy): domain Eukaryota; kingdom Viridiplantae; phylum Streptophyta; class Magnoliopsida; order Fabales; family Fabaceae; genus Lathyrus; species Lathyrus sativus. The sequence goes on from OZ012737.1 coordinate 464,781,825, forward strand.
TCAAGCGTATGACATCAGGGCGCGCAATTTTAGTTTTTCTGTTATTAGCTCAGGCTATACTTCAGGAAACATTTTAGGAAGCCTAGTTATCTTAGGAGACATGTCAGGGTACCACTGAGGATAACATGGAATGCCCCTGACCTAATTGGAGTGCACAGGTTTGTGAAGAGAGGGTTTACTTAGGTAAACCTAATGTCTGCATGAAGGCCCAAAGACAATCTGCTGCTATAAATAACAGAGGATCAATCCTAATCAGGCAGAGATTGAAGAGTGTAGTTTGTGAGTGAAGAAGTCTGATTGTATCAGTTGTTCTTCACGTGTGTATTGTGTCTTAGGATACTTGTATGCCAAGTAATTGTCTGCTGCATGATTGCATTGGTGTAGTGTGTGTGAACTGTTTGTTCAGTGTTTCACTCTAAGCTTCTAAGCAAGAGTGGTGTGTCACTTGATCAAAGCCGTGAAGCAAGATCAAGATGTGTTTGAAGTATGTCTTCAATTTCTCTTTTGTAACCTTGAATTGGTTTATATCACTGTTGTGATTGAGGGGGAGTGAGTTGGTAACTCTGGTCTAGTGTTAGGCTGAAGTATCATTGGGTAGGTCTTAAGTGAAGAGTGCAAACTGGTTGTTTGACTCAAAATTAATTCTACTAATAATGAATTTCCTCCTTGGCTTGGTAGCCCCCAGATGTAAGTGTGGTTTACACTGAACTGGGTGAACAATTACTTGTGTTATTTACAGTTTTCACTTACAGTTTGATATTAAGTTTAGTAGTCTGTGTTATAGTGGATGTCATAACATCCATAATAACATCCACTGTTGGGTACCTAGAATATCAATTGGCATCAGAGCAGGCACCCTTCCTGTTATTTTCTGGGTGAAATCTAGGGAAGAAAAATTCTGGTACTATGGATAAAGATATAGGATTCACAAATAGACCACCAATTCTGGATGGCTCTAATTATGATTACTGGAAACCTAGGATGATAGCCGTCTTGAGGTCTTTAGACAACAAGGCATGGAGAGCTGCAAACTCAGGATGGGAACATCCAGTGAATACTGACACTGATGGATTATCTGTGTTAATACTTGAGGAAGAATGGACCAAAGAACAAGAGGCCTTGGCTCTTGGGAACTCTAAGGCTTTGAATGCCTTATTTAATGGTATAGACAAGAACATTTTCAGACTAGTGCATCATTGTGAACTGGCTAAAGAGGTTTGGGATACTCTCAAAACAACTCATGAGGGAACCTCTAAAGTCAAGATGTCAAGATTACAAATGCTGACCACCAAGTTTGAAAATCTGAGAATGAAGGAGGATGAAACTATTCATGAATTCTACACGAATATTCTTGAAATTGCCAACACCTCAGGTGCCTTAGGAGAGAAGATGTCTGAAGATAAGATTGTGAGGAAGATTCTAAGATCTTTGCCTAAGAGGTTTGCCATGAAAGTCACTGCTATTGAAGAAGCTCAGGATATATGCAACATGAAAGTGAATGAATTCATTGGTTCTCTCCAAACATTTCAAATGGGAATGTGTGATTAGGTTGAGAAGAAGAACAAAAGCATAACCCTTGTCACAAATACTGCAGATGACTCTGATGAAAACAATGATGGAAGCAAGGAGAATCTCTCAGAAGCTGTAGCTATGCTTGGAAGATAATTCAATAAACTCATGAAAAGGGTAGATAAGAAGGGTAAAATTAATGTCAAGAACATCTCAACTGACATTAACAAAAAAGCCAAGTCTGAAGAAAAGTCCAACCAAGGCATACGGGCTCAGTGCTATGAATGTGAGGGATATGAGCACATTGAAGCTGAATGTCCCACCTATCTCAAGAAGCAAAATAAGGGTCTAGCAGTCACTTGGTCTGATGGAGGTTCTAAGAGTGGATCAGAAGAAGAATCAGCCAAACATGTCACTGTTCTGAATAGTGTATGCATATCTGATGGTGACTCCAGTGAAGATAAGCTGACCTTTGATGAACTTGCAGCCTCATATAAACAGCTATACATCAGAAGTACTGAAGTATGTCAACTACGGGAGAAGCATAAGAAAATCATCAAGAAGTTGGAAGCTGAGAAGAAGGAGAATCTTGCAACCATTGACTCACTCAACAGTGAGGTCAAAATTTTAAACACCAAACTTGATTAGATGACAAAATTTGTCAGGATGCTAAACCCTGGGATTGACACTCTAGAAAAAATCCTACAGAGTGGTGAGAAAGCTGGAAACATATCTGGACTAGGATTTGTTGGTGAACAGAAACCCACCTTAAGATTCCGGAAACCAAAGGCTGAAAATCATAGACCAAACTGGATGTCACGATCGATGTCACAACATTAGAAGAACAAAGACATGAATCAGGAAAAAAGAAAGTCCCAAAGGTGGAGATGTCACTACTGTGGTAAATTTGGACACATAAAACCATTTTGCTTCAATCTGCATGGATTTCCTAGTAACTCTCATCAAGATGCTCCTGTTAAGAAGCAACAATGGGTGGCAAAGGAGGTTGATCTGATAGCTCATACTTCTCTGAGAGTGTCAGCTAAAGAAGACTGGTATTTTGATAGTGGCTGCTCTAAACACATGACCGGAATAAAGAATCTATTGGTGGACATCAAACCACATTCCACTTGGTATGTGACCTTTGATGATGAAGCAAAAGGGGAAATCAAAAGTGTTGGGAAACTAGACTGTCCTGGAGTCCCTAACCTAGACAATGTATTGCTGGTGAAGAGACTGACTACCAACTTAATCAGTATCAGTCAGCTCTGTGACCAAGGACTCAATGTCAACTGTAGAAATGGAGAATGTGTTGTCACAAATAGAGATAAAAAGGAAGTCATGAGGGGAGCTAAGTCTAAAGATAACTGCTACTTGTGGGAGCCTCAAATCTCAAGTAACTCCACTGTCTGTTCTATGGCCAAAGAAGAAAAGGAAGTCAAACAATGGCATCAAAAACTTGGACATCTTCATCTTAGAGGGATAAAAAAGATCATATCCAAGGAATACGTGAGACGAATTCCAAAGCTGACTATTGATGAAGGTAAGGTCTGTGGTGAATGTCAGATTGGCAAGAAAACCAAGATGTCACATCCAAGAACTGGCCATGTTGCAACATCCAAGGTTCTTGAACTGCTGCACATGGACTTGATGGGACCAATGTAGGTAGAGAGTCATGGTGGAAAAAGGTATGCTTATGTAGCTGTTGATGATTAATCCAGATTCACCTGGATAAGTTTCATCAGAGAAAAATCAAATGTATTTGAAGTCTTCAGAGAGCTGTGTATCAGACTTCAAAGAGAAAAAGAATATGGTGTGGTCAGGATTAGAAGTGATCATGGTAGGGAGTTTGAAAACTCTAAGTTTGCTGAATTCTGCTCATCGGAAGGAATCAGTCAAGAATTCTCCTCCCCTATTACTCCTCAAAAAAATGGAGTAGTGGAAAGGAAAAACAGGACTATCCAAGAATCTGCTAGAGCCATGATTCATGCAAAGAAATTACCTATGCATTTCTGGGCTGAGGCAATGAACACAGCCTGTTATGTTCACAACAGAGTCACCTTGAGAAAAGGAACTTCCTCCACTCTGTATGAACTATGGAAAGGAAGGAAACCAACTGTGAAGTATTTTCATGTTTTTGGGAGCAAGTGTTACATCTTGACAGATCGTGAACAAAGGAGAAAAATGGATCCCAAAAGTGATAGTTGCGATGGAAATAGGATATCAAACTATTAATTAGTTTGAATCACAATTCAAATCACAACCGCTCTTTGATTTATCCGAAGGAAAAGGTCAAAAGAGGAAAAACCTATTTTTGCATCGTAAACACAATGCGGGGAGAGATTTAGGTAAGGGGTTGTTTAAGCTTAGGGAAAGTATTAACACCCTAAACTTCTATAGTACTCTACAAGAACCTTTTGTTTAAATTTACTCTCTGCTTTAATTATTTGCTCTAGGGTTAATGCTAAGGGTTAAAAGTGACAGAAAGACCTAAGGGTTAGTCCTAAGTTTACTCGGCAAGATTCGCATCTTGTGCGTACGTATCCTGGATAGGGAATGGAATAAGAGTAATCGTAGTTCCCCTCAAAAGGGAGGCTAGAAACGTCTTGACTATGGTCAAGGTTTCAATGGGAAGTAAACGTATCTTAAGGACACGCTTACGTGGAGTGCGGAGACTCCAATCTCTACATTGAAATAGTTAATTAAAATTAGGGTTAAAATTAGGGTTGACTAAATGTTCCACGATAGGAAACCATAAGACAGAGTACGGTGACTCTTTGACCTAATGCTAGGATGAAGGGTATTTTCGTCCACGGCGGGACGCCTAGGCTATTAGGGTTTTGAAAGGGTCAAAGGAGGGCTATTGACTCGGTCGTTAAACGATTTAGACCTAATCCTTCGGAAGGTGAAATTACGATGAATGATGAACAACGCAAGATAAATAAATTATAGATGATGTTTAAAAATAAAAAATACAAGTGTGGATGATAATGAAATAAGAACCAACAGTATTGTTAAATAATTTACAACCCTGAAAATAAAAATACAAAAATAAAAGGGTTAGTGAACAAAATCAACATAGGATTAGACGGATGAATAAATCGGGATGCCGTGGGGATTTGCGGGTAAAGTTAATTTACAAACATGAAAAAACTGGAATATGAAAGTGTCAAGAATTGAAATTAAGAAAGGTTAGCAATTTTTGAATAAAAGTTTTATGATTTTTTACAAAAAAGATGTTTTTTTAATTAGAGAAAATTAATTTGTTAAAAAAATTCTTTTAAAAGGAAAAGAGTTAGCTTTTTAAGTGAAAACAAAATTTTAGTAATAAAAGATTATTTTTAAAAAAGGTTATATAAAAAAAAAGTTTCAAACTGTTAGATAAATAAAAAGAAAATTTTTGTATTAAAGAAGATATTAAGAACCAAATTATTATTTACATTTTTTTATTTTTTATAATTAAACTAATAAAAAAAATTAACTAAAATATATAAAACAGATGGGTTGGGCTGGGTCACCACCTCCCGGACCCAACAAGGTTCCCACAAACAAAGAGGGGAGGACTTGAGTTTTTAGGGTTAAACCATAAACTCAAGAGACATCAGTGGCGACCCCTTGAGGGCATTGCCCTTCTGCTGAGTTCTTCTTCTTCCTTCCAAATCCCGTTCGCGAATGGCTTCGTTTGGCTTCTTTCTTCATTTTTTTGGACCATCATCTTTTGATATCTTCTTCTTCTTTGATTTTCTTATGATTTCCTGCAAAAAAACAACATGCAAGAGGGTTTATGAGTAAGCTGGGTGATTTACATTTCACTTGTTAATTTTTGAACAATGATGATGGTAAAGTTTCCGCGTCTGAGTTCGTGGCGGCTCGTTCGAAACAATGATGACTTGTTCTTGTTATTTTCGGTGGTTTGAGCGGTCGTTAACGACTGTTTATGATTCTTCTTCCGTTTTGGTTTGTTTCATTATGGTTTCGCTGCCCGGTTTACAACTGATGATGATGAAACTCGCGAATTTGGTGAGTTTGTTTCGTTTTGATGATTTGTGGCCGCCGTTTCTGGTTAGGGTTTCGTGATCAGTCCCGTTTTGATGATTTACAGCTGTCGTTTGGTGGTTCATTCTTGTTAGGGTTTACCGTCCCGTGATCCCTTTCTGAACATTTGTTTTATATTCTTTTCCACTCTTGCTGGGCTTGGATAATTTTACTTACGTTATTTTTTGATGGAAAATCACAGTTTTGATTTTTTTTTATCTGATTTATTATGATTCGCAGATTTGATTTGATCTTCTTCGGATCATTGATGGTGATTTCCTTTTGATTTTTTCCAGATGGATTCACTTTATGATATGGTTTATATTAGATACCATCCGGATTTGATTGGTTTTTCGGTTTTACCCATAATCTAGATTTGATTTGCTTGACATCCATGGATTTACCAGATGGAACTGGATACGGATTTGTGATTTGGATTCATATTATTTACTTGATGAATTGGATCCTGAATCTGAATTTTGGGTTTCACGTGATCTGTTTGGCTCAATTTCTTTTCGGCATAAGAATCAATTCTCGGCATAAAAATGCTTATTTTCCTCTTCCTCTTGGATTGCCGGAAAAAGAACAGAATCTTTCGGTTTTAGTCCGAGGTCGGGAATATGAGTCGGGAGCCGGCTTCGACTTTGTCGTTGCCCTCCCGACGTACCCGTTGATGGATAATTGAGGGTATCAGGACTATAAAAAAAACCACTTTTTATTATTCTAACATTTTAGCTTTTCTCTGCTTTTGTCTGATTTATGTGCAGGTACGAAAAATCGAGTCGCGAAGAATCGGGCATGAAGAATCGACCTTAGAATAACAGAACCAATAGAACCTTAGGATTTAAACATTAAAATGTATTTTGTTTTTCTTTGTAATTTGTAACAAAATAAATATGAATAATAAAAATTTACATTATTTTCATCCAATTACAATTCTTTCGATTATTCCTTTCAACTTAACTTTGTCGCGTCCGAATGGCTCTCATAAACAAAGAAATATCCAAATGATTAAGTGCCTCCAAATAAATTCAACCGATTAAAATTTAACTGAATCTCAACCAACTGGATTAAATTCACCAAGTAAATCCGTACGAATAAATCCATAAAAATCATCCGAATCAACCTTGTCATTCCAACACATATGGCTTTCAATCCGGCCAAGAACCTTTTCCAAATTAACTCGTGCCTGATGATGGAAATGGCAACCGGCCCACGAATAAAGCAGAGGAATCCAATTAACCGCAACACCAAATATCCTCCGTACTGAAAAATTCAACTCGTATCTCAATGGTTAAATCCAATACCCTGAACTAACTCGGTTAAAAATCACAACATAAATAGATATCATCCAATGCTTTGAACCAAACCACTGACATCTCAATACACTCAGCCCTTAAAATTTAATTCATCCTCAACCAAAACACAGAGCTCGGAAACGGAAACCCTAATTGTTCGATGGACCTCTACTGACAACCCTGTTTCCTAATCCGTCAGCAAATGGTGCATAAATGACCATTTTGCCCTTCCACAGTTAAAGTGCGCCTGATGCGCTTCTCATGCAAAAATAATAAACTACGTAACCTGTTAGTGGCTAGTTAATATGCAATGCAAAAAATGAAATGTAACGCGATATGAATCAACTAATCTAAGGGTAAAATTTGGGGTATTACAGTTGCCCCTATTTAAATAGCTTCACCAGATGATTTGAGCAGCGGAGACTCGAGGAATCACGGTGGAGGGATTTAAATACAGATAACCGAAAATTTTGCCCTTAGACGCAGTGATATGCAATGCTATGGACAAAACGAACGAACTATAATGCTGACAATGCCATGATTTAATATGATGCGTATGATGAGAATGATAAATTCAGGAATGCAGACGACACGACGACACAGGGGACAGACTCGACGAGTAACTGCACTGGGGAATACGACGCACTAGCGAAACAACGCGACAATTGGGGAATTCTAGAGTGATGGATCAACCGGTGCAGGCATGACCAACTGCCACTTTAGGATGAAATGATAACACAGGATCCACACGATGTTAGGATCAGGTAAATGACAAGCGTTGGAGTTTTCGGAACATTCCTTTAAACGAAGAGATCGAGCGGGATCTTCAGGAATGGTTCAAAAATATACAAGGAGAAACAAGCACAAGAAACATCTGGAAGAACATCGAATGAACTCTAAAACACACCAGAAATATTCAGAAAAACATTGAATAAACTCGGGGACAAAGAAACACATTTCAGGGACATTCGGAAGAACATCAAATGAACTCTGAAACCTACCAGAGATACTCGGAAAACCATCGAATAAACTCTGGGACGCATCCAGAAACAAAAGAACAACATTTATAGGAGCATGAGATGAAGACAAGTCTCCGAAGGTAAACCCGAAACATTTAGGAAAACGATAAATGTACGGGACAATTTGAAGACATATCTGGAAGAACGTCAGATAAGCAACAAAGGGGTTCTGGAAGAACGTCAGAACAAAAACTCAGTTTGGGAAAACATCAGAAAGAGATAGACCCGAAAAAAACATCGGATGAGATTCTAGAAAACCATCAGAATCACAGGGGTATCTGGAAAACCGTCAGATAGAGTTCTGGAAGAACATCAGAACCAAGACTCGATCTGGAAAAACATCAGAAGGAGGAATGTATCCGAAAAAACATCGGATAAGATTATGGAAAACCGTCAGAATCAGAAGGGGAATATCTGGAAAACCATCAGATAAAGACTCAATCTGGAAAACCATCAGAAAGAGAAATAAATCTGGAAAACCATCAGATAGATTCTGGAAAACCATCAGAACCAAAGGAATATCTGGAAAACCATCAAATACGTAACAAAGAAGTTCTGGAAGAACGTCAGAACATAAATTCATCCTGGAAGAACATCAGAGAGAGAAACTAAACGAGACCTCCAAGAATGGCATTGGATAAAAAGGACACTGTTGCACCCTAATTTTTGACCTTAAGATCCCACACTTTTGTACATTTTATTACGCTTTATCTTACTGCCCCTATACATGTTGGTCAGGACTAACGAATGCGTGCAAGATTATTTTGGTTTTTTAGACATCTCTGACAGGTTTTACGTAGCCTCCCAGTGCAGGAGTATGCAGATTCAAGGTTTAGGATCATTCACACATGCTCGCAATCTAATCAAGTGGTATTATTTGGATTGTGATGGCAAGATTCGGTCATATTTACTTTGGCGCATCTCACGTGTGCTTTATGGAATATTCGAAATTCAAAAGATTCAAGATTCTAAAAGACTAACCAATCTCCAAGAACCATCGAAGGAGGATGGTGGAGTTTGACAACAAACATATTGGTATGAGAGTATTTTGTTGGATGTCACGCTCTTATGTTCAAGATTGCCTCTTATGGTGAATTCATGGTCACTTAAATCTCTAAACATAGAAAACCAGTTTGTGAACGTTATGTTATCAGTATTGAAATCAAGCTATGGCAAAATCTCAACAACATAAGGTTCCTTTTCTTGCTAGATTACAAAAGTCGCTACCAATATTTATGATACTGTTAGATTGCCTCAAACGAGAAGAGCTAAAGCCGGTTTTGAGATCATCATTCATAAATACAAATATTCAAGAGGCCATACACCAAGGTTCATTATTACCATATTAGATAAGGATGAGTTCACAAATTGTCAAAACATATAGAACAACAAGTTTGGCAATTTCCTAGCATCACGTCATCACAAAGTCCCTATCGGTTACCAAGAAGACTACAAGTCATGTTAATTCCACACAAGCCTCGTCAACAACACTCCACATCTTTGGGTGGCATCTCAACTTTATTTCAACCTGCAGAAGATTGCGACAATGAGCACAAGAAATTAGAATACGTTATATTCGTTCCAAAACCGACATATGACAGAAATTCACCGTTCTTATCCAACTGCTGCAATTAATCATCAAAACGAAATCAGTACTGAAGCAAATAAACACCTGGAGCATAATTGCCAAATCTAAACGAGAACCATTTACAGAACATATTTTGGAAGAAGTACTCTGTTACAAATACTCCCACCTCAATTACCTACACAACAGTTAGCAGATAGAAACTTCTTTTTGTGTTGGTCGTGTAACAGGAGAAGATCTCAAGAGAATAACTGCTGCAACTGAGGGAACTGTCCATAATGTTATTGATGAGGTTCTTGGAGCTTGTGATACTTTTGAGGAAGAGCGAGTAGGAGATGAAAGGTTCAGTATGGATGTCCATCTGGCCACCAGCAGGTCGATTCCTGGGCATATGGCTGTTTTTGAGTAACCGTTGAATCCTGCAGTACCAAAAGCAATATTCAAGACCAATTTGACTTGCGTGTTAAAAATCACGGTTTGGGATTCAAAACTTAGAGTTCAGGAAATACCAAGGAGATCAATTACGGTAAAACAAGATAAGCTGCAACATTGAAGTCCTACGTATGTGAATCGTTTTTGGCAAGATCTTAAAGACAGGACATAGTTGATCTAATGGAAAATATGACGCCATTTCTGTTGGTGTAAGCCCTAGAGGCCAATACTTTTTGGTACTTGTATCGGATTATTCGTTTAATAATAAAAGGCATTTCTTTATTATGTTTGTCTTTCAAAATAATAAAGTCCCTAGAATAGTTAGTCTGTTTAATGAAATGTTAAGTGTGACTTAATCATGAGATCCCATTAAACATAAAGACATTATTTTTAAAATATCCGTAGTCAATCTTTATTGCAAAGTGGGATAACATTAAAAGCATTGAGACTATTATGAAGATAGACTGATGATCACATCTCATGGATCATGGATAAAGAGTTATCAAGTCTTGACATAGGTATAAATATTAGGAGTAATATTTATACCGGATTGACCCGCTATGAGAATACTACATAGTATGTTATGCAAAGTGTCATAAGTTATTCTCATGGTGATAATGGTGTATTACCACCCTTCGACCTGAAACCACTATGGACCCTAGATGTAGAGTCGGGTGCTTTATTGCTGATCAAACATTATCCGTAACTGGATGATCATAAAGATAGTTGATGGGCACTCCACGAAGCATGCTGAGGGACATGAGTGTCCTAGATGGAATTTGCCAATCCTGCATAACAGGAGAAATGTCTAAGGGTCCAATATTGAACTGGACAAGGATGACACAGTGTATGCCTTGTGTTCAATATAGACATAGGGGCAAAAGGGTAATTGTACAAACATATATTATCACGAAAAAGGTTTTGTCAGATCACATGACATTTTCGTGACTTGGGTAGCAGTGATGTGTTGCTAGATACCGCTTACTGTTTATTATGTTAAATATATAATTTAATATAATTACCAACGTTACGAAATCCTACAGGGTCACACACATAAGGACAGTTTGATGAGAGATAGAGAAATCAAAGGAACACCGTAAGGTACGGTGCACTTAAGTGAAAAATAGAAATTCGGATAATATAATAATAATTACTGTTATTTTATAATGGTTATAAAATAATAATAAAATAAATATATTTATTATAATAATAGTTATTATAATAATATATAATATTATTATGGATCATGTGAATTGGGTTTTTAGCCCGCAGCCCACAAGAGAGTCTATAAAAGGAACCCTTGTGATGAAGCTTTCACTTGATGCAATTTCGTTTTTGATTCTCTTTTCTCATTCAAATAATTCCGTTCGTAAGCAGCTAGCACTGTGACCGGAAGCTGTTCGTGTGGACTGAGTAGAGGCGTTGCACTTCATCAACGCTTGTGATCGCTGCATCAAAGATCTGAATCGCCACAAAGAGGTAACAATTCTATCACTGACCATGCTCATTTGTAAGGATCACTAAAGGAAATTTTTGTTTTCCGCTGCGTTTAGATCGCAATTTTCCATCAATTTCTGCTACACGCCCAGAGTCTGCAGCAACGTAACAGATTCACAAACGACGAAAGGGGGGGGGGGGGGGTGTCGGCAACGTAAACCATAAAACCACCTGCAACATTGAGAAGCCCTCAGAAAGTTCCAGGCAATATCCAACAGATCATTTCAGCTTTAGAAGAGTTGAGATTTATACCCCGCAAGACGTCGACAATCATTCTGAGAACAAGCTCAATCCACAAGCTCTACAGAGGAAGGCTTGCAGCTCTCAGACTTTACGAACTTCACATTTGTGCCCCGGTATTATCACAAAGCATCATCCGTGGATTGGAGTCACCAGAGCTGTCAAAACAACACCAACTCCATCAGAACGGGGGAAATTCAAGGCTTAAATAAGTTTGTTTTAAAGACATGAGCCAATTCATAGATTTTGCAAGGATAAACTATACCGGTACCTCTTTTCGAATCCACATTGTTGACAAAATCCAAGAGCAGCTTCACGCAAATCTACACCAGAGAATGTCAAAAGAGCATTGCGTCTGATGGCAAAAAGTCCAGTTGATGCTCTGGGCTGCTAATCCCCTTTTGGCCCAAACTCATCGCTATTCGCACCTGCCAGATTGTAAACCCTGAGTTAGTAATCCACTAGGAAATATACCTAAAAGATCCATCTAAGACAGCTAGCAAATGTTCAGATTGATGAATCTAGACAAATCAAAGTATTTTAATGAGATTAATGCAAAATCAAAATCGTGATCCCATCAGCAAGCATTAAACAGAATCGGAACCAAAGAGGAATGTTTTTCAAGTCAGATCGTAACCAATTTGGAAATAACAAATCAACATTCAAGACGCTTTAAATCGGATTTTAACGTAAGAACCTCAGTGAGGGCTATATAAGAGGAAGGGATTTGATACGAGAGGAGACCAATCGAGAATCACCACAAAAAGGTCAATATCGTAAACCTAAGGAAAAGAAGACTTATCTTCCCAATCGACGAAGCCGTCACTCGCCGCCGTAGAAACTTTCGTGCCGACGAACCTTCCATCTCACTTTAAGCGACACCGCCTCAGTTTTCGGTAAAAAATTCTCATCCATGTTGAGATTCTGAACCAATTGATTGTTTGATTTGTTGATACAGGTTAAGATTGGGGAAGAAGATGAACGAAGATGTAGAATCGAAGCGAGAGAGAGCAATCGGAGAAGAGGATTGGGAGGGGTCAATTTGGGGTTTAGGGTTCTTTCCGTCTTTTTGTTTTTTTTATTTTCATCTGATGTAATGTTGTAGCTGATCACATAATACACCACTAACACCACACACTTCACTAATTACCACTCTTAAACCGTTAATCACCAACTAATAACCTTAAAATTAATTCTTTTATTATTTATTTAATTAATCGTCACGATAATTAACTTTTTTTTAGAATAAACTAATAACTATGCTAATCTCTTTAGTAATAAACCAAAAATATTTTAATTTATTAAACTTTAGTAATAATGCTTTTAGATTTCTAGTTTCTTTTTAGTAGGACCCCTTTATTTAACTCACATCCTTTTTATTTATTAAAAAAACTAATAAAAATCAATTCAACTTCTTTTTTTCTAAAAAAATTAATTCAGCCTATTAATCTAATATTTTTCTTAAAACCAAAACCTCTCACAATTCAACATCACCTAGAATCGATCTCATATATAAAAAAAAAATTAATACAACTTTCTCATTAATCGATTCGACTCTTCTCTTAGAAACAAATCTCACTAAAACAATCAACTGTTCTTTAAAACCAATTCACCCGCTAATATAACTTATCTAAAATCAAGTCAAACAATTAAAATTAATCAACCGCGTAAGCATACAATCAATCATGCACATCCACTTCACGACACCCTTTCACAGTCACCTACACCTAGCGCTTTCATGCGTATGTGTATGATTTATCTTTCCGCAATTTACTTTACAGTCATTTAATATTATCGCATTTTACTATTCATGCATCGCATTCTGTCCAAAGGAAAAACCTACACATGAGTCAACACTTGTGTGCAGTTGCACATCATACGCATCATTCCCCCCCGATCCTTGATTCTTCAAGTCGATCATTTTAAGATAGGACCTACCCATAGGAAGGACCTCTTTACAACATAAAAACAAAACAATTGAACAACATAATACGAGTTTTTCAAACACATTAGAGAGAGATGTTAATCATCTTAAGCGAGATATAATCTCCACCCCCACAACAATACAATCAAACACGTAGGAACTTTGCCTTAAGAGCGATAAAGGCATACTCGTCAAACAATCTGAGTACTTAATCCCTTTTCTTAAGACGATGCAAAGACTATTTTCCTACAACCTCTTACACTTCTGGCGGTTATATCTCCCTTAAAATGAAGACTCATCTCTTCTCCTAAACCCAATCAAAACAACTACCCTAAACCCGTAGGAACTTTGACCACAGTCAAAGAACTCCTCTAACCCTTTAGGGGAACTACAGATACTCTGATTCCACTCCCGTAAGGATATGTAGGCATAAGATGCGACATCTTATCGAGTATACTTAGACATAAACCACTAGGGTCTTCTAACCATTAAGCAGATAAACACTTAGCAGTAAACAAACATAAAACAAGAGGTTCCTGTAGAGTACTACAGAAACTTAGGATGCTAGCACCTTCCCTAAGTTTAACCAACCCCCGAACCTAAAACAATCAAACCTTGCATTTGCATTGCATAGTGGGAATTTCGATCTTTATCCCTTCCTTTGGACAAATCAAAGTTCGATTGCAAAATGAATATAAGATTCAAACTAATCAATAGTTTGGTATCCAAATTTCACCACGACAGAAATGGCGACTTCACTGGGGATGCCTTAGTGGGTTTCCCTAACTTGGTTTTCTCTTGTTTATTGTTGTATATATTTGCTTACTTGTTTATTTGTTTATTTGTGTTCTTTATCTCTTATTGGGTTGTTATCCTTGAGTGGTGAGACAAAGTCCTACACCCGGACTTGAGTGAACTTAAGATAGGATAGTGATATATTCAAAGAGGCTTATAGGGGGTAGAATCCCGACCAAGCTGACTTGAAAATCACGCTCAATTGAGGCCCTCTCGAAAGATGTATTGTTGAACGAGTCTTTAATCGTGAAAACATGCACTACATTCGATGTTGGAGCCTATGATATTGAGGACCATAGTTACCTTAATCCCACTCTGACCTTTACTAAAATGTAGTGCGGGGCTATGAGGGGGTACCCCCGAAATAGTGCTACGCGATGCTACACTCGAAAGAAGTTCTCTTGAGAATATTATTAACCCCCGAGTACTTGGGAAGTTGATAATATCCGAAAGATGGACTAATGACTTTGGGAACCTCATTAGAACCTTGTTCTGCAGGTACAATCAACCTTTAGTCCAAATCCTTTGGGGATGGGTATACCTTTGCTCCATGCTCGTTGCAAGCCTAGGGTCCCCTTTGTTTGTTTATGCTTATACTTCTATGTGCCTACTTGTGTTTGTTGCATTCATAAAGCATCATACCGCATTAGACTTCATGGGATTTACCTTTGTTTATGAACATTGTAGGGTATTATGGACCCCAATAGAAGACACACTCTGAAATACACTTTTAAAAGTACCAAGTTGGATGACCTAAAGAAGTTGGTGACCCTGATTGAAGACCAAGAGAAATTTAAGAGCAAGTATGGGAAGCTGATATCCTTATTGAGTCGACAAGTAGACGAAGGACTCCTGTCCACTTTATTGCAATTTTATGATCCACTATACCATTGTTTCACGTTTTCATATTTCCAACTATTACCTACGTTGGAAGAATACTCCTTTTTGGTTGGTTTACCCATCTTAGAAGAGTCTCCTTTCCCTTTCCTGGAAAAGGACCCTGATGAAAGAGAAATTGCTAAGGCCCTTTGCCTAAAGGTATCGGACGTCAAGGGAAATCTGGTTAGTAAAGGCAGTCTTTTTGGTTTGACTACGAAGTTTTTAATCAGTAAAGCAATGTTTTATGCCGACTATACGAACAAGGCTCCATTCGAGGCGATCTTTGCCTTGCTTGTTTATGGAGTATTTTTGTTCCCAAGTTTTGAAGGGTTCGTCGACCTCAACGCAATTAAGATCTTTTTGAAGAACAATCCAGTACCAACTCTATTGGGTAATGCTTACCATTCTGTACACCTCCGAAACTTCTATGGTGGAGGAATGATCACCTGCTGTGTACCCCTACTCTACAAGTGGTTTATTTCGCACTTGCCGAGGTCTACTTACTTTTTAAGTCTTGATAGGGGGCTTTGGTCTCCCAGAGTTATGGCATTGACCCACTCGGACATCATTTGGTACAACCGAGTATATGATGGAACTTTGATTATTGATGGTTGTGGCGACTTTACTAATGTACCATTACTCAGTTTTAATGGAGGGATCAGTTACAATCCGGTCTTAGCCCGTCGACAGTTGGGATTTCCATTGAAGGAGCCGCCTAAGAGTGTCCAAGTAGAGAATATTTTCTTTAGGGAAGACCCGGAACTCCTAGACAAGGTTTTAGTTGCATGGAACCACTTACACAAGAAAGGGAAAGAAAGCCTTGGGAAGCTTAATTGTGTGTCTTTAGAACCCTACCTTCGGTGGGTCAGAGAAAGGGCGATCAAGCTAAAGATGCCCTATTCCCGTCAAGATCCCATAGCTCCAAGGAGGGATCCCACTTATGTCTTTATGTCTGAAGCCGAGAAGTTAGAAGTGTCCTTGAGGAAATCTCAACATGAGTTGGAATCATGGAAGAATAAGTACCATGTAGCAGTGGCAGAAAGCGATGAGTGTCAGAAGCAGAAGGCTGAACTTCAAAAGGAGAGTGATGAATTTTAGAAACAGCTACAATTAAAGGATGAAGAGCTACTCCCCTACAAGAAGAGGAAAGTCATGGAGGATTTATTTTTCTCCGACCCCCAGTGCACTATTTGGAAACTAATTGTGGACAATCTTATCCGTGAGAAGACGCAACTCGAAGAGCAGCTCAAGCAACAGAATTCGAAACTTCTTTAGCGTCTTTACTAGCTTTTATTTAGCTTCTACTTGGGACTTTTAAAAGCAATAATTTGTATTCCGTTTTGAAATTAATAAAAAAAAAAACGTTTTCTTTTATTATAATGCTTATAAATAGTTGGGGATCCCATGAAGTCCTACTCATATTGCATTACATTTTTCTTTATTCATTTCAAGAAACTCAATTTTATTTCTCAGGTATTGCAACCATGGATTTCAAAAGAGAAGTCTTGGAGTACACTTTTCAGAGCCCTAACATTGAAAGCTTGAGAGAGGTAGCTGATCTAATCGAGAACCGATACGCCTTCGCGGAAGAATATGGAGAAGTCTTCCGTTTTCTCGAACTCAAGATGAAGGAAGGGTTGTTGGAGACCCTCATTCAATTTTACGATCCATTGTACCACTGTTTCACTTTTCCAGATTACCAGTTAATGCCAACGTTGGAGGAGTATTCTGATTTCCTGAGGATGCCTGTAACGGCCCGTCCCATATTCACTGGTCAGGAGGACGCGCCTTGTCATCAAGAAATCGCCAACGCCACTCACCTCAGTTTGGCAGACGTGCAAGCGCACCTAACCACCAAGGAAGGAGTCCTTGGATTCCCTGCTGATTTTTTGATTAAAAAAGTTCGTTATCATGCTGAAAGAAAAGAAGTCCTTATCATGGAAGCCACCTTTGCTCTGTTGGTTTATGGAATTTTCTGGTTCCCGAAGATCGATGAGTTCATTGACATGAACGCAATTAAACTGTTCATACTTAAGAATCCTGTTCCTACCTTGCTTGCAGACACATACTTTTCAATCCACTCGAGGAATGCCGAGGGAGGAGGACACGTCGTTTGTTGTACCGCTCTGTTGTATTCATGGTTCATTGCTCGCTTAACTCGACACCCGTCTATTTGGGAAGAGGAGGAGTCTCCTCGTTGGCCCGAGATAGTCATGGCCCTTACTCACTCTGACATTGTGTGGTACGATCCTACATATGGAGGTATAAATATGATCCACAGTATCAGAGGTTTTACTAACGTACCGCTTATTGGAAGGGAAGGATGCATAAGTTATAACCCTGCGCTGGCCCGTCTCCAATTCGGGCATCCCATGATTGAAGTACCTGACCAGACTCTGTTAGAAGGAATCTTTCTCAAAGAAGGAGAAGACCCAGACCTGAAGACCGTCATAATTTACTCATGGGAGTACATCGATAAAGAAGGGAAAGCTGCTTTAGGATACCCCAATTGTGCTGTCTCTGAAGAATACTTGCATTGGGTGCGAGCAAGAGCCCTTGACCACAAAATGCCGTTCCCTTTCCATGAGCCCATGGTGTTAGCCTTCCATGACCCAGACTGGTTTGATGTGAGCGAAGTAGATCAATTGAAGGCTGCTTTGGATGAAGCTCGAAAATTGAAGGCTGCTTGGAAGAACAAGTTTTTTACGCTCAAGGTAGAACAGGAGAAGTCCCAGAGGCTGCCAGAATTGGAACTCGCAAGGAAGAGAAAAGCACAACGGGATTTATTTTCCTCTCACGCCTCTTCAAGTGCTGTCACCAAAGATGATCTTCCCCCAGATACTATGGCTTGGAAGGAGTGTGACGACCGACTCATCAGAGAAAAGGCCGAGTTGCAAGAACGCGTCAATCAATTGGAAAAGGAGCTTCGCGCACAGAGGGAGCATAACGAATAGATCCTCGAGTTTCTCTTTTTGCTTTTGATTCAATGTAATAAACTCTTAAAAGAGTACTCCGTTTTTGTAATGCTTAAAATAAAATAAGTTTTTTCCAAGGTTACAATACCAGAGTTATTTGAGTTTCTTGAAAGTTTCACACTCATTTGCATTTTACATAAGCATAGCATCATTTGCATTCCAGGGTCTTACTCTTGCTTCATCTCCGCAGAATAAGCTGAATCACCGATACAACACTCGAGCCAGTCGACGTCAGAAGATGGATCAGCTAGAACAAGAGAACAGGGTGCTCCGTGAGGAAGTTGCAAGCATGAAAGAGAGTTTGGAAAAGCTGAATGGCTTAGTGGAAGCTTTGTCCAGTCAAATCTCGATCAACAACCAAGAAGTTCCAAGGACTGTTGTACCCGAAGTGACACCAACACCGATCCCAGTGGTGTCTTCTGTTGCTGAAGTATCTTACAGTATGCCTCAAGGTTTCCCGTGGGGGATGTCTCCCTATTTCACTCCGGCTGGTTACCATCCGCCCGTGTCTGAGACCCCCGTTGTGACCACTGTTCAAGTTGCTCCTGTTGTTTCTGCTGTGATGACTACTGCGCCTCCGCAGGTGAACACTGTCCCGTATATTCTGGATGAACCAATTCTACATGGGTCGCCAACCTAGACCGTGGGTTTAGAAGAGAAGATGGATGGATTCCAAGACCAGTTTTCTGAAATACAAAAGGAATTGAGAGCCCTTCGGGGAAAAGATTTATTTGGTAAGAGTGCTTCTGAGCTATGTTTGGTGCCGAATGTTAAAGTCCCACCAAAGTTCAAAGTTCCTGATTTCGAAAAGTACAAGGGGAATACCTGCCCTCAGAGCCATCTCATTATGTACGCCAGGAAGATGTCTGCCCAAACTGATAATGATCAGTTACTCATTCACTATTTCCAAGATAGTTTGACAGGCGCCGCACTCAAGTGGTATATGGGGCTGGACAGTACAAAGATTCGAACTTTCAATGATCTGGGAGGAGCCTTTATCAAGAAGTATAAGTACAATGTGGACATGGCACCCGACCGAGATCAGTTGAGAGCAATGGCACAGAAGGATAGGGAGAACTTCAAAGAATATGCCCAGCGTTGGCGCGAGTTGGCTGCACAGGTCACACCACCATTAGAAGAAAAAGAGATGACCAAAATTTTTCTGAAGACTCTGGGTCCTTTATTTTATAAGAAGATGGTAGCCAGCGCCCCCTGTGACTTTACCGAAATGGTCAACATGGGAATGCGTTTAGAAGAAGGTGTTCGCGAGGGAAGGCTGACCAAAGAAGAAAATGCTCCTAAGAGGTATGGGAGCAGTTTCGCGAAGAAAAAGGAACAAAGTGTGAATGCTATTCAAAAAGGACAATTCAGAAGGAAGTACATGCCACCACATCAGGTTGCAGCGGTGTCTCCAGTGTTTAATGCTCCGGCTTATCAGCTACAGTCTCCACGACCCTATCAACAACCTCAATCCCCCATTGCTCAACAACCCCAACTTCAGTAGAGTCCACAGAACCCTCAGCAGAATCGGCCACCTAGCAATCAGGGTCGTGTGTACCGAAAAATAAATTTTGATCCGATCCCAATGGCATACACTAATTTATTCCCCGCCTTGATCCAAAAGGGTCACATTCAGACGAAAGCTCCACCTCCGGCTCCCACAAATCCTCCCCCTTCTTATAGAGCTGACAAGTTTTGTCCTTGCCATCAGGGTGCTCCAGGACATGATATTGAGAGTTGTTTCGGCTTGAAGATGGATGTCCAGAGGCTCATAAAAAATGGGATCTTGTCTTTTAGGGATTCCGACCCGAATGTACAGAAGAATCCATTACCACCACATGGTTCACCCTCTGTCAATATGATTGAAGTTTGTTTAGAAAGTGATGATCAAGAGGTTTCAAGTGAGAAAACTGAAGAAGTCTGTGTCATAGTACCCCACTTTAAAGAGGTGGAACGTATAGAGATCGTTTACAATAGCAAGAAGCCAACTGTTGCTCCGTTGGTAATCAATGTGCCTGGACCTGTCCCTTATACCTCTAGTAAGGCCATCCCTTATAGATACAATGCTACTATGTTGGAGGATGGGAAAGAAGTGCCTCTGCCCACCATACCCTCGATCGTTAATATTGCAGATGTTAGTAGAGTGACAAGAAGCGGGCGAATCTACCCGACTGTGCCACCAAAAGAAAAAGAGGTTTTGTTCGAACCATCAGGCTCAAAGGACCCAAATGTGGGGCAATCTGGTGGGTATAACTTATCCAACTCCGATGAATGTTTGAAAATAATCAAGAGAAGCGAGTATAAGGTTGCAGATCAGCTTTTGCAGACCCCGTCAAAGATTTCTGTGCTACAATTATTGATGAGTTCCGAGGCTCATAGAGAAGCACTTCAGAAGATTTTGGAACAAGCCTATGTTGAGCAGGATGTGACTATGGAACAATTTGATAACATCATTGGCAGTATTACTTCGAGTGATAATCTGGGTTTCAATGAAGATGATCTCCCAGAGGAAGGGAGGAAACATAATATGGCTTTGCACATTTCTGTGAACTGCGGAAATGACTCCCTGTCCAGTGTGTTGGTTGACACTGGATCGTCTCTAAACCTAATGCCTAGGACCACCCTATCTAAGCTGTCATATCAGGGATCGCCAATGAGGCCAAGTCACGTTATTGTCAAAGCTTTCGATGGGTCAAGGAAAACAGTAATTGGTGAGGTTGATTTGCCTATGACTATTGGACTACAGACTTTCATGATCCCGTTTCAAGTCATGGACATTCGTGCCGCCTATAGCTGTTTGCTAGGGAGGCCATGGATACATGAAGCTGGAGCAGTTACTTCTACCCTACATCAGAAGTTAAAGTATGTTTTTGAAGGGAAAGTAGTTACAGTTTGTGGAGAAAGAGCTTTGGTGGTGAGTCATTTGTCATCATTCTCATACGTCGAAGCTGAAGAGGAAGTTGGCACGCAGTTTCAAGCTTTGTCTGTTGCGGGTGAGAGTACTCAGAGAGCTCAGGCATCCATGTCATCATTTAAAGACGCACAACGAGTAGTGAACAGTGGTCACCAGTCAATGTGGGGAAAGGTGTTGTCTTTGCCAGAGAACAAGAACAAGGAGGGTCTCGGTTTCACCAGCAGTTCTGCTCACCAAGGCACCAAAAATCCAGGCTTTCCACTGATCAGTGAAGTGTTCCGTAGTGGAGGAACCGCCCACCATCCTCAGGTTAATGTTGTGTTAAAAGATGAACTCGAGGGTTACATGTCAGACGGTTCTACAAGGTCCTCCATTCCTTATGAAGACTACGAGCCCTATATGGAAGATCCAGGTTACGTGTCAGATGATTTCGACTATACCTTTGGAGTTTACGCCCTCACTGAGGAAGAGCCAGCTGAAGACATCCCAGACTTTGTGACTCCAGGCATCGTGGTCAAGAATTGGAGTGTGGTTGAAGCTCCTACCGCCATTCATATATCTAAGTAAAGCATTTGTTTAAAATTTTCGCTCTGCCCAAGGCGAAATTGCATTTAGTAGGGCATACTTTTAATAATTCCCTTTGCTCTGCCCAAGGCAAAGGTGACTTTGTTGGGCGTGTCTTTTCGGTTTTTGCTATCATCAATAAACTACTTTCGTTTACATCTGTTTTTATTTTATTCACGATGTTGGAAAATAATAAGTAGCATCTCGCGTACACACACTTTCCACTTTGCAAAGCAAAAACTTATTAAAAATCACGTCACTTGCGCAGATTGCTACATAAATTACAACCTGGGAATAATGATCCACTACCTTCTCCGAATTTTGAGTTTCCTGTGTATGAAGCCGAGGACGAAGAAGATGGTATTCCAGAAGAAATTACTAGATTGCTTGAGAGAGAAGAAGAAGCTATCCAACCCCATCAAGAGCCGGTGGAGGTAATCAACTTGGGATCAGAGGAAATCCGTAGAGAAGTGAAAATTGGAGCTCTGCTCAAACCAGATGTGAAGAAACAGCTAATTGATCTGCTTGGAGAGTTTGTTGATGTGTTTGCTTGGTCATATCAGGACATGCCCGGTTTGGACACGGCTATAGTTGAGCATCATTTACCTTTAAAACCATAATGCCCGCCGATAAAACAGAAGCTTAGAAGGACTCGACCTGATATGGCTCTGAAGATTAAGGAAGAGGTACAAAAACAGATTGATGCAGGTTTCCTTGTTACTGCCGAATATCCACTATGGCTGGCTAATATTGTACCCGTTCCGAAGAAGGATGGCAAGGTTCGCATGTGTGTAGATTACAGGGATTTGAATAAAGCCAGCCCGAAAGATGATTTCCCATTACCTCACATTGACATCCTGGTAGACAGTACTGCAAGATATGAGGTGTTCTCCTTCATGGATGGTTTTTCAGGTTACAACCAAATTAGAATGGCTTCCGAAGACAGAGAAAAGACATCATTCATTACACCCTGGGGCACCTTTTGTTATAAAGTTATGCCATTTGGATTAAAGAATGCAGGGGCAACATATCAAAGAGCTATGACTACTTTGTTCCATGATATGATGCACAAGGAGATTGAGGTGTATGTGGATGATATGATAGCTAAGTCAAAAACCGAGGATGATCATGTTAAACACCTGGCTAAGCTGTTTGTTCGTTTGAGGGAATACAAACTTCGTCTGAACCCCAACAAGTGTACATTTGGAGTACGATCAGGGAAGTTATTGGGTTTTATTGTCAGTCAAAAAGGGATTGAAGTGGACCCTGACAAAGTAAAAGCTATCCGAGAAATGCCGGCTCCCGCCACTGAGAAACAAGTCAGAGGATTCTTAGTTCGTTTGAACTACATCTCCAGGTTTATATCCAACATGACTGCTACATGTAAACCTATTTTCAAGCTCCTGAGGAAAGAACAAGGGTACGTTTGGACTGAAGATTGTCAAAGGGCTTTTGATAGTATCAAAGAGTATTTGCTCAAACCACCTATCCTGATACCACCGGTTGAAGGGCGCCCTTTGATTATGTATTTGACTGTTCTAGAGGATTCAATGGGTTGCGTACTCGGTCAGCGAGATGAAGCCGGAAAGCAAGATCATGTCACTTATTACCTGAGCAAGAAATTTACCGATTGTGAAACCAGATACACTATGCTAGAGAAGACTTGTTGCGCTCTAGCGTGGGCCGCTAAGCGTTTACGCCAGTATATGTTGAACCACACTACCTGGTTGGTTTCAAAGATGGATCCCATCAAGTATATTTTTGAGAAGCCCGCTTTGACTGGGAGAATTGCCAGATGGCATATGTTATTGTCCGAGTATGATATCGAGTACCATACTCAGAAAGCTATTAGAGGAAGTGTTTTGGCTGATCACCTGGCTCACCAACCTATTTTGGATCATCAACCCTCAAATGATGACTTTCCTGATGAAGATGTCATGTTCTTAAAGATGAAAGATTGTGAAGAACCCGTACACGGTGAAGGACCAGAGCCAGGTTCTCAGTGGGGTCTAATCTTTGATGGAGCTGTCAACGCTCATGGGAAAGGGATAGGTGCTGTTATTGTGACTCCTCAAGGGACCCATTTCCCATTCACCTCCAGATTAGCATTCCAATGTACTAACAACGAAGCTGAGTACGAGGCATGTATCATGGGTCTCGAAGAGGCAATCGATTTGAGAATTAAGAATTTAGATGTGTTTGGTGATTCTGCAGTAGTAATCAACCAAATTATTGGAGAATGGATAACTCGACATGATAATTTAGTACCATACAGGGACTACGCTAGAAGACTGTTACCATTCTTTGATCGGGTCGAGTTTCATCATATCCCTCGCGATGAGAACAGAATGGCAGACGCATTGGCAACTTTGGCCTCGATGATTATGGTGAACTTTTGGAACGAGTGTCCTCGGATTAAAGTGAAACGTCTCGACAGACCGGCCTACATCTTTGCTGTCGAAGGAGTTAAGGATGATAAACCCTGGTACTATGACATCGAAGTGTTTCTTAGAACTCGAGAATATCCTCTGGGAGCTTCCAACAAAGACAAGAAAACTTTGAGAGGGTTGGCCGGAAATTTTCTTCTGAGTAACAATGTGTTGTACAAACGGAATTTTGACATGGTCTTGCTGAGGTGTGTTGACAAGCAAGAAGCAGATATGTTAATGTCGGAAATTCATGAAGGATCTTTTGGCACTCATGCCAACGGACATGCCATGGCTAAGAAGCTTTTAAGGGCTGGTTATTATTGGATCACAATGGAATCAGATTGCTACAAGTTTGCTAGAAAGTGTCACAAGTGTCAGATTTACGCAGACAAAATTCACGTGCCTCCGACTTCCCTGAATGTTATCTCATCCCCGTGGCCGTTCTCTATGTGGGGAATCGATATGATTGGAATGATAGAGCCGAAAGCATCTAATGGACACCGATTCATCTTGGTAGCCATTGATTATTTTACCAAGTGGGTCGAAACGGCTTCCTATGCTAATGTAACCCGACATGTGGTCGTCAAATTTATCAAGAATCAGCTTATTTGCCGATATGGTGTGCCAAGCAGAATTATTACAGACAATGGTTCCAATCTGAATAACAAAATGATGAAAGAGTTGTGTGAAGAATTCAAGATCGAGCATCACAATTCTTCTCCTTACAGACCAAAGATGAATGGGGTTGTTGAAGCCGCCAACAAAAACATTAAGAAGATCATTCAGAAAATGGTGGTTACTTACAAAGATTGGCACGAAATGCTCCCATTTGCCTTACATGGATACCGTACGATGGTACGTACATCAACTGGGGCAACTCCATTTTCACTTGTCTACGGTATGGAAGCAGTACTCCCAATAGAAGTTGAGATTCCTTCCACGAGAATTTTGGTAGAGGCAAAATTATCAGAGGCTGAATGGTGTCAGAACAGATATGATCAGTTGAACTTAATCGAAGAAAAGAGGATGGCCGCGCTATGCCATGGGCAGTTGTATCAGCAGAGGATGAAGAAAGCATTTGACAAGAAGGTTCGACCCCGGGTATTCAAAGAAGGTGACCTCGTGCTTAAGAAGATTCAGTCTTTCCTCACTGATATCAGAGGAAAATGGACCCCGAACTATGATGGACCATATGTAGTAAATAAGGTTTTAACGGGAGGCGCTTTGATGTTAGCAACAATGGATGGAGAAGAGATCACTCGCCCCGTGAATACGGACGCTGTCAAGAAATACTTTGTTTAGGAGAAGCAGGACATTATTCCCTTAATGTAATCGATATCATTTTTCAACATTATAATATCGAGTCACGCTTTTTCGCTGACCGCCGTTCAATAAAAGTTTTTCATTTACTATAAATCTGTGATATTGACAGCAAAATCTTAACTGATTTAAACCTTTTCAAAATTTTCTCTACTTGATATATGAATAACGAGAGGATGACCGCCAATGCTCACTCTTACTCTCAGAAAGATAACTAGACTACTGACACTTATGCCATCCGAGAGTGGAGGTCACGCTCGTTCGAAAGACCTGCGGAGATAGGGCTCGAGCATTTCCCCATGCATAAATGTTGTGTCCCTCTCGACTTGTCAGCGCAAATATAAGCATACGCATATCATATAAGTAGATAGCATAACATTGGCATTTTGTGCATCCTTTGTATGTTTTACTCTATCTCTTCGATTGCGGTTACCCTTGGGTATTTGGGCGTGTCTTATTCCTTCCAAATAGAGTTGTCAGCCCTAAGCAAAAAAAAAAAAAACTCAATATTTCTATTTCCCCACGAAGTTCGATCCTCGTGGAAGACAGTTGTTTCAGTACATTCCCATTGGAGTTTATGCCTCTATGGTTGAGTCTTGCTTGACAGTTTCTCTTCGGTTATTTCCCGAATTGAAATCCGGTCTTTGGCAATCACACCATGAACATCTCCAGCTTTTGAGCACGGATCAAAGGTGCATTTACTTTGTACTTTGACATGGTGAGGATCACCATTGAAGACGTGACATCTCTTCAGCAATATTACAAGATTTCCTCAACAACTTACAGCTAAATGACAGAAGATCTCTTCATTTGAGCAACTCGCTTTGAACAGATTTATTCTCAAAACGACAAACAACAATTTCATCAAGGCAATCTGGCCATCCCCAGTGGATTATCTCAAGATTATCAAGTCAAAATAGAGGACATTACAGACACTTCCCCATTTGCGGACTTCTGCTACAGCAAATTCATATTTTACAATTACAACAAAGATACTCCTCAAAAATGATATTCCCCAGAGAGTTCGTTATGAGTACAAACAACGATATATCTCCTTACAAGAGGACAGTCCACAAATCAACCGGCTTACAGCTCATTTGAAGATCCTCGGTGCACATTCTACAAATTGCCAATACAATACAAATTGCATCTACAATTACAAGTACAAGATCACATCTACAAAATTCTACAATTATAGATTACACAACATTTACATCAACAATTCTACAGTTCTACAATTTACAACATACAATCTACAATGACACTATGGCTCACAGCCGAACATCTACATCAACATTACAATTTACAACTACAGATACATCTACAATCTACAAATTTACAACCCCTCTTTGAAGACGCTCTCACGAGTTTCCATCATTTTGGGTAGGAACCGAGACCAGCTCATGGTTCCCATACCATGGTGCAAGGGGAAGTTCAACATCAGAAACCGAGACCAACTCATGGCTCCCATACCATGATGCAAGGGGAAGTTCGACATCAGAACCGAGACCAGCTCATGGTTCCC
The DNA here is from genome assembly GCA_963859935.3 of Lathyrus sativus. Classification (NCBI taxonomy): domain Eukaryota; kingdom Viridiplantae; phylum Streptophyta; class Magnoliopsida; order Fabales; family Fabaceae; genus Lathyrus; species Lathyrus sativus. The sequence continues at coordinate 464,808,765 of OZ012737.1, forward strand.
ATACCATGGTGCAAGGGGAAGTTCGACATCAGAGACCGAGACCAGCTCATGACTCCCATATCATGATGCTCGGGGAAGCTCTACCACTACAACATCTACAACTACAATAACATCAAAGACCGAGACCAGCTCATGGTCCCCGTACCATGATGATAGGGGAAGTTATACATTTTACCGTTTCAGCTGAGTTACAAAATATAAAATAAAATAAAATAATGGCAAAGAGTACATTGCGCCCCAATCAAAAAGACCCATTTTGAGTTACTACTGACCACCACCTTGGTAGTAAAAGTATCTTTCGATCGCAAATCGTCAAAATCACCGCCTCCTTGATATATGAGTTACCGTTACACGTTTGGAGATTTCCCATGGGTGATTGTTCCTATCCTCGTAGGGTCCCGCCTTGTTGGATTTGTTGCTCTTTTGTCTGGCATGTCGTATCCAATTCATCCCCTATGACCTTCTCCTCACAGTTTTGTCCGTCTTACATTTTCGTATCATTGCATATCATTTACATTCGGTGGCTCCTTATGGCCAAAAATTCGTGCAATGTTTGTATTTAAGTCCCTCCTATCTCGTCGAGACGGAGATTTCAATCTCCATATCTCCGAATAGGAGTAACTTAAATAGGGGCATCTGTTGCACCCTAATTTTTGACCTTAAGATCCCACACTTTTGTACATTTTATTACGCTTTATCTTACTGCCCCTATACATGTTGGTCAGGACTAACGAATGCGTGCAAGATTGTTTTGGTTTGTTAGACATCTCTGACAGGTTTTACGTAGCCTCCCAGTGCAGGAGTATGCGGATTCAAGGTTTAGGATCATTCGCACATGCTCACAATCTAATCAAGTGGTATTATTTGGATTGTGATGGCAAGATTCGGTCATATTTACTTTGGCGCATCTCACGTGTGCTTTATGGAATATTCGAAATTCAAAAGATTCAAGATTCTAAAAGACTAACCAATCTCCAAGAACCATCGAAGGAGGATGGTGGAGTTTGACAACAAACATATTGGTATGAGAGTATTTTGTTAGATGTCACGCTCTTATGTTCAAGATTGCCTCTTATGGTGAATTCATGGTCACTTAAATCTCTAAACGTAGAAAACCAGTTTGTGAACGTTATGTTATCAGTATTGAAATCAAGCTATGGCAAAATCTCAACAACATAAGGTTCCTTTTCTTGCTAGATTACAAAAGTCGCTACCAATATTTATGATACTGTTAGATTGCCTCAAACGAGAAGAGCTAAAGCCGGTTTTGAGATCATCATTCATAAATACAAATATTCAAGAGGCCATACACCAAGGTTCATTATTACCATATTAGATAAGGATGAGTACACAAATTGTCAAAACATATAGAACAACAAGTTTGGCAATTTCCTAGCATCACATCATCACAAATTCCCTATCGGTTACCAAGAAGACTACAAGTCATGTTAATTCCACACAAGCCTCGTCAACAACACTACACATCTTTGGGTGGCATCTCAGCTTTATTTCGACCTGCAGAAGATTGCGACAATGAGCACAAGAAATTAGAATACGTTATATTTGTCCCAAAACTGACATATGACAGAAATTCACCGTTCTTATCCAACTGCTGCAATTAATCATCAAAACGAAATCAGTACTGAAGCAAATAAACACCTGGAGCATAATTGCCAAATCTAAACGAGAACCATTTACAGAACATATTTTGGAAGAAGTACTCTGTTACAAATACTCCCACCTCAATTACCTACATAGCAGTTAGCAGATAGAAACTTCTTTTTGTGTTGGTCGTGTAACAGGAGAAGATCTCAAGAGAATAACTGCTGCAACTGAGGGAACTGTCCATAATGTTATTGATGAGGTTCTTGGAGCTTGTGAGACTTTTGAGGAAGAGCGAGTAGGAGATGAAAGGTTCAGTATGGATGTCCATCTGGCCACCAGCAGGTCGATTCCTGGGCATATGGCTGTTTTTGAGTAACCGTTGAATCCTGCAGTACCAAAAGCAATATTCAAGACCAATTTGACTTGCGTGTTAAAAATCACGGTTTGGGATTCAAAACTTAGAGTTTAGGAAATACCAAGGAGATCAATTACGGTAAAACAAGATAAGCTGCAACATTGAAGTCCTACGTATGTGAATCGTTTTTGGCAAGATCTTAAAGACAGGACAAAGTTGATCTAATGGAAAATATGACGCCATTTCTGCTACACGCCCAGAGTCTGCAGCAACGTAACAGATTCACAAACGGCGAAAGGGGGGGGGGGTGTCGGCAACGTAAACCATAAAACCACCTGCAACATTGAGAAGCCCTCAGAAAGTTCCAGGCAATATCCAACAGATCATTTCATCTTTAGAAGAGTTGAGATTTATACCTCGCAAGACGTCGGCAATCATTCTGAGAACAAGCTCAATCCACAAGCTCTACAGAGGAAGGCTTGCAGCTCTCAGACTTTACGAACTTCACATTTGTGCCCCGGTATTATCACAAAGCATCATCCGTGGATTGGAGTCACCAGAGCTGTCAAAACAACACCAACTCCATCAGAACGGGGGAAATTCAAGGCTTAAATAAGTTTGTTTTAAAGACATGAGCCAATTCATAGATTTGGCAAGGATAAGCTATACCGGTACCTCTTTTCGAATCCACATTGTTGACAAAATCCAAGAGCAGCTTCACGCAAATCTACACCAGAGAATGTCAAAAGAGCATTGCGTCTGATGGCAAAAAGTCCAGTTGATGCTCTGGGCTGCTAATCCCCTTTTGGCCCAAACTCATCGCTATTCGCACCTGCCAGATTGTAAACCCTGAGTTAGTAATCCACTAGGAAATATACCCAAAAGATCCATCTAAGACAGCTAGCAAATCTTCAGATTGATGAATCTAGACAAATCAAAGTATTTTAATGAGATTAATGCAAAATCAAAATCGTGATCCCATCAGCAAGCATTAAACAGAATCGGAACCAAAGAGGAATGTTTTTCAAGTCAGATCGTAACCAATTTGGAAATAACAAATCAACATTCAAGACGCTTTAAATCGGATTTTAACGTAAGAACCTCAGTGAGGGCTATATAAGAGGAAGGGATTTGATACGAGAGGAGACCAATCGAGAATCACCACAAAAAGGTCAATATCGTAAACCTAAGGAAAAGAAGACTTATCTTCCCAATCGACGAAGCCGTCACTCGCCGCCACAGAAACTTTCGTGCCGACGAACCTCCCATCTCACTTTAAGCGCCACCGCCTCAGTTTTCGGTAAAAAATTCTCATCCATGTTGAGATTCTGAACCAATTGATTGTTTGATTTGTTGATACAGGTTAAGATTGGGGAAGAAGATGAACGAAGATGTAGAATCGAAGCGAGAGAGAGCAATCGGAGAAGAGGATTGGGAGGGGTCAATTTGGGGTTTAGGGTTCTTTCCGTCTTTTTGTTTTTTTTTATTTTCATCTGATGTAATGTTGTAGCTGATCACATAATACACCACTAACACCACACACTTCACTAATTACCACTCTTAAACCGTTAATCACCAACTAATAACCTTAAAATTAATTCTTTTATTATTTATTTAATTAATCGTCACGATAATTAACTTTTTTTTAGAATAAACTAATAACTATGCTAATCTCTTTAGTAATAAACCAAAAATATTTTAATTTATTAAACTTTAGTAATAATGCTTTTAGATTTCTAGTTTCTTTTTAGTAGGACCCCTTTATTTAACTCACATCCTTTTTATTTATTAAAAAAACTAATAAAAATCAATTCAACTTCTTTTTTTCTAAAAAAATTAATTCAGCCTATTAATCTAATATTTTTCTTAAAACCAAAACCTCTCACAATTCAACATCACCTAGAATCGATCTCATATATAAAAAAAAATTAATACAACTTTCTCATTAATCGATTCGACTCTTCTCTTAGAAACAAATCTCACTAAAACAATCAACTGTTCTTTAAAACCAATTCACCCGCTAATATAACTTATCTAAAATCAAGTCAAACAATTAAAATTAATCAACCGCGTAAGCATACAATCAATCGTGCACATCCACTTCACGACACCCTTTCACAGTCACCTACACCTAGCGCTTTCATGCGTATGTGTATGATTTATCTTTCCGCAATTTACTTTACAGTTATTTAATATTATCGCATTTTACTATTCATGCATCGCATTCCGTCCAAAGGAAAAACCTACACATGAGTCAACACTTGTGTGTAGTTGCACATCATACGCATCATTCCCCCCCGATCCTTGATTCTTCAAGTCGATCATTTTAAGATAGGACCTACCCATAGGAAGGACCTCTTTACAACATAAAAACAAAACAATTGAACAACATAATACGAGTTTTTCAAACACATTAGAGAAAGATGTTAATCATCTTAAGCGAGATATAATCTCCACCCCCACAACAATACAATCAAACACGTAGGAACTTTGCCTTAAGAGCGATAAAGGCATACTCGTCAAACAATCCGAGTACTTAATCCCTTTTCTTAAGACGATGCAAAGACTATTTTCCTACAACCTCTTACACTTCTGGCGGTTATATCTCCCTTAAAATGAAGACTCATCTCTTCTCCTAAACCCAATCAAAACAACTACCCTAAACCCGTAGGAACTTTGACCACAATCAAAGAACTCCTCTAACCCTTTAGGGGAACTACAGATACTCTGATTCCACTCTCGTAAGGATATGTAGGCATAAGATGCGACATCTTATCGAGTATACTTAGACATAAACCACTAGGGTCTTCTAACCATTAAGCAGATAAACACTTAGCAGTAAACAAACATAAAATAAGAGGTTCCTGTAGAGTACTACAGAAACTTAGGATGCTAGCACCTTCCCTAAGTTTAACCAACCCCCGAACCTAAAACAATCAAATCTTGCATTTGCATTGCATAGTGGGAATTTCGATCTTTATCCCTTCCTTTGGACAAATCAAAGTTCGATTGCAAAATGAATATAAGATTCAAACTAATCAATAGTTTGGTATCCAAATTTCACCGCGACATACACCAGACATCCAATAATGGCTTTGAATGAAAGGTATAAACACAATATATGATAATGGTATGGGATGTAAGAGGAACATACATATCCGGAAAACCATCGGATAAGAAATGTCATATCTGGAAGAACGTCAGATAAACACGACACAAAAATTGTTTGGTAGGTGCCAAGTGAGTTGGACTTTGACCACAAGGTAAAACATGGATAAAACACGACCTCGGGAGAAATGCAAATGAGGATGACACTCATGATATGCATATGCATAAGAATAATGCTATGATATATGATCAAATGCAAATGCAGATGCCGACAACGAGGCTCGACTCTTTTGGTGAGATGACAAGACTGGCAGACTGATTCCTCAACACATACATCACTGCCACTCTGCTAAACTATATCAGTTGATGACCATTGTAGGAAGGATGAAGAGTTGCTTGGAGATCCTTCAAGTAAACTACCCCAGATTAAACCATCTGTTATAAATGAACTGATAATTGCTTCAGCTTGTATGATTCTGAAAATGACTGCTTTGTTGTACCCTCGGAAGGCGTGCCCTAGTCTGAGTCTTGAAAATGATATGGATAAACCCAATCTGAGAATGACTTGCCCTAAAAAAATGATGAACTGATTCTTAGACAGGATGTAAAAGGAACTTGCCCCTGATAGGATCACTTGACCAAGTTTCTCGATGTTTGAAAATTCCTTAGAGGAAAGCCAGTTTGCAAACAAAAATATCTATACAAACATGGTAATGCAAAGTTCATGCAACTTTTGAAATTAAAATAATATTTGAAAGATGAAAAATAAATGAGTCATCGGTCAGAACATGGCGGTTCAGGACGCTCAAAGTTTAAAACAAAATGTACTGCCAAAATAAATGATTCACAAAGATCTTTAGGAGTCAACTTACGCAACCCTGTTGTAGTATGCTTTAAAAAATAACCTTGCTTCAATTAGGTCTTTTGAGGGTTGTAACGCGTCCTGGTTCACGGTTGATGAAACAAAGGATAAAGGCTCAAAATTTATTTGTACCCACCCAATCTACGTGATGATCTTCAGTCCTACGCTCAATTAACTCGTATTATGCATTCAGGTTCCTATAGGTTAGGAATTGCACTGATGGTAGCAAGGATGGTTCAAAAGTCAAGGGATCTATGAAAAGGTAGCCATTACTTCCCTATAACATTTGGTTGTTTTGACATTGAGGATTTTCAAGGTAAGGATTTAAAGATCTCCTCTTTTTATTGTCCCTAACTTTTGTCTAAGATGTTTCTTGTGAAGATTACAATCAGCAGGATGCCCCATTTTTGCCTAAGTCTCCTTCATAGGTTTCGACTTAGCGAGCTTTTGATTTTGATTTTTTTTTTGAAAGAAAATGATTTCCTGGCTTAATGATCACGGTGAACCATCATCGGCGTTTTGACATTGGAAAACATCTTCGACACTTATTTGTTGTGCGTGAAGGAAAATTTGTGAAAGCAACCTTTATATGAAAGGTGTATTGCAGGAGCACACAACGAAGTTAACTGAGAACTACCCATCCCAAGGTTAAGATTGCGGGTTTTCTGGTAAAGAAAGAAACTCTAACTTCTAGGCTCAAAGGGGGTGACAAGGGACTAACTTCCTTATTTCTCCAGTGTTTGGGGACTGAAATAATGCCTTACATCGTCAATAAAGTTCGATTGAAAGCATACTGACAGCAGTTATGGGTATAACGTTTTTGTCATCCTCCCTCCCATCTTTGCATATCAAGAATTTGGACAAGAAGTAAATATTTTAAAGATAAAGCATAAAGATGCAAATAGTGGACAAAGTGAATTGAAATCAAAAGTTGCAATGCTCATTTCATTGGTATGAGAGTACAAACATAATTCGAAAGCAAACAGCTAATAAAATAAGGAAAGTACAAACAACGAGAAACAAAAGCCTAATGACTAAATTAGTACAAAGATGCTTCACTTCTGATGCACTGGCAAAGGATTCTTCTGGACATTTTGAGGATTATCCGCGAAATCAAGTATTCCTTCTCTGATCAACTCGCATACTCTAGCTTTCAATGCAAAACAATGCTCCAAGTCGTGGCCCGGGGCACCCTCATGAAAAGCACAATAGAGATCAGCCTTAAATCTAGCTGGAGGAGGATTAGGAGGAGGTGGCAAAGCCTTTGTAGTGATCAACCCTTGTTGAACCAGGTTAGGATAAAGTTATGTGTAAGTCATGGGAATATGATCAAATTGGTTCCTATTTCGAGATTGGTCTTGTCTAATAACTAGACATTAAGGAGTCTGAGCTGGTTGTAGAGCAACAATAGGTTGAGATCCCCGGCGAGGATTTCTTGATTCAGACATAACAGTGTTGGTCTGTTCATCCTTCCTTTTATGGAAATTCCCATAGGATTTCTTTGCCCCATTAGAAGATTCAGCAGCTTTGGAGACCTTACCATTTTTCAAACCTTCTTCTAACCTTTGGCCAATAGTCACCAGATCTATAAAGCTTGAAGAGACACTTCCAATCATCTTTTCCCAATAGAAAGGAGATAAAGTATCCATGAACATTCCTGTCAGTTCTTTCTTTGCTATAGGGGTTCAACTTGGGAAGCTAACTCTCTCCAGCACTGAGCATATTCCTTGAACTGAGCATATTCCTTGAACGACTCTTTTTCCTTTTGAGACATAATTTGAAGCTGACGACGATCAGGAGCCATATCCAAATTGTATTTGTATTGCTTCATAAAAGCATTGGCAAGATCCTGGAAGCAATGGACGCTGTTATGCTCTAAATTCATATACCACTTGAGAGAAGCACCACTCAAACTATCCTGAAAGCAATGGATAAGCAACTTTTGATTGTTGGTGTAAGCTGCCATCTTTCGGAAGTACATGACTAAATGAGCTCTTGGACATGAGTGACCCTTATATTTCACGAACTCGGGAGTCTTGAATTTGGCAGGCATAACAAGACCAGAAACTAGGCACATATTGTCTGCATCAACATTGAAGAAGTCAGTACCCTGGATTGCCTTGAGTCTCTTATCTATGATCTGAAACTGTTCACGGGTAATCTCCCGCTCAAAAAAATCTTCCTGGTCTCCCCCTTGAATGCTGGCAGCATTGTGCTCATATAGAGGATTCTTAAAGGGAGCTCAGACAGTCTGGCTAACAGTGTGGACCACAGGTCTGGGCTCGGTAAGGACGGGAGCTTGAAAAATCGGTCTGACAGTCTGACCAATCATAGCAGGAGATGCAATAGGTGGAGAGTAGTTATGAGTTAAACCAAACTCTAGCCAAGTAGATGGTGGAATCTAAACAGAAAGTGGATCAACACTTGAAATTTCCTGAATGACAGTCCTTTGAGGTGGCTGTCCTCTGGCAATCAGTACTTGAAGCATCTCGGTGAGCTTGGTCATGCATGATTCCAACTCATCAATCTCCATTTGGATTTCCGCATTATATGCTTCTTGTTCTGACATCTTGCGTCTATAGTTAGCTCTGGTCTGATATCTGTGTCGAGGAATTAGCTTGACGACTCAAAGAGACACTAGAAGACAAGAGAAACGAGGATGAGAGGCCGAGGGAAAAGAAACAATGCAAAAATATGATGCTAATGCCATGCAATGATTTCAAGAATTTCAACGGTCGATTGCAAATATTCCCTTTTTTGGATAGCTGGAAATGTTTTTAGACTTCCAAATGTAGGACTTTTTAAATTTGCGAAGGACTATTGAATTCCTTGAAACTAGGAATGATGTGATGCTTTATGGATGCAATGCACAACCAAAAACAACAAAAGGTTCTAGGTTATAGGAACAATGAATAGAGTTAAGGTCTACCCATCCTAAGAGGTATGTACTATAGGTTAGTTGTACCTGCAGAACAAGGGTTCTAAATCAGTGCCCAAAGTCATTAGTCCTTCCTTTGGATATTACCAACCTTCCGACTAACTCGGGGGTCGATAATATTCTCAAGAGAACCTCTTTTGAGTGTAGCATCGCGCACCAACCATTGTAGGACTACTCCCACATAGTTCCCGCACTACGTCCTAGATAAGGCCAAGATGGTGTAAAGGTACTACGGTTCCCAGTATCACTGACTCCAATCGATAATAGTAAAAGTTTTCACGACTACATTCGTTCAACCAAACCATTTTCGAAAGGGTCTCACCTGAGCGGTGATTCTCGAGTCAGCTTGGTCGGGACTCACTTCCTATAAGCCTCGTCGAATATATCGCCATCCTATAATAATGTCACTCAAGTCCAGGTGTAGGAATTATTTTACAACAATGGTACCCCAAAGCAAGTTGCAATAGATATATCATATACAAACAAATAAATAAAGAAGCAAATAGTGAAAATAATAAACAAAGTAGGGGTAACCCTCACAAGTTAGGACATTCCTCAGTGAAGTCGCCATTTTCTGTTGCGGTGGAAATAGGATATCAAACTTTTAATTAGTTTGAATCACAATTCAAATCACAACCGCTCTTTGATTTATCCGAAGGAAAAGGTCAAAAGAGAAAAAAAAAACCTATTTTTGCATCGTAAACACAATGCGGGGAGAGATCTAGGTAAGGGGTTGGTTAAGCTTAGGGAAGGTATTAGCACCCTAAACTTCTGTAGTACTCTACAGGAACCTTTTTCTTAAATTTACTATTTGCTTTAATTATTTGCTCTAGGGTATATGCTAAGGGTTAAAAGTGACAGAAATACCTAAGGGTTAGTCTTAAGTTTACTCGACAAGATTCGCATCTTGTGCCTATGTATCCTGGATAGGGAATGGAATTAGAGTAATCGTAGTTCCCCTCGAAAGGGGGGCTAGAAACGTCTTGACTATGGTCAAGGTTTCAATGGGAAGTAAACGTATCTTAAGGACATGCTTACGTGGAGTGCGAAGACTCCAATCTCTATGTTGAAATAGTTAAATAAAATTAGGTTTAAATTTAGGGTTGACTAAATGTTCCACAACGGGAAACCCTAAAATAGAGTACGGTGACTCTTTAACCTAATGCTAGAATGACGGGTATTTTCGTCCACGGCGGGACGCCTAGGCTATTAGGGTATTGAAAGGGTCAAAGGAAGGCTATTGACTCGGCGGTTAAATGATTTAGACCTAATCCTTCGGAAGGTGAAATTATGATGAATGATGAACAACGCAAGATAAATAAATTATAGATGATGTTTAAAAATAAAAAATACAAGTGTGGATGATAATGAAATAAGAAGCAACGGTATTGTTAAATGATTTACAACCCAGAAAATAAAAATACAAAAATAAAAGGGTTAGTGAACAAAATCAACATAGGATTAGACGGATGAATAAATCGGGATGCCGTGGAGATTTGCGAGTAAAGTTAATTTACAAACATGAAAAAACTGGAATATGAAAGTGTCAAGAATTGAAATTAAGAAAGGTTAGCAATTTTTGAATAAAAGTTTTATGATTTTTTACAAAAAAGATGTTTTTTTTTAATTAGAGAAAATTAATTTGTTAACAAAATTATTGTAAAAGGAAAAGAGTTAGCTTTTTAAGTGAAAACAAAATTTTAGTAATAAAACAAAATTAATTCTTATTATTATTTTTAAAAAAGGTTATATAAAAAAAGTTTCAAACTGTTAGATAAATAAAAAGAAAATTTTTGTATTAAAGAAGATATTAAGAACCAAATTATTATTTACATTTTTTTTATTTTTTATAATTAAACTAATAAAAAAAATTAACTAAAATAAATAAAACAGATGGGTTGGGCCGGGTCACCACCTCCTGGACCAAACCCGGTTCCCACAAATAAAGAGGGGAGGACTTGAGTTTTTAGGGTTAAACCCTAAACTCAAGAGACATCAGTGAAGGCCCCTTGAGGGCATTGCCCTTCTGTTGAGTTCTTCTTCTTCCTTCCAAATCCCGTCCGAAAATGGCTTCGTTTGGCTTCTTTCTTCATTTTTTTGGACCATCATCTTCTGATATCTTCTTCTTCTCCGATTTTCTTATGATTTCCTGCAAAAAACAATATGCAAGAGGGTTTATGAGTAAGCTGAGTGATTTACATTTCACTTGTTGATTTTTGAACGATGATGACGGTAAAGTTTTCGCGTCTGAGTTCGTGGCGGCTCGTTCGAAACAATGACGACTTGTTCTTGTTATTTCCGGTGGTTTGAGTGGCCGTTAACGACTGTTTATGATTCGTCCGCCGTTTTGGTTTTTTTCATTATGGTTTCGTTGCCCGGTTTACAACTGATGATGATGAAACTCGCGGATTTGGTGAGTTTGTTTCGTTTTGATGATTTGTGGCCGCCGTTTCTGGTTAGGGTTTCGTGATCAGTCCCGTTTTGATGATTTACGGCTGTCGTTTGGTGGTTCGTTCTTGTTAGGGTTTTCCATCCCGTGATCCCTTTTTGAAAATTTGTTTTATATTCTTTTCCACTCTTGCTGGGTTTGGATAAATTTTACTTACGTTATTTTTTGATGGAAAATCACAGTTTTGATTTTTTTAATCTGATTTATTATGATTCGTAGATTTGATTTGATCTTATTTGGATCATTGATGGTGATTTGCTTTTGATTTTTTCAGATGGATTCACTTTCTGATATGGTTTGGATTAGATACCATCCGAATTTGATTGGTTTTTCGGTTTTACCCATAATCCAGATTTGATTTGCTTGACATCCATGGATTTACCGGATGGAACTGGATACAAATTTGTGATTTGGATTCATATTATTTACTTGATGAAATGGATCCTGAATCTGAATTTTTGGTTTCACGTGATCTGTTTGGCTCAATTTATTTTCGGCATATGAATCAATTCTCGGCATAAAAATGCTTCTTTTCCTCTTCCTCTTGGCTGGCCCGAAAAAGAACAGAATCTTCCGGTTTTAGTCCGAGGTCGGGAATATGAGCCGGGAGCCGGCTTCGACTTTGTCGTTGCCCTCCTGACGTACCCGATGATGGATAATTGAGGGTATCAGAACTATAAAAAAACCACTTTTTATTATTCAACATTTTAGCTTTTCTCTGCTTTTGTCTGATTTACGTGCAGGTACGAAAAATTGAGTCTCAAAGAATCGGGCATGAAGAATCGACCTTAGAATAACAGAACCAATAAAACCTTAGGATTTAAACATTAAAATGTATTTTTCTTTTCTTTGTAATTTGTAACAAAATAAATATGAATAATAAAAATTCACATTATTTTCATCCAATTACAATTCTTTCGATTATTCCTTTCAACTTAACTTTGTCGCGTCCAAATGGCTCTCATAAACAAAGAAATATCCAAATGATTAAGTGCCTCCAAATAAATTCAACCAATTAAAATTTAACTGAATCTCAACCAACCGGATTAAATTCACCAAGTAAATCCGTACGAATAAATCCAAAGAAATCATCTGAATCAACCTTGTCATTCCAACACATATGGATTTCAATCCGGCCAAGAACCTTTTCCAAATTAACTCGTGCCAAATGATAGAAACGGCAACCGACCCACGAATAAAGCAGATGAATCCAATTAACCGCAACACCAAATATCCTCCATACTGAAAAATTCAACTCGTATCTCAATGGTTAAATCCAATGCCCTGAACTAACTCGATTAAAAATCACATCATAAACAGATATCATCCACTGCTTTGAACCAAACCACTGACATCTCAATACACTCAGCCCTGAAAATTTAATTCATCCTCAATCAAAACGCAGATTCTCGGAAACGGAAACCCTAATTGTTCGGTGGATCCCTGCTGACAACCCTGTTTGCTAAACCGTCAGCAAACGGTGCATAAATGACCATTTCGCCCTTCCACAGCTAAAGTGCGCCTGATGCGCTTCTTCTACAAAAACAATAAAATACGTAACCTGTTAGTGGTTAGTTAATATGTAATGCAAAAAATGAAATGTAACGTGACATGAATCGACTAATCCAAGGGTAAAATTTGGGGTATTACAGTGATGAAGGGATATTCCTGGGATACTCTACCAACAACAGAGCATATAGAGTATTCAACTCCAGAACACAAGTCTTGATGGAATCCATCAATGTGATTATTAATGATCAACATGAAGAGACCAATGTCATGGACGATGTTGAAACATTCCTTGAGACACCTGTTGATGGTATGGTCAATACTGAAGATACTCAAGTTGTACCTCCTGATTCTGAATCAGAAACTCCCAACAGAGAACCTTCTATCAAGATCCTGAAAGATCATCCCAAAGATCTTATCATTGGAGACCCCAACAGTGGTGTAAGAACCAGAACCAGAGAAATCGTCTCAAATTCATGCTTTGTATCCAAGATTGAGCTCAAAAATGTGAAGGAGGCATTAACTGATGAATATTGGCTCAAGGCCATGCAAGATAAATTGGAACAATTTAAACGGAATGAAGTATAGGAATTGGTTCCAAGACCTGAAGGAACAAACATCATTGGAACCAAGTGGATTTACAAGAACAGTCTGATGAACAAGGAGTTGTAACCAGAAACAAGGCTAGATTAGTAGCACAAGGTTATACTCAAGTTGAAGGAATTGATTTTGATGAAACCTTTGCACCAGTTGCAAGACTTAAGTCAATCAGGATGTTGTTAGGAATTGCCTACATTCTAAAATTTAAACTATTCCAGATGGATGTGAAGAGTGCTTTTCTGAATGGATATCTGAATGAGAAAGTATATGTGCCACAACCCAAGGGATTTGAGGATCCTAACTTGATAGACCATGTATACAAGTTGAGGAAGGAACTGTATGGATTCAAGCAAGCTCCTAGAGCTTGGTATTAGAGACTGATTGAATTCTTTACGACCAATGGATACAGAAAAAGAGGGATAGACAAGACCCTTTTTGTAAAGGAGGAAGGTGGAAAAATCATGATTGCACAAATTTATGTGGATGACATAATGTTTGGAGGGATGTCAGACAAAATGGTGAAATAATTTGTCAATCACATGCAATCTGAGTTTGAAATGAGCATGTGTGGTGAATTAACTTACTTCCTTGGATTGCAAGTCAAGCAAATGGAAGATTCTATATTTATCTCCCAAAGTAAATATACCAAAAACATAGTCAAAAAGTTTGGGATGAACAATGCTGGTCACAAAAGAATGCCTGCACCCACTCATCTGAAGTTATCAAAAGATAAGACTGGTACCAGTGTTGATCAAAGCCTGTACAGAAGCATGATTGGAAGCTTGTTGTATCTAACACCTAGCAGACCTGATATTGCCTTTGCAGTTGGTGTGTGTGCTAGATATCAAGCAGATCCTAAGGTAAGTCACATAAATCAAGTCAAAAGGATTCTCAAATATGTGAATGGAACTTGTGATTATGGTATACTTTACTCTCATGGGTGCGATCCTACTTTATCTAGGTATTGTGATGCTGACTGGGTTGGAATTGCTGATGATAGAAAGAGAACCTTTGGTGGATGCTTCTGCTTAGGGAACAACCTTATATCCTGGTTCAGTAAAAAGCAAAATTGTGTCTCATTATCCACTGCTGAAGTTGAATACATAGCAGCTGGTAGCAGTTGTTCTCAACTGGTCTGGATGAAGCAAATGTTGACTGAATACAATGTGACTCGGGATGTCATGACATTGTACTATGACAATCTAAGTGCTATCAACATTTCCAAGAATCCAATTCAGCATAGCATAACCAAGCATATAAATATCAGGCATCACTTCATAAGAGACCTTGTGGAAGACAAAGTGATCACCCTAGAACATATGTCCACTAAATTACAGCTAGCTGACATTTTTACAAAGGCTTTAGATGCTGCTCAATTTTAGAATCTAAGAGGAAAATTGTGAATTTGCATGTATGAGGACCTATAGCAATTACTAGCCAGAGGGAGTGTTCTGAACAAATAATGTTTGATTGGAAAACACGTGGTCAAACCTGCTTATTTAATGCATTCCACACCCTTGACCAGTAAAGCTCGGCATCCCACACCACTTTTCTTATCCCTCATCCAATTCACTCAGTTTCACTACTCTCCCAAATGTCTCTCAGGCCTTCATTCTCAGTCTCCACTCAGCATCAAAATGTCTTTCCCTCATGGTGCCCCTTCATCCAAGACCCCTCCCAAATCCTCAGCAGAAGAGTCCAAGGGCAAGTATCCTCCTCCCACTGTTGACAAACATAGGCGAATCAGCAACAAGGAAGGCTCAGCATATGTGGACAAATCCACTAGGGAAATTGTCGATAAGATTTTCCAGAAAGGGCTACCTGTGCATGGCATAACTATTCCTCTTGCTCGCATTGATCCTCCTCATAGCTCTGATAATGCTCATGGTTCCAGCAGTGCAGCTAGGCCACAGGAAGATTCTGATGACAGTGATGAGGATATCTCAATAGATAGTGATGACAGTGACTCCAGCTCCTCTGAGGAGGAAGATTAAAATGGTGGTGGCTTGCTGTGTGGCTCAGGATGATGGTTTGCTTGGGCTGAGAATGTTGTTGGATTGGCTAGTTTTTGTTTCTCTAGACTTTTGGTTTTTGGTATTTTCTTTGACAGCATGGGATATTTGTGATGCTCTTCATGAGCAGTGTGTTATAATAACCCCTAATATATGTGCTTCCATACTTATTTTAATCTATACTATTTAATTAGTTTTGATCTAAATTTGTGGCTAAAAAGGGAGAGAAGTGGTAGTAACAGCAGAGCTAGATGTGTATGTGTGTCCCTCACAGGTGGAAGACTTGTTTGTTGTTGCTACTGTGCATGTCTGCACTGAGCAGGTTTGCATGATGTGATTGTGTTCTTCAGGATGTCATCCTGAATTTCCTGACATCCATGAACCAGAGCAGTCTAAATTGTGTGACTGCAGGTTGTGGTTGCACTGATGTGCTGTGCATCAGTTAAGGGGAAGCATCAGTCTGGACTAACAGGTAGTACTTAGGCTGTGTAGATGACTCTGATATGGTAATGCAACTGTGTATGCTGTTAGCTAGTAGCTTTCCTGCATGATTAGTATATGGTATGAACTGTTTCTGCTGCTTGTAATCTCTGAGATGACAATAGAGTGTTTTAGCCAAAAATTTGCCAAAGGGGGAGTTTGTAGATATTTTTGATTGGCTGCATTTTGTGGTAAAACAATGTTGTAGGTATGATTGTCATGATAGATGTTATGACATATATGAGGGTTGTTCTGCAGGGTTAAGTTTGAATAGCTAAGAGTCAAGTATGTTGGATGTCATGCTGTATGTCATGACTTTAAGCGTATGACATCAGGGCGCGCAATTTTAGTTTTTCTATTATTAGCTAAGGCTATACTTCAGGAAACATTTTAGGAAGCCTAGTTATCATAGGAGACATGTCAGGGCACTACTGAGGATAACATGGAATGCCCCTGACCTAATTGGAGTGTGCATGTTTGTGAAGATAGGGTTTACTTGGGTAAACCTAACGTCTGCACGAAGGCCCAAAGACAATCTACTGCTATAAATAACAGATGATCAATCCTAATCAGGCAGAGATTGAAGAGTGTAGTTTGTGATTGAAGAAGTCTGATTGTATCAGTTGTTCTTCAAGTGTGTATTGTGTCTTAGGATACTTGTATGCCAAGCAATTGTCTGCTGCATGATTGCTTTGGTTTAGTGTGTGTGAACTGTTTGTTCAGTGTTTCACTATAAGCTTTTAAGCAAGAGTGGCGTGTCACTTGATCAAAGCTGTAAAGCAAGATCAAGGTGTGTTTGAAGTGTTTCTTCAATTTCTCTTTTGTAACCTTGAATTGGTTTATATCACTGTTGTGATTGAGGGGGAGTGAGTTGGTAACTCTGGTCTAGTGTTAGGTTGAAGTGTCATTGGGTAGGTCTTAAGTGAAGAGTGCAAACTGGTTGTTTGACTCAGAATTAATTCTACATATAGTCAATTTCCTCCCTGGCTTGGTATCCCTTAGATGTAAGTGTGGTTTGCACTGAACTGGGTGAACAAGTACTTGTGTTATTTACAGTTTTCACTTACAGTTTGATATTAAGTTCAGTAGTCTGTGTTACAGTGGATGTCATAACATCCGTGATAACATCCACTATTGGGTACCTAGAATATCATATAGTATTTACAAAATATGTCATGTTCACACTGCAAACTACCTATTCGCCTAGTGAAGTCCCCTTTTCGGCATTAGAAGTGCCTCAAAAACAATTAAACTGCCCTCGAAAAATATCAGAGTTCGTCGTAAGAGCAATTCTTTGTACTGTGAACTACCTCGCAAAACAAACTTTGTGTCCTTTAGCTACAGAATTCCAAGGTTTCCTCCTCGCTAGGACCTCGTTAATACTTCGCCCAACGAACATTAGAGAATCTTCACATTTCTTTGGCTTCCTTGTCCAATCTTTTGTGTCTTACTCATTGATGTGTTATGCCTAATTACTCATTGATGTTTTTATTGAAGAATCACACAATAAAAAGAATTAAATATATAAAACATGAGAATTGAGTTGAAAATCCAAGAAAGATGGTTCATTTTAAGTCAAAATTTACACTTAACAAACTCTGCCCAGCTAGATTTTTGCTTGTCCTCAAGCAAAGTATGCCCCTCATGAAAGCAAGAGAAATTTTTTCAAACAAGAGGATTTTCTCAAGCCTAAGATTCAACCAAGAAAAGACATAACAATTCAAATTCATACAAGTGAAATTTTCTCAAATAAGGGAATTGGTCAAGCATGAAAATAGCACAAGCAATTTTCACCGCTCAATAGAATCGAACAATGACAAATAAATTAGTTCTTAAACAAATATCATGCAATGTTTCAAATAGCAACTAAATTCTAATACTCGAATCACTCTAACATTCCTCTTCAAAATAAGAATGAAGAAATTAATGCGTTTGCAACCGCGGGGAAATTTCACTCACCTAACGAATAATGCTAATAGCAATTTAATTCATACATTCATCTAACAATCAAAAATGAAAATAGGGAAGCAAAAAAATCACTAAGGGATTTTAAGGTTGTAGCTTGGTCAGGTTTACAACAAAGGGTCATTTCTAGAGGCCATGGAATCAAAACTGCCAATGCAAAATAAACATCCACTATACAAGGTATTTACACATCCCAACTTCTTGTCACCATTTTGTTTCCTGTATTGCAAACCTTCTCAAACTTCCTTATGCACAGTTATTTCATTATCTATTTTTCACTTTCAAACAAGCATTCTTTTTTTCTTTTCACATTCCTATTCACACTTTTTCTTTTCATACTTGCTTGAAATTTTTCAAAAGTTTTAGCAACCTACCCTTCTTCTTTTTCATTCTCCCCAATTTGGATTTAATCAAACCTCAAGTGAATGCTCTTTGCTTTTTATGGCAAGGAATACAATTTAGCACAAATTCAAAGGTTCGAGATGAACTTTTTAGAATCTCACAAAATTTAATGATGAATTATACTTCCACATTATGTACATAAACCAAGTTCATCACTAAAATGAGATTTAAACTATTTAGGCTTAAAGGGGTTAACGAATTCTCTCTACTCACGAGTATGTTAATTTTGGATATGGTTGTGCTCCATATAAAGAAATGCCTTGATCGTTTCTAATGCTTCCACAAAATCACAATATTCACAAGATTAAGCATGAATCAAACGAATTAAACAAATTATATGTCATCCTAGCATATAGTAAACAATGCAGGTTTCTCATGATTTATGGCTTTTGGCCTTAAGTAAAACAAGCATTCAAACAAGTTGCGAAATGAAACAAGAATACACATTTGCACAAAGCACAAAAATCTTAAATCATTCAAACATTCTATAAAGCGGTACAATTTACCTTGCTTGCATTCACAAACTCAACATCCTAACATCACCATCCATACATGGGAGAATCTTCATTGGATACTTTTATACAAATAACAACCAATCTAGAAAAAGTTCTCATTATTTATTCCTACCAACAATAGAGAAAACGTGAAAAGATACAAGTATATATACAATTTAGACAACTGTACAAAGCTAAAAAATATAGAAACTATTGTAATACATTTCAATATCTAAACACCAATCCCAGACAACGATGCCAATTTTGTTCGAACTGCAGAAAAGAGGAAAGAGGGAAAAATATAGATTTGGAAGGATTCCTTCTGAGATTTATATCGTTTCCACAAGGATTTGTGACAGGTAAAGAACATCGTTCAATGGTCTCTACAATTCTAAGCTTGTGGTGCTAAAGTTTGGTGGAAAGATTTTAGGCACCAAAAATAAAGGCAAAAAAGATAAAGACTGAAAATATAAAGTAAAGACTGAAATTTAAATGGAGCCTTGTTGGGATTGGATCTCATAAATTGATAACACACACATTCTTTTAATATGTTAAACACTACTCAATCATTCGGCTAATATCCGCACTTATCACCCACCACAGAGGTTATATCTAACGCATTATCGAAAGAACAACTGTATTGTCTTATTAGTAATGTCTCACGCAAATCAACAACACAGAGCATTAGAAACTAATATTCACACAAATGCTAAGCCTAAATCTATGTTTAGAGCTTAGAGCCTAACAGGTAATCATCCTAAATTTAGATCTGAAGAGTATATGTCTATAGCGATTCAAATCAAAGATAAACAGGTAAACAAAGATGACACCCATTTCAGATAAATGATTGTTTCATATTAAATGCAATTATCAGAATACGTACATACGCTTAACCCTTTTTACATGCATTCAAGTAATCTTCCAAATGGATGTGAACATCATTCTTCATCACTATTATCACGCATCCTCGCAATACCGTTTTTCAAATGTTATCGCGGTCTTTACCCTATTGATCATACTCATGCTACTCATGATACTTAATCAACACAATAAAATAGAAATGATGCAATTGAGTATGAACTTACAAAACAATGTCAAAATTTTACTCATTGATAGATGACAATCTAAGATCAAATATTTGAAATGAATTTTGTCAAGACCCACAAATAAGCAATCAAAGACAATCAACAATAGAGAATCAAAACTAGTACATAAACATACATTAGATGAAATACATAAGGAATCAAAAGATTACATCTAAACCTAAACAAGAGATCAAATACCTTACATTCTCCCTCTTAGGGTTTGTATTTCTCTCTCTAAAATAAGCTTGAAATGAAGAGAGA
The DNA here is from genome assembly GCA_963859935.3 of Lathyrus sativus. NCBI lineage: Eukaryota > Viridiplantae > Streptophyta > Magnoliopsida > Fabales > Fabaceae > Lathyrus > Lathyrus sativus. Next base: position 464,828,890 of record OZ012737.1, read on the forward strand.
TAAAATTCTAATCCCAAAAATATAACATATATTTTCTAAAAAGCAAGAAAAGTACTTATATAGTATTTACAAAATTTGTCATGTTCGCACTGCGAACTACCTATTCTCCTAGCGACGTCTGTAACATCCATTTTAATTATTTAGTCTTTTTGATGTTATTCTATTTTGGTGTGTCCTTGTGTGGGGGTGTGTCTGAGTGCGTTGGTGGGTGCCCTTTGACTGTAAGAATTATTTAATAACTATAGAATTTGATATTAATATAATATAATTAATAGTGGTGATAATTCAATAATAATAATAATAATTATTATTATTATTATTATTATTGGAATAAGTAATAAAAGGGGATTTTGGGAGAAGAAGAGAAGAAGAACACGATAAACAGCTTGGGAGAAAGAGTAAAGAGGAAGAGCAAGGAGGATGAGAGGAAGGCTAGGGCTGCCAAATTCTTCAAGATTCCTCAACAATCTGAGCAATTAATCGAGGTAAGGGGGAGAAACTGATTGGGGTTGGTATTTACATGAATTGGGTAGAGGGGATTCCTTAACCCCGTAGGGATTTTGAGGAGCATGATTTGTATGTTGATGAATTGGTGAATATGTGTTGATAATTGTTATTGTTATGATGAATTCTGTGTACATTGATGTGTTTATGAGTATTGCTGCCATTGATGAAATTAGGAATATGTTATTGTGAGATTGGTGAGGTTCTATGTAACTTCTGCAGTAGTAGTGATGAACACAAATATTGGTTCCGGAGAGAAAGTTTAAGGGAGAAAATGATTAGAGTAGTGTGTGATAGTTGTGGTAATGATATGGCAGAGGAATGGTGAATGTGTAGAAGTTTATGTAGGAAGAAAACCCTAAATTTGAAATTGTCGATTAATGGTGAATGAATAGAAGTTTATGTAGGAAGAAAACCCATAGAATACTCATGATTTAGTGGATTTCGGATTTTGGTGAATACCCTAACATGTGGGGATTGATTGTGGTAGCAAAGAGGGAAGGGTTGGTGAAAAATACCATTTTCTGCATAATTTTTCAAAAACACACAGTAAGCAATCGATTGCACTAGTACAACAATCGACTGCACAGCAAAACAGAGGCTAAAATGTAAAAAATTGGGTCAAGCAATCAATGGGCATGCTGTATAAAAGTTGAAAATTGGAAATTTCTGTTCCGACGATATTTGCCATAACTTGTAATCCGTAAGTCGGTTTTAGTTCCCGTTCGAAGCGTTGGAAAGCTAATGAATAGATCTATAACATAGTATAGATAATATAATTAGTTGACAAATATTTTTATATCCAATATGTTTGCGAAGTCATTGTTTAATTAACTAGTAACTAAACCATGGATCAATTGAACTGATTTATTGATTATTTACTTGAGTTTACTTGTTGTGCACTTAGTATGCTTGTGTTTATTTGTTGTGTAGTATACGTGATGTTTGGTGAGGTGATCAGGATGATCGTGTGCACTTAGTGTGCTTGAGTTTGTGTGTTGTGCATTTGGTGTTGTGCATATCATGGAGAATGGTGAGGTTGAATCATGTCTCAAGAGGAGCGTAAGTTATTCACCCGTTGTCGCTTCGGCGAAAATAAGGTGCCGGCAAAACAGAAGAGTCGCCACCTTTCGTTATTTATCCCTCAGAACGGGAAAGGAAACGATCGGAAAAACCTGACGAAAAGGTATAAGACAAGGTCATCACAACCATTGTCTGGGTTCGGGAGTCGGTTACGCAAGGGGAAGGTATTAACACCCCTCACGTCCGTCGTACTCGACGGGATCCACGCTTGTTGTGTTTACTGGACGAGTTGGTTTATCTATCTACCTATCAAGGCTGGCTTAAACAGAAAAGAAAATGACTCGGCAAAGCGTCGCACTTTATGCCTACGTATTCTCATCAGAGAATGAGAAATCAGAGTCAGCGTAGTTCGACCTACTACGGGTTACGGGGAAGGTGGCTCGCCAATACATCAGTATTGTGCCTACATACTCTCAACAGGTATGAGATATCAGAGCTTACGTAGTTCGGGATAATACGGATTACGGGAATTCAGATTCATCTGTTTTATCGAGTAGGGTTAAACAGCAGTTCCAGCAGTTATGGACCAAGCCTGTTTGTGTTGGCGCTGAAGTTTAACGACACTCTTTTCTTCAGAAAAGCTTCCTTGGAATTATGGGCCCACGAGGCAAAAAGGTTTGGAGTTTGTTTTCTATCTTTTACGGAAGAAGTGTTTTTTATTATTGTTTGCAATTTCAATCGCACTAAAGACTATGACCTGAGAGTGAATGCGTCGCATGTCACCCAAAGGGTGCCATACTAAACATCCAAACTATTGGAAAGAAGCTCTCCAACAATCCTTTCTCAGATAGCTTAAGGCTCGTGACGTACGAAAGAAACCATTCATGATTACTGTATTTTAAGTTGTTTTGAGATGAGAAGAGAGAGGGCTCAACTAAAGGGAGACTATCAAGTCCTAATGTTGTCATGCCAAGGATTCATCCTATGGTTGAAGTTTGAAACAGGGAACTCCTAGAAGTTATCATGCATAGGTTTCAACCTAAAGTTCTATCATCACTTCCTTATCAAAGGAAATGAGAGTCCTAAGGGATCATGTCAATGATAAACAGAAACAGGTAAAGCATCAGCTTAAACAGTAAACAATAAACGATTGTAAAATGCATGCAATGCAAGTGAGGGAGGAAATGTGTGTGGGGCAGCAGCCTCCACAAGCTCGTCTCAACCTCAAGCCAGATATGAATAACAGTAATCATACAGAGGAAAATAACACGCTATCAAGCAAAATACAATAAACTGCAATCAAACAGATAAAAATAACATGCTATCAAGCAAACACAAACCACATGGGCAAGGGAGCTGGGCTCTACCGAATACCCGCAAGCAAAGCCATATAGTAACAATACAAGCAGAGGGAGCAACTCAACCTCTAGTGCAATCATGCTCCTAGATTAAAGTCAGTCTAATCATGGACTTATTCTAATGCATCAAGCAAGTCAGACAAGGCACATCAGCACAGAAAAGAAAACAGACAAGAAAGCAGATCAACCCCTCTCTCTGTCAATTCCAAGCTTCAGCTCTTCTAACAGCAAACCAGTCTTCAGACTTCAACCACCTCTCAAGGCTACCATCTTCTATGACAAGAATCAACTAGATTCCCCAAGGTTTCAACCCACCAAACATAAGTGTCAACTTAATCTCTCTTCTCGAAGCTTCAGCTCCTCAGTCAATTCCACCTTCAGGCTTCACTCTTAACTGCAAGTATCAAATGGATTCCTTCAGGCTCTCACAGCATCAGTGCCAATATCAACTCATCTTTTATTCCTCAAGCCTCAGCTCTATACTCAATCTCAATTGAATCCTCTTCATAAGTATCAACTTAGTCCTCAAGCTTCATCTCTCTTTGCTTTACCAGTCTCAACTTGGTCTTCTCCTCTTACAAGCTTCAGCTTCTCAGAGTAGTCTTTAATCACATGGAAGTGTCAACTTCATCCTTCAATCTTTTTCAAGCAGGGAGCTCCTCACTCAATATCCATTGGGGCTTCAAGTATCAACCTGTTCAACCTGTTCTTCTTGCTCTTCAAGCTTCAGCTGCAATGGCAATGCTCAAGGAATTATCCTCTTCCACACTCTTCAGTGAAGTCCTCATCTTCAAACTCAAGCCCAACATCTTTCAAGATACTCAAACCAGAAGACAATTGATTTAACAGAATGAGTGGAAATGATAAACAACTTATTGACAACTAAAGGAAGCCTGTAAGGGTTCATCATTATGAGAGACTGGTTCCCTCAAAGTTCTACTTCCCAGATAAAGCCACTCATCCCTCCAAAGGAGGGATGTGAATATCTGAGAAGGACTTTTAGTCATTGGGGGGAATGGAAGCACAAGATGCTTTCCATATTTATGAAAGAAATCATTCTAACTATAAGGCTCTCCCTATGGCTCCTATTTCCTAAATCTTCATCAGACACCTTCAGGCACAAGCAATTCCTAGCTCCAAGAAACTTCAAGCAACTTCAAGCAACTTCAAGCATCCTCACCTTGTCTTCAACTTGTCTTCAATCTCAACCAAAGGCAAACCAAGCACAAACCCTAATCTAAGGGAACTAGAGAAGTTAAACTAGTTGAATTAGTAAGTTAGGATCACCTAAAACCTAGTACTAAAGTTAGTCCTAACTAAAATACTAAAACCAATTGTAAAATCCTACAAAAATAACTATGGGAACCTAGGTCAATCATGACTCTACCACATTAATTCCAGAGATCAAATCATCAAATAAGACCTAGAAATAAATTCTACATTACAAGGTACTAAACCTAAAAACTAAAAGGAAGCACCTAAATATCAATCTAGAAAGCACACCTATTTGCATCACAAAAAGTTGAGAAAAATGCTATGGGATCATACATGTCTAACCTAATCACTCACAAAAAATTACGATCAAAATCATCACCATGAGATCATACAAAATTCCACAAAAATATGTATCAAACATAACCATTTTAATATCAATTAAAATATAAAATTCCCATTAAATCAGAAAATACATGTGTCGCTACTGCGAAAATCGGCGCCGGCTGACAAAAGAGTCGCCACCGTGCGTTATTTATCCCTCAGAGCGGGAAAGGAAACGCTCGAAGTAAACCTCGCAAAAAAACGGGAAAGGTATGGTCATTGCAACCCAAAACCTGGATTCGGGAGTCGGTTACGCAAGGGAAAGGTATTAGCACCCCTCACGTCCGTCGTACTCGACGGGATCCATGCTTGGTGTTTATAAGGAAAAGGGTGTGTCTATCTATCTACGCTAATGGTCAGTCTGAAAAGGAAAGAAAAGGACAGAACTCGACAGAACATACGGTGTTCTGGGCCTACGTACTCCCTCGTGCAATGGAAAAGTCAGAGTCAACGTAGTTCGACTACCTACGTCTAGACGGGGGGAGGTTGCTCGCCAGGACATCGCGTCATGTGCCTACGTACTTCTACACAGAATGGAAGATCAGAGCAAACGTAGTTCGACTAACTACGACACAAGCTGTTCAAGTGTTTTTTTTATGAGAAAATGCACCTTAACCAAGGGTTTTCACAGTCCAGGAAGACAAAAAGTTTTGATGTGTGTTCAAGTCTTTTGACGGAAGAAATGAATTCACTTTTGTTTTATCCTTTATTAAGTGTTTTTCTGTTGTTTTGAGAAAGAAGAGACACCCTAAAACTATGGTTGAAAAAGGGGAATCCACCTAATGTTATCATGCCTGGTTAACCAACCTAATGTCTATCATAACTCCTCCACAGCAGAGAAGTTAGAGCTCCTAAGGGATCATGGCAACATAACTAAACAGCAAACAGGAATCACTGCAAAGTTAAAGAAATACTGGAAATATGCATGAATGCAACAACCAAATAAGCAAGGCACAAGGGCCACACACCACAGAGGCAAGGGAGCTCAGCTCTACCGAATACCATCAAGCAAAGCCACTCAATAACAATCAAGAAGAAGGAGGACCACCTCGACTTCTTATGCATTCAAAGCCTATTTCTAAGATGCACCTATCTCAGAAATATCTAGATGAACCCCTAAGTTTAATGCAGCACAACACCACACAAGTCAATCAACATAAAGAGAAGGCTAACCAGCCTGGCAAACTCCTATCCTAAACCTAAACCAAGACCCCACAATCAAACCCTTGAACAAAGCCCCTAATCAAAACCCTAAAGCAACACCCTACACAAGAGAAATCAATCCCAGTCTTCAAGCTTCAAGACAAGCTTACCAAAGAAAGGGAGCTAAGCAGACAAACCCATAGTGCCTTCCTCAGGAAAGTACTAGGAGGTTACCACTCAGGAATCATATCCCATGCGGCTCAACAACTGTGATCAGTTTACATTCCTCCCCAGGAGAAACTAAACTCACATGAAGGCTCCAACATCACTGGATACTTGGGAAATCCTACATAAACTAAGGGAACTAAGTGAACAGACTCATAATGCCTTCCTCAGGAAAGTACTAGGAGGCTTCCACTTAGGAATCATATCCCATGTGGCTCAACAACTGTGATCAGTTTACATTCCTCCTCAGGAGAAACTAAACTCACATGAAGGCTCCAACATCACTAGATACTTGGGAAATCCTACATAAACTAAGGGAACTAAGTGAACAGACCCATAGTGCCTTCCTCAGGAAAGTACTAGGAGGCTTCCACTTAGGAATCATATCCCATGTGGCTCAACAACTGTGATCAGTTTACATTCCTCCTCAGGAGAAACTAAACTCACATGAAGGCTCCAACATCATTGGATACTTGAGAAAGAGGTGAGAAGAAAGAATGAAAGGCATTCATAGTGCCTTCCTCAGGAAAGTACCATAAACTCCCTTCAAACTTCAGGATCTCAAACCTCACAAACAGAGAACAAGTTACTAGACTAGGTCTTCAATCTTCTCCTCATCATGCTCCTTGCAAGTTCTTCAAAACAAGCCAAGCTCCAAAGCAATCCCCCAAAGATAAACCCCAAATGAAGCCCCAAAAGCAGACAATCATTCCAAAGGCATCCCATACAAGCAAGCCATTTGCAAAATATCCTAAAAATATTAAAACAATGGGGAAAATTCTACCATAAATCCTAAGGGAGCTATTATATCTACCCTTAATATCCCTATAGTCCCATGCCCCAAAATCACTACAAAAATCCCTAAAGAAATGATCTTATCCACCTATGTCACACCTAAAACCCTAATTTGGTCATGTTAATGCCAATTAATCAAACTATCCAAAATAAGCTCCTAAAAATTGTGGTATAAAAACCAGGGGGATCCTAACATTCATATCTAGTTGTACTAAAAAGAATGAATCAAAAATATTATGGGAAGATCATGAACAAAAATGGTGAAAATCATGTATGAACTAAAAGATATTAAAAAGTCATTTAAATGGAAAATATGCTAAAAATAGCAAACAAAAATAAAATGGCATTTTTATTTTCATATAATTTTCTAGACATTTATGTGAGGTGGTAGAAAAAACAAGAAATTAAAAATCAATTATTTTCATTTTTTATGAATTTTTGAAGATTAAATGAAAATAGAAAGAAATTAAAAAGAAAAGAGAGAGAGAGAGAGGTGTAGAAAGTAACAAAATCAGTTCATTTGCAATGGGCCAGCTACGCAGGGAGGTGTGAATAACACTATGGGCCCAGATACGCGTTTAATGAAACGCGGCGTTTCAAGCTTGCTGAATCTCCCTCCAATTCTCAACTTTAAACATGGGCCGTTGGATTGGATTTCAGTCAACCATTTTGACACGATCGAACAGACATGCTTCATCTTCTCCAACGAGCCCTAGGGTTTTCAGAAAATCCATCTTCATGCATGCAGCTTCAAGACATTCGTTCTCCCTCAATATTCCATGAAATCAAGAACTATAAGAACCAAAATTAATCTACTAACTCCAAGGAATCCATCCATACCAATATCACTCCCTGAAACCCCCTAGAACTCCAAACCCGATAGGTAGAAACCCCTGGTTCACCAACTTTACACTGCATTGGACTCTCACAATTCTTGAGTCTAATGGTACTATCTTGTTCATCATGTTACCCTAATCACATTAAGCTATAACATGCTGGTTAAAACTCACTACACAGCCTAATCTTGATCTTTAAAGAAACGACACCCTTCCATGAAACCTCATATAATCTTCTCTAACCTTCAGAAAGTGATCATATAACCTAACCTAACAACCTTACACTAACAATCTACTCTAACACATAATTAGGGATATAGGAGAAAGAATCCAAACCTGCTAGTTGGCTATGGCAGGTATGGATGCAGATGGATTCAAGACTTGGTTCTTCTTCACAATGCTCCTCTAATGGAGTGATTTTTTCTGTTTGCAATAGCCTTGATGATGAGTGCTTGCAATGGTGAATTCGAGCCTTGCTTGCACTTGAAGAATCCTTTGAATACCTCACTCTTCTCTCACTCTCTCCACTGAATTTTCCAACCTCCAATCTCACTTTGATCCCCCCAATATATAACCATCATTAGAAGAATCTAGATCCCTCTAGAATATGGTAGAAAGTCATGGAATTCTCACTTGATGACATATTGGATATCTCTTATCTCATGCATTAAGCTCCTTGAATTGGTGTCAAAATCTCTCCTCATGAGATATTGAAATGGTATGTGTGAAAAACAAGCTGATCCTTGCCTTATGTTGAGTTTTGCAAAGTTGCCTTATTATGCAAGTAACATGATTACAAAGCATCCCCCATTTTTAGGCCCCAAATCAAAATTGTGCCTAAACCATTGTTTCCAAAATGTTGTTTGGAATCAATTTGGTATATTGGATGACCTGTTTTGGATTTGTAGATCTCTCAAACCAAATTTCCATTTCAACTTTTTCAACTTATATGCCTTTTTTAAGTCATTTTCACCCATCTTTGTAATTCCTTGCTACAAGATTTTCCAACAACTCATGACCACTTTTCTAGACTAAAAATTTCATTTTGAACAACTTTGATGTTGTGAAGTTTTTCATTTGAAACCTCCTTGTATGAGTTTTAGGCATAGGCTAAGAATGACCTGTAATCACCAAATGACCAAAATACCCTTTGCTTACCAAGGGCATAAGTAGAGTTCCACAAATCATATGAAGGCATACCATACCTTCCTGGAAAGCTAAGACAATAAGGAACAACTCTTATGTTGACCAGAAATCCATTTGAGATCTCCTTGAAGGTAAAACGTTGCTTGGAAGACAGACAACTTTCACAGACAAATTTCAGTGCCTTCAGATGACCTGTAACTTGCAAGAGCTATAACTTGAGCTCTGTAAATCATATTGATGACTTCCACCACTAAAATTAAAGCTATGAAGATACTATACAAGTTTCATGTGGACCAGAAATCCATATGAGGCTTGCATCTTGAGTTACACTGCTTTGAAGTTTGACCTAAATCAGGGGATTTTACACTGAAACCCTAATTTGGTAACTTCTCTTCTCCTTGGCTCCTATTGATTTTTCTTTGGCACAAAACCACCTCCATATCCATATAGCAAATAATGAATCCCACATTCTTCAAATAGACCTTGATGCCTTTCAATCAATCATTTGACCTAGGGTTGACCTAGGGTTGACCCAGATAAAACCCTAGTTGATTGACTTCAACTGAGGCTCTTACAATCATTCCAATGACCTGGCTCTCCTTCAAAAATGATCATCTAGGCTCTTCATAACATCCATACACACTCCATGCTCTTGGCTCATAGCTCATACACCCTCTGATGATCCCCAAACAACCTCAAGATAGGAGAGAACCCCATGATTGATCTATCAACTCTTCAAGACTCAAATTCTTCCTTGATGACCTGAGTAGTCTTGAATATGAATGAAACCCTCTGAATATGCCTCTTGAGACAAGAATGGCACTTGATCCTCTGATTAAGATAGCTTGCTTATGCTATGCAATGCAGATGAATACACTATGTACATGATGCCAATGCAAATAACTATGCAATTGAAACATAAACCTAGGTTAGAAAAGGTTGGGCAAATTTTAGGGTGCAACAGCTGCCCCTATTCAAGCGACTTGGACCCGACGGGATGAAGGGCGCGCAGCCTTCAGTCATTCGAGGTACGAGACGGTTGAATACGAAAGAACCCGGAAATTTGCCAACCGCCGAAATAAATTGCGTATACGACTACTGCTTGGGAAAACCCTGGGAAGTGGCTTCTGTTGTCACAGCAACAACTAACCATCCATCTGTCAATCTGTTTTTGTAAAGTAATCTGATATTGTCCGCAGACCGCTCTATTCCGAAGAAATGGGCATACACCAAACAACGAGAAATTGTTGATATCACTTATCAACCTCTGTTGATCTCACTTATCAACCAAGCACACGCTAACCAGCGGGGGAATATTGACTTCACTTGTCATGTTGACTTCACTGATCAACCTTTCATATCCTGAAGAAACGAGCAAACGCTTAACCAAACGAGACAATGCTGACTTTACTTATCAACCTTCCATTCGTATCCGAACAAGCATCCCTGCGGGGGTACGAGAAACTTAACCAAGAAACTCTGTGGGGATAAGTCTGACGACTTCCGTCAAACACCTGCTGGGGAAATTGGGAACTTGACCAAGCACCCTGACGAGAATAACCTCTGCTGGGGAACCTGCGGGTAACTGCCCAACATCTATATTACGCCATCTCCATAGCACTCTGAGAAAGACTCAACTGGGGGAATACAAGTAACTTAACCAAGCTACTTGTCAAAGAATACCCTGCCGGGGACTACGAGGAACTTAACCAAGTATCTCGTTGAAGACCACCCTGCTGGGGATTGCGTCTCTATTGGGGTGACTACGGATAACCACCCAGAAATCTGCATTATGCTATTTCCTAATGCTGACACCACAGCATCCTGAGAAAGACTCAGCTGGGGAGAAAGAGAAATGCTTGACCAAGCAACTCTGCTAGGGGAACATGTGGCATAACGAATACGATCACTGCGTGCCTAGCACCACAAATCCATAACACGAGACGAACACGACCACTGTGTATATCACAAACCTCTGTAACCAGGTGAACACGATCACTGCGCGTTCTACACCACAACCCTCATGACAGGAGAGACACGATCACTGCGTGCTTTGATGTCACAGACAAAACCGCATAATGGGACAAACACGATCACTGCAGTTTGCGTTACAACCAAAATCACATCGACCATAAATCCAACCGGATGAGGTAAACACGATCACTGCGTGCCAGACGGAATAAATCCACATAGAAGAGGCGAACACGTTTGCTGCGTGCTTCGACCACAAACATGATGAACACGATCACTGCGTGTTTCGCGATAGGACAAACACGATCACTGCGTGTACTGATCGACAAACCCCCAAAATGATGTCAACACGATCACTGCGTGTGTCACAAAACCAACCCATGTAATAGGACGAATACGATTACTGCGTATGCCGACCAACAAAACCACCTGATACAACAGACACGATCACTGCGTGCACCACAAGTTCCCATGGTACTATCAACACGATCCATGCGTGCCATACGAATACGATCACTGCGTATCCTGAACACAATCACTGCGCATTCTGAGCCATGATCCTCTTGACTGGAGAAAACACGATCCCTGTGTGTTGTGTGTCTCAACTAACCCACATAACTGGACGAATACGATCACTGCATATTCTAACCATACATAGGGTGAACGCGATCACTGCGCGCTTCATGTCACGGCTCTCTTGACTGGAGGAAACACGATCACTGCGTGCCTTCAAACATGGGACGAATACGATCACTGCGTACTTCGGCCACCAACAACCAGATGAACACGTTCACTGCGTGCCTCACCCCATAATCAAACCGTATAACGGACGAATACGATCACTGCGTATACCGACCAACAAAACTGGATGAACACGATCACTGCGTGTCAATCTATAACCACTGTATAACGGACGAATACGATCACTGCGCATATCGACCAACAACATCACATGAGATGGTAAACACGATCACTGCGTGTCCTTCCCTACCAATAGAGTGAACACCATCACTGCGCGTTCTGCCCAATAAAACCCCGAGACGATACCAACACGATCACTGCGTGCCTTACAAAACAATCTTCTTAGATCGGGACGAATACGATCACTGCGCCATTCGACCACCGATACACATACCAAGATCAACACGATCACTGCGTGTCCCACAACATGAACCCCGTAGATGGTACAAATACGATCGATGCGTATTTTGACCACAGATCAACATCTTCCTAAACCACGACTTCTCTTATCGGCAAGGAACAACATGTCAGAAACCGAAGAGGTAACCAACCTGGCTTACGTTTCAAAAATGCGCGTTTGATAATGACGTAATGCTTCCATACAACATGGAAATGCTACGTACTCGGGTAAAATGCGAGTATGATGCATGTTTGTGCAAAGATTTACTTCAGCAAAATAAATGCTGAAGACAAACTGGATCCGCTGGGAATGATCGGAATACTACCGACGCTTCCAACAAAATAAATGTTGGAAAGATGAACTAACTCCGCTGGGAATGATCGGAATACTACCGACGCTTCCAACAAAATAAATGTTGGAAAGATGAACTAACTCCGCTGGGGATAACTATCCTGCTGGGAAGGTAGCTCACAAACTCAAAACTTCAAATTCGGCTGAAAAATGATCATCCTGACGAGGAAGGATCACCCTGTTGGGGAAAAAGAAAAGCAATCCCGGAGACTTCTTTCAAATGTATCAACACTCTGATTACGCCCTTGGGGATACTTCATCCTGCTATCACTGAGCTGGGGATTGACCGACGTGCTCTGATTCGCACTGCGCAAGAAACTCTTTGGGGAAGTTAAACATATCCATTTCGACCTTCGCTGGGGAGGACTCTGCTCCGCTTGATAAGCTAATTCTGAACTAATGAAGATACATTGATCTTTTCCTTCGACGCAATCCCCACTCTCCTGGGGAGACAACATTCAATTTTGCCTGGGGCGACTTCACTGGGGAAAGCCACAACATTCATCCTCTGGAGAGGGTACTAGCCTGCCACGGACTCTGGCGGGGAACTTTGCGAGCTTTTGAATACCTGCAAAAGTCAACAAGCAAACACAAGACAATCTATGCAAAAAGAAACATCTTGGTAATCACCCATGACAACCATTCAGGTAATTTCTGGTTTTAGCAATCATTGGCCGAGGCCCGCCTGTTTACACGCATGCAAAAACATCGGCGTCTTTTGCAAACAAAACTTTAAAAAATTACAACCAAAGTCACACACTACACTGAATAACACACTTTATTGATAACGGCCTGAAAATAGGCAAGATTTGTACATCATATGCGACTCCTGAAAAGAGGTAGTCACGCATAAACAAAATGCAGAAGTATACAAATATACAGGATAAAATTGGTACACATGTTGGCAACGTGTTACAGACGAACACCATGAACCGATCTTCCTATGACTCGCCGGACTCTGACGCTTTCCCGATCTCTGTCTTCGGAAGAAATTTCTTTGGATAAATGACCCCCAGATACTCCCAAACCACTAACAATCAAACTTGGACCGCAGTCATTTGCTTCTTAAATCCCTAACTTTTGCGTGAATTGCCCTTTGCGGGTTTTCGATTCACCGGGATACCCTTTTTTGCCGAAGCCGCCCAGTGTAGGTTTTCGACTTCGCGGGTGTACATTTTTCATTTTATCCCTAACTTTTGCCCGAACCTTTTTATTCTGTTTTTTGGTTCACCAGGATGCCCCATTTTTGCCTGGACTCTCTTTTTACTGTCCAGCGGGTCAATTTTTAAGCAAAGTATTTTTTAACTGCGTCCGAGTTCACAGGGGACGAAAAGTCTTCACCGTCCATGGTGGATAACAATAAGGCTCCTCCGGAGAAGACCTTTCTCACGACGTATGGACCTTCGTAATTAGGAGTCCATTTGCCCCTGTGATCCGATTGCGGTGGGAGAATCTTCTTCAGCACAAGATCACCCGTCTGAAAGCTTCGAGACCGAATCTTCTTGTCGAAAGCTTTCTTCATCCGGCTCTGATACAGCCTACCCTGTGCAATGGATGCCAGTCTTTTCTCATCTATCAAGCCCAGCTGATTCAATCTACTTCTCACCCATTCTGCCTCGTCCAGCTTAACATCAAGTAAAACCCTCAAAGATGGTATCTCAACCTCCAATGGCAGGACAACCTCCGTGCCATATACTAGTGAGAACGGTGTTGCCCCGGTTGATGTACGCACTGTAGTACGATAACCGTGCAAAGCGAATGGCAGCATCTCATGCCAATCCTTATACGTTACCACCATCTTCTGAACAATCTTCTTTATGTTCTTGTTGGCCGCTTCAACAGCGCCATTCATCTTGGGTATGTACGGAGATGAATTATGGTGCTCAATCTTGAAATCCCGACACAGATCTTTCATCATCTTGTTGTTCAGATTCGAACCATTATCAGTAATGATTCGCTCAGGAATACCGTATCGGCAGATTATATCTCTCTTGATAAATCTGGCCATCACCTGCTTCGTCACATTGGCGTAAGATGCTGCTTCTACCCACTTGGTGAAGTAATCGATCGCAACCAGAATGAAGCGATGCCCATTAGAAGCAGTAGGCTCAATCTTGCCAATCATATCGATTCCCCGCATGGAGAAGGGCCACGGAGAAGCCGTAACATTCAGTGGGCTGGGTGGCACATGGATCTTATCGGCATAGATCTGGCACTTGTGACACCGCTTGGCAAATTTGAAGCAATCCGTCTCCATCGTTAACCAGTAATACCTTGCTCGCAACAGCTTTCGGGTCATAGCATGTCCTCCGGCATGCCTACCGAAGGTTCCTTCATGGACCTCTTCCATGAGCAAGTTGGCTTCCTTCTCATCTACACATCTGAGGAGTACTAAATCATGGTTCCTTCTATACAAAACGCCGTCGGGATTCAGATAAAAGTTGCCTGCTAATCTCCTTAGAGTCTTCTGATCACGACTGGATGCCCCAGCCGGATATTCCTTATTCTTCAGGAAATTCTGTATGTCGAAGTACCAAGGCTTACCGTCAGATGCTTTATCAATTGCAAACACAAAGGCCGGCCTATCAAGGCGAGAGATGACAATGCTGGGAGCCTCATTCCAGCGGTTGACTTTATACATCGAGGATAACGTTGCAAGGGCGTCCGCCATTTGATTCTCCGCCCGAGGTACATGATGGAACTCCACCCTATCAAAGAAAGGTAGCAACCTTCTCGCATAATTCATGTACGGCACCAGATTAGGTTGGCGCGTCTCCCACTCTCCCTTAATCTGATTCACAACCAATGCTGAATCCCCATATACGTCCAAATTCTTAATCCTCAGATCGATCGCCTCTTCTAACCCCATAATGCAGGCTTCATACTCGGCTTCGTTATTCGTCACTGAAAAAGTCAATCTGGCAGTGAATGGGATGTGCAACCCGTGGGGAGTTGTAATGATTGCCCCAATCCCACTACCATACGAATTGACAGCCCCATCAAAAATCAGTTGCCACTGGGAACTCCGCTCAGGACCCTCATCAGGCAATGGCTCATCACAATCTTTAGCCTTCAAGTACATTATGTCCTCATCAGGAAACTCAAACTTCATAGGCTGATAATCCTCAATTGGCTGTTCGGCGAGATATTCTGACAGAACACTTCCCTTAATGGCCTTCTGGGAAACATACTGGATATCGTATTCTGTCAATACCATCTGCCATCTAGCAATCCTCTCGGAGAGCGCTTGCTTTTCAAACACATACTTGATCGGATCCATCTTCAATATCAGCATGGTTGTATGATTCAGCATGTACTGTCTTAGGCGTTTGGCAGCCCACGCCAATGCACAACACGTCTTTTCGAGCATAGAGTATCGAGATTCACAATCCGTGAACTTTTTACTCAAGTAGTAAATTGCATGCTCTTTCCGTCCTGTCTCGTCATGTTGACCGAGGACACAACCCATACTGTTCTCCAGAACCGTCAGGTACATAATCAGTGGTCGTCCCGCTACTGGGGGTATTAACACCGGAGGTTCTTGCAAATATTCTTTTAACTTTTCAAATGCCCTTTGGCAATTGTCATTCCAGACCACCGCTTGATCTTTCTTTAACAGTTTGAATAATGGTTCACACATGGTCGTTAGGTGAGAGATGAACCTAGCAATGTAGTTCAACCTCCCTAAGAATCCACGGACTTCTTTTTCTGTTCTCGGTGCTGGCATTTCTTGTATTACTTTTATTTTTGCAGGGTCGACCTCGATTCCTTTCTTGCTCACAACGAACCCCAGTAGCTTCCCGGATCTCACTCCGAAGGTACATTTGTTAGGATTCAGCCTCAGCCTGAACTTCCTCAGTCTCTTGAACAACTTCAGCAGATTAACCAGATGTTCTTCCTCCGTTTGAGACTTGGCAATCATGTCATCGACATACACCTCAATCTCTCTGTGCATCATGTCGTGAAAAAGCGTTGTCATGGCCCGCTGGTACGTTGCCCCAGCATTTTTCAAACCAAAGGGCATCACCTTGTAACAGGAGGTTCCCCACGGGGTGATAAAGGTTGTTTTTTCCATATCCTCCGGAGCCATTTTGATCTGGTTGTACCCCGAAAATCCATCCATGAAGGAAAACACTGAAAACTGAGCTGTGTTGTCAACTAACACATCAATATGCGGCAGCGGGAAATCATCTTTCGGGCTCGCTTTGTTTAGATCCCTATAATCAACGCACATTCGAACCTTGCCATCTTTCTTTGGCACAGGCACGATATTAGCGACCCAAGTGGGATAAGTGGTAACAGCCAGAAACCCAGCATCCCATTGCTTCTGCACTTCTTCCTTTATTTTTACAGCCATATCAGGACGAGTCCTTCTGAGTTTCTGCTTCACCGGCGGGCAATCTTCCCTCAACGGCAGACGATGAACAACCATATCAGTATCCAAACCCGGCATGTCTTCGTAGGACCAAGCAAATATATCACTGTATTCGCGCAGCATCTCAATAAGCTCTTGCTTGACGTCAATCTGCAACGCGGCCCCTATACGGATATTCCTGACGCATTCTTCAGACCCCAAGTTGACAATATCAATCTCTTCCTGGTGAGGCAGAATGACTTTCTCCTCTTGCTTCAACAGCCGACTCAACTCTTCTGGTAAGTCACTATCCTCAACAATCTCCTTCTCAGCTTGGAAGATCGGATGCTCGAAGTCTAAACGAGTCATAGGAAGTCTTTGGTCGGTGTCATCTGAAAATTCATGAACCCTGCGAGGGAAATGGTTAAGTACTTCAAAAATGATGTACGAGCAATGCATAACCACGCTGCCATTTTATTGAAAAATAAAAACAGAAAGAAAAAGGATCACAACATTTGAATGTAAAAAACACCGTCATTTATTGATCATACAATCATACAGGTAAACAGTTAGGCCCTAAGACAATGTCAACGATGCCCCGGGCAAGGCATGTGACCACACAATGATTGAAAAACAATGCATTACTGTTTGGTGACTTGGATGACGTCCTGGATGGACCAGTTGCATAGGCTTTGCCCCGGCGTGCTGGGTCGAATCCATGCATCCATGTCGCAGTCGCTATCCGCTTCCTCCGTATCAGACACGGCATTAACCCTTTCGAAGCTAACTCCTCCGGGCGTGAACACGACAAGTCCCTTGTACTTAGGCGCACTCTGTGAGGGAGATGGGCGGTACCCCAAGCCATACCTATCTTGCTTCACTGGGATGTCTAGAACCTGTCCCCACTTCTGAGTCTCTCCTACTTGTACCAACACCTTGGCTTCTTTATATGAGGAGACGACCCCCTCTTGCCCTTCACTCTTTAATGGAGCCTCTTCTTTAACCTTCACCCCTTCGAACGCCTAACACAGCGTTTCATGAATTTCTCCATCTACCTCCACGTACTTGAAAGAAGACAAATGACTGACTAAGATGTCCTCTTCGCCACACACCGTCACAATACTCCCCTCAACCATATATTTCAACTTCTGATGGAGCGTAGACGTTACTGCCCCAGCGGCATGAATCCAAGGTCTCCCGATCAAACAGCTATATGCAGGCTGGATGTCCATGATGTAAAACACTGTATCAAACACCTCCGGACCTACCTGAATGGGTAACGTCACTGACCCGAATACTGACCTCCTCATTCCGTCAAAGGCCCTCACTACCAAATCACTAGGTGTGCACAACAACCCACGGGTATCCAATTTCAACAGGGCTTTCTTTGGTAACACATTCAACGAGGACCCAGTGTCTACCAGCACATGGGATAAAATGGTGCCCCTGCATTCGATAGAGATATGCAAGGCATTATTATGATCACGCCCTCGGGGTGTTAGATCAAAATCCGTGAGTCCCAGCCCATGCCTAGCGTTAACATGCGCCATAACTCCCTCCAGCTGATTAACTGAAATCTCTTGCGGCACGAAGGATGTCTCAAGTACCTTCAACAGGGCATTTCTATGCGCCTCAGAACACAACAACGGCGATAATATGGAGATCTTTGACGGGGTCTGCTGCAGGTGCTCTACAATCTTGTAATCACTTTTTCGGATCAACCTCATGAATTCTTCCACATCTTTGGTTATCGGCTCTTTCTCTTTACTCCCCGAAGATTCCCCCTCAACAACTTTGTTCTTACCCCTGGCAAGCCTCTCTGCTTCAACCTCAGGTGAAGTGAAAATTCTCCCGCTCCGGGTTATACCACCCGCTCCCACTATGTTATCTACGGATCTCGCTGGCGGATCATTCAAGTCAATCTTTTCCCCATTACAATACACCTCAGCACCATAGCACCACGGGATCGCCTTTGTGCTTTCATAAGGGACTGGCTTAGCCTTGGTAATAGTAATGGTCGGCCTTTCCGATGATGCCGAAATTGTCACTGATTTGAACGGAATAGTGATTGTAGCAACCTCCCCGCGCTCTTCTTCAGATTCTGTCTCAACAGACTTCTCTCGCCCCACAAACCTGTCAAACTGCAGGATTCCTTCATCAATCAAACTTTGAACTCCCCTTTTCAACTTCTCACAGCCCTCAGGCTGAACCAAACAGTCATCACACTCTTCACTGCAACCGGGATAGACCTCCTTTCAATAAACGCTGCTTTACGTAACACAAAGGCGTTTTCAGCTCGCTTACCTCCGAAACCAAGTTCAACTCATCATCTGCCATGATTGCATTGGCCCCAGCCCCACCATGCTTGGGCATTGGCTGCTGCGTGATATTGGGACCTTCCTTCCCGAAATTAATAGTCGTACTATCAAGCAAGTCCTGTACTTTATGCTTGAAAGCTAGGCAATTTTCAATATTGTGCCCTGGTGCACCCGAATGGAAGTCACAGTGCTCGTTAACATCATATCCGACTGGTGGCTGGCCGGTTGGTGGTGCTAGGGTCCTCTTCTCGACTAACTGCAATTTCAACAAAGTTTGAAGGAGTTCTGCATACGATACCGGCGGTACCTCGAATACTCTCCTTGGTCGTGGGTTCTGAAGTCTGCGCTGATTATTATTAGGCCGCTGCTGAGCCTGCTGCGGTGGTTGTTGTCTCTGCTGCTGAGAAGGTCCTGGAATGGTTACGCTTGCCACTTGCGACTGCTGATGCCAGTTCTGACTTTTATTCCTTCGTCGAGCACTGTATACGGCGTTGGTATCACCCTGCCTTTTACCACCAAACGTCTTCTTATTACCTCCTGCGGAACTGGACTCACCCGCTTGAATTTTACCAATCTTGACCCCGTTTTCAATGCGCTCCCCCATCAAGATCAATTCAGAGAAAGTACTCATCGAAAAATTGAGCAACCGATCATAGTACATTTCATAGAAAGTTCCTATGAACATATCCATCATTTCGCGCTCCACCATCGGAGGGTGTACACTAGCAGCCAAATCTCGCCATCTCTGGGCGTATTCCTTAAAGCTCTCACTGGACTTTTGAGACATGCTTTGCAGCTGGACTCGGCTAGGGGCGAGATCACTATTATACTGATAATGTCGAACAAAAGCCTCTGCCAGCTCTTTCCAACTCCTGATCTGAGTAGGCTCCAAGCTCATGTACCACTCCAGCGATGGCCCTGACAAGCTATCCTGGAAGAAGTGCATTAGCATCTTTTCATCCTCAGAATACGCGGACATACGCCTGTAAAATGCGCGCACATGCACCCTAGGGCATGTATCCCCTTTGTACTTATCAAATGACGGCGCTTTGAATTTCAGCGGGACCCTCAGCCCTGGGACTAACCCCATATTTGACATATCCAGCCCAAGAGCATTCTGGCTGGCCAATCCGTTCACTTTCTCTTCTAGCAATCTCATCCGACGGTTGTCATCCCTAGCCCTTTCATAACCCTCATTCTGACCAGAGAACACATCCTCCTGACGATCCTCCCAGCGAGGTACTGCATCGTATCCAACATAATCTGCATCACGACCCAGACCCGTTTGGAAGTACCTGGGGTCGTACCTCAGATTGCCCATATCCTGAGCGTTGTACCCACCAGTTCCATATCCAAGATTACCATAGCCATAGTCACCAAACCCAGCTTTGGCGCCAGCAATATTGCCATACCCCATGTTCACACCATTGAAGCCCTGGTTACCATTGATACCATTCATTCCGACATTCTCAGCGCCCCCATTGAAACCCTGGCCGACATTGCCCACAAATACTCCAGCAGTATCTGTATTGGTATTCACATTACCGACTTTCCCGCCTCCACCTACAGGACCAGTTTCTCCAGCATTCAAACCGGTTACGGGAACAACATCAACACTTTGGCGATTCTCAACTCGGGGAGAAGCAGCAATATTCTCACCATGCGGTGTCCCGTTGTTTTCAGCCTGTGCGACTATCGGTTGAACCAGATTCTGCAGCTGCTCTTGTCCTTTGGCGATGGTCTCCATGGTTTGCATGAGCAGGGCCATCCTGTCACGCATTTCTTGCATTTCATTCTGCACGTTGTCCATGATCTTCTTGTGATTAGTTCTGGTAGAGTAACGGTGGACCCGTTTTTCTGCAATCCTGAAAATACCTGGATGTATGGATGAAGAATGATAAGGAACATGGATCACAAACCTGTAATGCAATGCGGTTTATGCAAACAACAATGCAAAAATGCTAACGTGCATGTGTGCGTTGGGGATATTTCCCCTCCAATTCCAGTGTTAAGGTGGCAAGACAAGAGAAACCATGAAGACAACATTTAGAAAAACCCTCATATATTGAAGAAACAGCATCATCAAGTCGTTACACAACTATGTTCCATACAATTGATATGATAAAGGAGGATCCCAACCAACATGCCTGGTGGTGATCTCAACACATAGAATACAAGAAAGAAATCAGGTGCGGGTACGGTCGCAGAAATCCTCGACCAGCTTCTTCGTCTCTGGGTGATCCGGTTGATAAATCAAGCCTTCTATCAACTGATCCCTCTTCCTGACCGTTCCTTGGATATCTCTGACAAAATCTTCCCAAGCCTTATCCTGGGCACCATCCCCTAGTTTGGGCCTCTTGGCGTCTGCTCTGCGCTGACAATCTTCCAAATTCTTTATGGCATCAATCAGTTTGCGTTCGGCCTCGTATCGACGGCATGCTTCTTCTTCAAGCTCTTCAGTCTTCACTTTAACCTGTTCTCCCAACTGAGCGACCTGCATCTTTAGCTCTTCTTCCCGCTCCTTGCGTTTGGCCATAGTGAGGTCCTAGTGCTCTATGAATTTAGCTAGCTTCGTGTAGGCCCTTTCCAACTCTTGTTTCTTAGTAGCCAATACACTGCTAACTGAGTCTACATCTAACTCTAGACGCTTCTTGGTTTCAGTCAACTCCAATAAAGTAGTCTTCAGATGTTTCAAAGTTTCAGCCTGTTGCTTAGAAAAATATCCTGTTTCAATCTTTTCATGACGAAGCTGGGCATTCTCTTTCTCTAAAACTTCTTTAGCTTTTGCTAACTCTTCTTTCTCCGCCATCAGCTGCTTGTATACCCGTATGTCTATAGTGGTAGGCTCCTCTACCGGAGAAGGATACAATGGCTGAACTGCAGGATAAGGCATAAGGAACTTCGTAGCTCGTTCACGAATCCATTCTACATACGAACCAAGAACTCGAGTACCCCCTCGGCTAAATGAAGACTTTCCTCTCTTATGCAGGTTCTTCCATGCTTTCTTAAGCTTGATCAACATTTCTTCCTCTATTGCCCCAGTAAGATACAGAGATTCCTGTATCTCCTCGGGCTTTGGCGCTTCCTGAGGTGTATACCCAAACTGCCTGATTAATAAAGAAGGGTTGTAATTGACACACCCTCTCCTTCCTATCAAAGGAACATTAGGGAATCCCCCGCATCTGTATATAACCTCGACTCCTAATACCTCCTCATTAACCCACACCACATTCTCAGAAGTCAACCCCATCAAGCGCTCGGGCCATCCTAAAGAATCAATAGAAGTGACGAAAGGCCCTGACTTTGGCATATGACTAGTAAACCACCTGCACAGTAGAGGTACACAGCAAGAGACATTCTTTCCTCGCCGTTTTTCATTCTTGTAGTGAGTGGAATGGTGAATATCTCCCAGCAAGGTAGGAACCGGGTTCTTTGTAGCCAGAATATAGAAAGCATCCGCATCAACAAAATCAGGCTGGTTTGGGAACAATACAATGCCATAAACACACACAGCAAGGATGGCATCAAAAACGACCCAGCCATCCTTCTTAGCATACTCCCGAGCCTTCTCTACCAAAACAACCAACGGAAATCCCCACGCGTCTCCTTTCCTGATCATCTTCCCTGTCAGCTCAAACTCTCCTAAGTACAAAATAGCAGAAAGCTCAGCCAGATTAGGCTTAGCGTCCGTGTGATAGAAAGGCATCTGCTCGCGAATCGGTATATCCAAGAGTGCAGAATACTCCTCCAGGGTAGGAGCCAAGACAAAATCAGGAAATACGAAACACCTGAGCTCAGCATCATAAAACTGCAACAGGGTGTAAATGCCGCTGATCTCATAAGCCGAGGGCTGGTAAACATAAGTCAGGATCCTCCCATATGTCTTCCTGAAATCTCCCATCACCTTCTTCCCAGCAATAGTAATTAACTCTGACAACAGACTGGTATCTGGAGACGGGAATCTGTAGGGTAACACTCTCTTCATGGCTTCCATGTCTGCTAGGGAACAAACACCGGAACTGGGAGGGAAAATATGTACCTGCAATGCACACACGTTAGTTGGATGCAAATGGTAATGCAATAATGCAATATGATAAATGATGCAATCAGTGAACACAGGGACCATGTTGTAGCCGGAAGAGGAACATCTCTGTGATGTCAAGAACAGAAAACCACCACGGTCACTAGAACCTCATGATACTGGCTATCATCTGACACCCAAAATACCAATACCCTGTTAAGAAATCCATCTGAACCTCTGTCTCTGACGAGAAAACCATCTGATAATAGTATCAACCTCAGACAAGAAATCCATCTGATCCAATCAACACACCTGTTAACGAGCTAAGAAAACCATCTGATAAATACTGAATCATGGTTTCCGAAGGCCAGTTTTCCTGCAATGACCCAATCCCCCTCACAGGTATGGTGGACCTAACCCACGGACAAAGGTACGGCATCCTATGCGGTCATCAGCGTCATAGACTTTCATGAGTGACGATACGATTCCCAGAAGGAGTGGCATCATCAAGTCATGAAGAGGCCTCACTTAGCTGACTTCCAAATGATCGGTCCCCAGAGTCGACAATCCTCACGTCTGGACTCCCCTCAGATCCTCAGGATCGGAAAGGAGCACCTCGGAGAGAACCTCGTCTGAGTGCAGATTTCGTAGGGAACGGTGTCTGCTTAGCAAATAGGTTCGTCTACTACTCTCCACAACTATGTCTAGGTGCATACTCAAGCCCAGGTCCGGCTTCTCACTCACAGTAACCTCCCTTTCCCACAACAATAATCACAATAAAATAGTGCTGAAAGTAAATGCGGAAAGGTAAAGGTGCGGAAAAGTAAAGTGCAGAAAGGTAAAACACATATGCACAACACCCAACAGATAAACACCCAAGCGCTAGGATTGACTCGCGTAGGGGATGGGAAACGGTCCCAGCATAAGGGATAGGAAAAGTCCCTAGATACTATAAGTCCCCAGCAGAGTCGCCAGCTGTCGCTACTGCGAAAATCGGCGCCGACTGACAGAAGAGTCGCCACCGTGCGTTATTTATCCCTCAGAGCGGGAAAGGAAACGCTCGAAGTAAACCTCACAAAAAAACAGGAAAGGTATGGTCATTGCAACCCAAAACCTGGATTCGGGAGTCGGTTACGCAAGGGGAAGGTATTAGCACCCCTCACGTCCGTCGTACTCGACGGGATCCACGCTTGGTGTTTATAAGGAAAAGGGTGTGTCTATCTATCTACGTTAATGGTCAGTCTGAAAAGGAAAGAAAAGGACAGAACTCGACAGAACATACGGTGTTCTGGGCCTACGTACTCCCTCGTGCAATGGGAAAGTCAGAGTCAACGTAGTTCGACTACCTACGTCTAGACGGGGGGAGGTTGCTCGCCAGGACATCGCGTCCTGTGCCTACGTACTTCCACATGGCATGGAAGATCAGAGCAAACATAGTTCGACTAACTACGACACAAGTTGTTCAAGTGTTTTTTTTATGAGAAAATGCACCTTAACCAAGGGTTTTCACAGTCCAGGAAGACAAAAAGTTTTGATGTGTGTTCAAGTCTTTTGACGGAAGAAATGAATTCACTTTTGTTTTATCCTTTATTAAGTGTTTTTCTGTTGTTTTGAGAAAGAAGAGACAACCTAAAACTATGGTTGAAAAAGGGGAATCCACCTAATGTTATCATGCCTGGTTAACCAACCTAATGTCTATCATAACTCCTCCACAGCAGAGAAGTTAGAGCTCCTAAGGGATCATGGCAACAGAACTAAATAGCAAACAGGAATCACTGCAAAGTTAAAGAAATACTGGAAATATGCATGAATGCAACAACCAAATAAGCAAGGCACAAGGGCCACACACCACAGAGGCAAGGGAGCTCAGCTCTACCGAATACCATCAAGCAAAGCCACTCAATAACAATCAAGCAGAAGGAGGACCACCTCGACTTCTTATGCATACAAAGCCTATTTCTAAGATGCACCTATCTCAGAAATATCTAGATGAACCCCTAAGTTTAATGCAGCACAACACCACACAAGTCAATCAACACAAAGAGAAGGCTAACCAGCCTGGCAAACTCCTATCCTAAACCTAAACCAAGACCCCACAATCAAACCCCTGAACAAAGCCCCTAATCAAAACCCTAAAGCAACACCCTACACAAGAGAAATCAATCCCAGTCTTCAAGCTTCAAGACAAGCTTACCAAAGAAAGGGAGCTAAGCAGACAAACCCATAGTGCCTTCCTCAGGAAAGTACTAGGAGGTTACCACTCAGGAATCATATCCCACGCGGCTCAACAACTGTGATCAGTTTACATTCCTCCTCAGGAGAAACTAAACTCACATGAAGGCTCCAACATCACTGGATACTTGGGAAATCCTACATGAACTAAGGGAACTAAGTGAACAGACCCATAGTGCCTTCCTCAGGAAAGTACTAGGAGGCTTCCACTTAGGAATCATATCCCATGTGGCTCAACAACTGTGATCAGTTTACATTCTTCCTCAGGAGAAACTAAACTCACATGAAGGCTCCAACATCACTGGATACTTGGGAAATCCTACATAAACTAAGGGAACTAAGTGAACAGACCCATAGTGCCTTCCTCAGGAAAGTACTAGGAGGCTTCCACTTAGGAATCATATCCCATGTGGCTCAACAACTGTGATCAGTTTACATTCCTCCTCAGGAGAAACTAAACTCACATGAAGGCTCCAACATCATTGGATACTTGAGAAAGAGGTGAGAAGAAAGATTGAAAGGCATTCATAGTGCCTTCCTCAGGAAAGTACCATAAACTCCCTTCAAACTTCAGGATCTCAAACCTCACAAACAGAGAACAAGTTACTAGACTAGGTCTTCAATCTTCTCCTCATCATGCTCCTTGCAAGTTCTTTAAAACAAGCCAAGCTCCAAAGCAATCCCCCAAAGATAAACCCCAAATGAAGCCCCAAAAGCAGACAATCATTCCAAAGGCATCCCATACAAGCAAGCCATTTGCAAAATATCCTAAAAATATTAAAACAATGGGGAAAATTCTACCATAAATCCTAAGGGAGCTATTATATCTACCCTTAATATCCCTATAGTCCCATGCTCCAAAATCACTACAAAAATCCCTAAAGAAATGATCTTATCCACCTATGTCACACCTAAAACCCTAATTTGGTCATGTTAATGCCAATTAATCAAACTATCCAAAATAAGCTCCTAAAAATTGTGGTATAAAAACCAGGGGGATCCTAACATTCATATCTAGTTGTACTAAAAAGAATGAATCAAAAATATTATGGGAAGATCATGAACAAAAATGGTGAAAATCATGTATGAACTAAAAGATATTAAAAAGTCATTTAAATGGAAAATATGCTAAAAATAGCAAACAAAAATAAAATGGCATTTTTATTTTCATATAATTTTCTAGACATTTATGTGAGGTGGTAGAAAAAACAAGAAATTAAAAATCAATTATTTTCATTTTTTATGAATTTTTGAAGATTAAATGAAAATAGAAAGAAATTAAAAAGAAAAGAGAGAGAGAGGTGTAGAAAGTAACAAAATCAGTTCATTTGCAATGGGCCAGCTACGCAGGGAGGTGTGAATAACACTATGGGCCCAGATACACGTTTAATGAAATGCGGCATTTCAAGCTTGCTGAATCTCCCTCCAATTCTCAACTTTAAACATGGGCCGTTGGATTGGATTTCAGTCAACCATTTTGACACGATCGAACGGACATGCTTCATCTTCTCCAACGAGCCCTAGGGTTTTCAGAAAATCCAACTTCATGCATGCAGCTTCAAGACATTCGTTTTCCCTCAATATTCCATGAAATCAAGAACTATAAGAACCAAAATTAATCTACTAACTCCAAGGAATCCAGCCATACCAATATCACTCCCTGAAACCCCCTAGAACTCCAAACCTGATAGGTAGAAACCCCTGGTTCACCAACTTTACACTGCAATGGACTCTCACGATTCTTGAGTCTAATGGTACTATCTTGTTCATCATGTTACCCTAATCACATTAAGCTATAACATGCTGGTTAAAACTCACTACACAGCCTAATCTTGATCTTTAAAGAAACGACACCCTGCCATGAAACCTCATATAATCTTCTCTAACCTTCAGAAAGTGATCATATAACCTAACCTAACAACCTTACACTAACAATCTACTCTAACAACACATAATTAGGGAGATAGGAGAAAGAATCCAAACCTTCTAGTTGGCTATGGCAGGTATGGATGCAGATGGATTCAAGACTTGGTTCTTCTTCACAATGCTCCTCTAATGGAGTGATTCTTTCTGTTTGCAATAGCCTTGATGATGAGTGCTTGCAATGGTGAATTCGAGCCTTGCTTGCACTTGAAGAATCCTTTGAATACCTCACTCTTCTCTCACTCTCTCCACTGAATTTTCCAACCTCCAATCTCACTTTGATCCCCCCAATATATAACCATCATTAGAAGAATCTAGATCCCTCTAGAATATGGTAGAAAGTCATGGAATTCTCACTTGATGACATATTGGATATCTCTTATCTCATGCATTAAGCTCCTTGAATTGGTGTCAAAATCTCTCCTCATGAGATATTGAAATGGTATGTGTGAAAAACAAGATGATCCTTGCCTTATGTTGAGTTTTGCAAAGTTGCCTTATTATGCAAGTAACATGATTACAAAGCATCCCGCATTTTTAGGCCCCAAATCAAAATTGTGCCTAAACCATTGTTTCCAAAATGTTGTTTGGAATCAATTTGGTATATTGGATGACCTGTTTTGGATTTGTAGATCTCTCAAACCAAATTTCCATTTCAACTTTTTCAACTTATATGCCTTTTTTAAGTCATTTTCACCCATCTTTGTAATTCCTTGCTACAAGCTTTTCCAACAACTCATGACCACTTTTCTAGACTAAAAATTTCATTTTGAACAACTTTGATGTTGTGAAGTTTTTCATTTGAAACCTCCTTGTATGAGTTTTAGGCATAGGCTAAGAATGACCTGTAATCACCAAATGACCAAAATACCCTTTGCTTGCCAAGGGCATAAGTAGATTTCCACAAATCATATGAAGGCATACCATACCTTCCTGGAAAGCTAAGACAATAAGGAACAACTATTATGTTTACCAGAAATCCATTTGAGATCTCCTTGAAGGTAAAAAGTTGCTTGGAAGACAGACAACTTTCACAGACAAATTTCAGTGCCTTCAGATGACCTGTAACTTGCAAGAGCTATAACTTGAGCTCTGTAAATCATATTGATGACTTCCACCACTCAAATTAAAGCTATGAAGATACTATACAAGTTTCATGTGGACCAGAAATCCATATGAGGCTTGCATCTTGAGTTACACTGCTTTGAAGTTTGACCTAAATCAGGGGATTTTACACTGAAACCCTAATTTGGTAACTTCTCTTCTCCTTGACTCCTATTGATTTTTCTTTGGCACAACACCACCTCCATATCCATATAGCAAATAATGAATCCCACATTCTTCAAATAGACCTTGATGCCTTCCAATCAATCATTTGACCTAGGGTTGACCTAGGGTTGACCCAGATAAAACCCTAGTTGACTGACTTCAACTGAGGCTCTTGCAATCATTCCAATGACCTGGCTCTCCTTCAAAAATGATCATCTAGGCTCTTCATAACATCCATACACACTCCATGCTCTTGGCTCATAGCTCATACACCCTCTGATGATCCCCAAACAACCTCAAGATAGGAGAGAACCCCATGATTGATCTGTCAACTCTTCAAGACTCAAATTCTTCCTTGATGACCTGAGTAGTGTTGAATATGAATGAAACCCTCTGAATATGCCTCTTGAGACAATAATGGCACTTGATCCTCTGATTAAGATAGCTTGCTTATGCTATGCAATGCAGATGAATACACTATGTACATGATGCCAATGCAAATAACTATGCAATTGAAACATAAACCTAGGTTAGAAAAGGTTGGGCAAATTTTGGGGTGCAACAACATGAAATGAAAATATTTTTTCTCTAAAAAAATACTAGACTCAATCATGAGTAAAATGCAAAAAGAATGGGATTAATTAGATTAATTTTCAATTTATTATGAGTTTTTCAAGAACCATGAATAAAATGAAAAAAATAAAGAAAATCCAAATAAAAGAATAAACGCACGGTGTGGATAGCAACAAAACACAGTTCAAATAATGGATTGGGCTCGTTGGGGGGTGTGGATAGCAATTACTTCACTAAGCCCAAAACCACTGATTAAATGAAACGGTGCGTTTCATTAATCAGGTCCTTCACAAACTGAACTTTAAAACGTGGCCGTTGGATTGCTTCCTCAGTCAAAGGTCTTCATCTTGATCCTATGGTATCCTCATCATCTTCTTCGTTTGAACCAAAAATGGAGGGAGAACTCCATTGAAACAGAGCTCAAACCTCAACCTTCTCCTCACTCGGGCTCCCTCAAATCTCCATCAAAATCCATGATCTAAATCCCTAACTCACTCTAAATCTCTCCCTGAGTCTAACCCTAGCCTCAGAATTCATTGAATCAACCTCTAACCTAAAACACGATCAAGAATCAAAATTATGCTCTGACCTCAGTTGTCACCATTCTTCAAATTGAATGGTTCAAAATGTTCACCAGGTTACACTGATCAATTCTTGCTATAATACTCATATTATCTCTCAATATCCAGCATGTTCTTGATCCAAACAGAAATTGTGTCACCTTATTGATCATCATGAAATCTTCTCTAAGTTTCCAGAAACGACCTCCTAACCACATATTGTCAATCTAACCTAACAAATTGCCCTAATTCTTCTTAAATTAAGGTGAGGAAAGAAAGTTACCAACCTATGAATTCTTGAGTAACAGATGCACCAAATCTTCACTTCAAGCTCTCAAACTTTCCAAAATTATTCAGTGCGCCAAGTTCTTGCTTCTGTATGCAATAATCTTGATGGAAAATGCCTGGAACTCCAAATTTGATGATGACTTGCAGGTGCTGAAAATCAATTGCTCATACACGATTCAGCCATGAATTTGCTTGGGATTTGCTATGGAAACACTCACACACATCCAAGAAAGTTGTTAGGACAAAAGAAATGATCAAAGTGGTGTAGAATGCAGAAATCGATTTCAACTTGCAATGAACAAAGTGAAATTGCAAAATCTCTTCTCTCAATCAATTCTCATCAACCTTTCATTCAAACACATTCTAATCAATATATAGAACATGTTGGACCTCTCTAGATCCTTCTGGAATCATCCAAGGAGATATTGAACTTCTCATGTCATCCAAAATCTCATCTCATGCCATACTCACCCCAATTCTGTTTCCCTTGTTGCAGCAGCTTGTAATGATCCCAAAATCTCCTTAGGTGATATATTAGAGTAGTTACAAGGCCTTGGAAGCTTGTGTATTGATCCCTCATGTGTTTTGCAAATGTTACTTAATATGCAAGCAACCACTTTTCAAAGCAAGTCCATAAATTGAATCTCAACTCAAAAATGTGGCTGAACCAATGTTCTCAAAATGTTTTCTAGAGTCAAAATGATATATTACATGCCATGGTTTGGATGTGTAGGTTGAAAATATCAATTTCCAACTTTGGTTTATTTAACTTATGCCCTTATTTTAGGTCATTTTTGCAACTTTGAGCTACAAGCATTTCCAACATTTCATGACCTCCTTACTAGCCTTAAAACATCATTTTGAACAAGTTTGATGTTGAATATTTTTCCATTTGAAGCTTGGAAATAGGAGTTATGGCCTTATGCTTGAAATGACCTGTAATCTCCAAATGACCAAAATGCCCTTGACTTGTCAAAGCCATAACATGAGTTCTACAAATCCTATCAAGGACTTCTAGTACTCTTTAGAAAGCTAAGAAGATAAGGAACAACATTCATGTTGACCAAAAGTTCATAGGAATCATCCTTCTTAGGCAAAAGTTTGATGCAAGTTGGGTAACTTTCAAGGCCCCAGATTCACATACCTCAGATGACCTGTAACTTGTCAAAGTCATAACTTGAGTTCTACAAATCCTATCAAGGACTTCTAGTACTCAAATTAAAGATAAGAACAAGCTCTACAACATTCATGTAGGGGGTAAGATGAGATGACCATCAAATCTTGAGCTAAACTGCCTTGAAGATAGGGGTCAAACTAGGGGATTTTACACTGTCAAGCCTTAGAAACCCTAGCTTGAAAACTTCTCAAACTCTTCAATCATGATGAGTTAACCTTGGAATCATCCTTATAACATCTCAATGTGTCAATCCATGATCACATGGACCTTGAATTAGGTCTCAACCTTGTTCAAATCACCAGTTGACCTAGGGTTGACCCAGTCAAACCCTAATTACACCACTCATGGCTGAGCCTTCTTAGTCTTACACAATGACCTATCTAGGCTTCATGATGGCTTTCAAGACATCTCATAAGCTCTCTCAAGGCTTCAAGTCCACATTCTTGGCTTCAGAATCATCTGAGGAGCTCCCACAACTCTCAAGTTAGGAGGCACACACCCCTGGTTTCAACCATTCTCTCTGAGGATCTTCTGACTTCTCTGACAAAGGTATCTACCCTTGAACACTTGAATAACCTTCTTGGCTAGCTTAATAGTCTTGTGTAGCTCTTGATTGGTACTCATACCTCTTGATCTCCTACATACATGTCAATGAAATGCAAATGATAATGCTAATGTGAATGAAATGAAACATAAGCTAGGTAAAGAAATGTTGGTCAAATTTTGGGGTGCAACAGCTGCCCCTATTCAAACGGCTTGGACCTGACTGGGTGAGAGGCAAACGACTCTCAAACAATCAAGGTAAAAGACGGTTGAATACTGACAAACCCGGAAATTTGCCAACTGCACAAGTACACAGTACTCTGATGGGAACAAGTCTTCGAAAACTGAAATATTAGCTGCACGACAACTAGCTGGGGAATTGGTCACACGGTAACCGGTGATACATGGTCGATCATGCCGTCAGGCATCAAGATTCCTCGGGACTCATCAGGTCAACAATCAAGTTAATCATGCCATCAGGCATTCGAAGAGAACTTTCGGGCATCAGCCGGACTTTATCAGTAAGTCGGGAATAGAATTCTCAGTCAATCATGAACCAATTGGGGATAATCTAAACTTCTGCCATCAGGCACTCCGCATCAGCTGAGAGAATTGCTTCGTCAATACGGTTGGACTTCAATCATCAAGTCTTCGGGGGAAGTTTCAACTTTGCTGTTCAGAAACCTGCTGGGGATGACGCACCTCCGCTGGGGATTTTGGAGAACTATCAAGTAACTCTGCTTTGGGGATCCAGAAATCATTCTGGGTGAATCATCTCTGTTGAGGAAATCAAGAATCATCTTGGACAAATAACTCCGCGGGGACTTCAAGAATCATCCTGAACCAATAACTATGCTGGAGATTTCGGGAATCATCCCAAGCAAACACTCTGTCGGGGACTCTAGGCATCAACTTGAGCCACCCACTCTGGCGACTTCACTGGGGATTTTAAGAGTCATCTTAAACGAACGCCTTCACTGGAGAGTTCAAGAATCATCTTGGGCCAATGACTTTGCTGGGGAATTCAAGAATCATCTTGAGCAAGCGACTTTGCGGAGGAACACCTGCAAAACAAGAACGGTAACGACCTAGCTCATGTTTAGTATGCATATGCTTTGACAACGGCGCAATGCTCCACACGGTGGAAATGCTACGCGTTTATGATAAATGCCATGCAATCATGCAAAATGCTGCGATCCCGTCAGCAAAATAAGTGCTGGAAGGAGAATCCTCCTGTCAAGGAGAAAGAACCACTCTGGTGGAGGAAGGAATCCTCCTACCACGGAGAAAAGGTCACGCCAATCTCAATCGGACTCCGCACGGGGAAGAAAACTTCAGTTGACTGCTGTAGGGGAACGAAGCTCTACGAGAACCCAGACCTGCTGAGGAAAGCGATGTCAATCACGGAAATAAACTGCGCGGCCTTCGCGACTACTTCCCTGGAGATAACGACTCCGGCGGGGAAATACAGCATCAGCTATTCAACATTCTACTAGAGAAAACCAATCATGGCTCGAACGGCTTCCAAGGACTCGGCTCTCTTGGGGATCTGCAAACTCAGCTGGAGAAGAAGAAATCATCCTGCTTCGGGGGAGAGTACGACTCTGTGGGGAATCTCAATTCCGCTGGGGACTTCAGTCTGGAACTATCAATTGCTGCATACTTCAGCGTATGACTCAGCTGGGGAGACGACATTCCTTCAGGATGTACCTGATTGGGGAGAGAATCTTCTCTGCTTGGGGAAAACATATCAATGCTTACGATTTCATGTTCGGACTCTGCGGGGAGAGACTGCTGAGCTTTGCTGGAGAAGGAGGAATCATCCTGCTTAGGACGCGTACGGCGTACTGCCTGCTACACCTGCAACAACACAAACAAACAGACAAGATACCCTTCTCAAAGGGACCTATCAAGGTTATCATCTTGTGACAATGTTCGGGTAATTCATTGTTTCAACAATCAGTGGCCTAGGCCAGTAAGTTTATGTATGCGCATTTTGTCAAAAACATCGGCGTTCTTTTTCGCAAACAAAACAGATAAATGCTAAACAGACAAACAGAATTGTTGAATATTATACATTTTATTGATAACGAATCCCTGAATGGGTAAAAATGTTTTACAACAGATGCAAGCTCCTGGAATGAGGAAGCTGCGCGAATATAAACATAAATATACATCAGTATATACAAATGTCGGCAACGAGGCGTAGACGAACACCATGAGTTGATCCCTCTAGGACCCACTCGACTTCGATACTTCTCCGACGCTTCAGCTTCAGAAGAGATTGATTCAGATAAACGGCCCTCAGGTCTTCCAAACCACTAAATAATGAAAGTCCACACGCGGAACGCAGGCATTTGCTTTTTCAAATCCCTAACTTTTGCCTGAATCGCCCTTCCGGGTTTTCGATTCACCGGGATACCCTTTTTTGCCAAAGTCGCCCCTCCGGGTTTTCGACTTTGCGGGTGTACATTTTTTCAATTTATATCCCTAATTTTTGCCCGAACCTTTTTCCTTTTTTATGGTTCGCCGGGATGCCCCCTTTTTGCCTGGATATTCTTTTTCTTTCCAGCGGGTCATTTTTAAGCAAAGTATTTTTTTAACTGCGTCCGCGTTCACCGGGGATACAAAATCTTCGCCATCCATCGTGGATAACAACAAAGCTCCTCCCGAAAAGACCTTGCTGACGATGTACGGACCTTCGTAATTGGGAGTCCACTTGCCCCGGTGATCGGAGTATGGAGGAAGAATCTTCTTCAGGACGAGATCACCCGTCTGAAAGCTTCTAGGACGCACCTTCTTATCATAAGCTTTCTTCATTCGGCTTTGGTATAAACGACCATGTGCAATCGATGCTAATCTCTTCTTGTCCATCAGGCTGAGTTGGTTCAGCCGGTTCTTAACCCATTCTGCCTTATCGAGTTTCACGTCAACCAAAACTCGTAAAGAAGGAATCTCAACTTCTAACGGTAGGACGGCTTCCATACCGTACACTAGTGAGAACGGAGTTGCCCCAGTTGATGTACGTACCGTTGTACGATAACCGTGCAGTGCAAATGGCAACATCTCGTGTCAATCTTTGTAGGTCACAACCATCTTCTGAACAATCTTCTTTATGTTCTTATTGGCCGCTTCAACGACGCCATTCATCTTCGGCCGGTAAGGAGATGAGTTGTGGTGTTCAATCTTGAAACTCTGGCATAACTCCTTCATCATCTTGTTATTCAAATTCGAACCATTATCAGTAATGATCCGCTCGGGAACTCCGTAACGACAAATGATATCCCTCTTTATGAATTTAGCCACCACCTGCTTTGTCACATTAGCATATGAGGCTGCCTCCACCCACTTGGTGAAGTAGTCGATAGCTACTAGAATGAAGCAATGACCGTTAGATGCGGTGGGCTCGATCTTCCCTATCATGTCGATGCCCCACATGGAGAACGGCCACGGGGAGGACATGACATTTAACGGGCACGTCGGCACATGAACTTTATCAGCATAAATCTGGCATTTATGACATCTCTTCGCGAATTTAAAGCAATCCGACTCCATCGTCAGCCAGTAATATCCTACTATCAGGATCTTTCTCGTCATAGCATGCCCGCCGGCGTGCGTACCAAATGTGCCTTCATGGACTTCTTCCATGAGCATACTCGCTTCTTTCTCATCTACACATCTGAGTAGCACGAGATCGTGGTTTCTTTTATACAAAACTCCATCAGGATTGAGATAAAAATTTCCAGACAACCTCCTCAGAGTCTTCTTATCCTGGGTCGACGCTCCCGCAGGATACTCCTTAGTCATAAGGAAAGTCTAGATGTCATGGAACCAAGGCTTGCCGTCGGAGGCTTCCTCGATTGCAAAGACAAATGCAGGTCTATCAAGACGAGAAAGGACAATCCTTGGAGCTTCATTCCAAAAATTGACTTTATACATCGAAGCCAACGTGGCTAAGGCATCAGCCATCTGGTTTTCCGCCCGGGGCACATGATGAAGTTCCACTCGATCAAAGAACGGAAGTAGCCTTCTGGCATAGTTCATGTACGACACCAAATTCGATTGACGAGTCTCCCACTCCCCTTTAATTTGGTTGATCACAAGCGCCGAGTCACCATATACGTCCAGGTTCTTGATTCTCAAATCAATTGCATCTTCTAGACCCATGATGCATGCTTCGTACTCCGCTTCATTATTGGTGACCGGAAACGTCAGTCTCGCAGTGAACGGGATGTGGGATCCGTGGGGAGTCGTGATGATCACCCCAATGCCACTTCCGTAGGAATTAACTGCCCCGTCAAATATCAATTTCCACTGGGATTTCCTATCTGGCCCTTCGTCAGGCAACGACTCATCGCAATCCTTCGCTTTGAGAAACATAATATCCTCATCAGGGAATTCAAATTTCATCGGCTGGTAATCTTCGATCGGCTGTTCGGCCAGGTATTCAGACAATACGCTACCCTTGATGGCCTTCTGGGAAACGTACTGAATATCATATTCTGTCAACACCATTTGCCATCTGGCAATCCTGCCCGAAAGCGCTTGCTTCTCGAAGACGTACTTGATCGGATCCATATTCGAAATTAGCATGGTGGTGTGATTGAGCATGTACTGTCGTAAACGTTTGGCAGCCCAGGCTAGTGCACAACACGTTTTCTCCAGCATCGAGTAACGAGATTCACAGTCTGTGAACTTCTTACTCAAATAGTAAATGGCATGCTCCTTTCTGCCTGTCTCGTCGTGCTGACCGAGAACACACCCCATACTATTCTCAAGAACTGTCAAGTACATGATTAAAGGTCGTCCGACCACTGGGGGTATCAAGATCGGAGGTTCCTGCAGATACTGTTTTATCTTATCGAATGCCTTCTGGCAATCCTCGTTCTAGATAATCACCTGATCTTTCTTTAATAGTTTAAACATCGGTTCACACGTGGCCGTGAGCTGAGAAATAAACCTTGCAATGTAGTTTATTCTGCCCAAGAAACCACGAACTTCTTTTTCTGTTTTCGGCACTGGCATTTCTTGTATCGCTTTAATCTTCGCAGGATCAACCTCGATGCCTCTTTCACTCATGATAAACCCCAGCGATTTTCCGGACCGTACTCCGAAGGTACACTTGTTAGGATTCAGCCTCAACCTGAACTTCCTAAGCCTCTCAAAAAGCTTCAGCAAATTGACCAGATGTCCCTCCTCCATTTGGGACTTTGCAATCATGTCATCAACATAGACTTCAATCTCATGATGAATCATATCATGAAACAAAGTGACCATTGCTCGTTGGTAAGTGGCCCCTGCGTTCTTCAGACCGAAAGGAATTACCTTGTAGCAGAATGTTCCCCACGGAGTGATAAACGTAGTTTTCTCCATGTCCTCCGGCACCATCTTGATCTGATTGTAACTGGAGAAGCCATCCATGAACGAAAACACGGAGAACTGAGTTGTATTGTCGACCAACACATCAATATGAGGCAGCGGGAAATCATCTTTAGGGCTCGCCCTATTCAAGTCCCGATAATCGACGCACATTCGTACCTTACCGTCCTTCTTTGGTACAGGCACTATGTTGGCGACCCACGGAGGGTAAGTGGTGACCACTAAGAAGCCAGCATCAAGCTGTTTCTGCACTTCTTCTTTGATCTTAACGGCCATATCTGGTCGCGTCCTCCTAAGCTTCTGCTTAACGGGAGGACAATCTTCTCGCAGCGGCAAGTGGTGGACCACGATGTCAGTGTCAAGTCCGGGCATATCTTCGTATGACCAAGCAAAGACGTCACTATACTCTCTTAGCATCTCGACCAATCTCTGCTTGACATCACTCTGCAATGCAACCCCTATCCTAACGTTCCTGACAAGTTCTTCAGAACCCAAATTCACAATCTCGATTTCCTCTTCATGAGGCAGAATAACTTTCTCTTCTTGTTTCAACAAGCGGACCAGCTCTTCGGGAGGGTCTTCGTCTTCATCAATCTCTTCTTCGGCTTGATAGGTCGGGCAATCGAAGTCGAAGTGAGTCGTAGAAGGTCCAGAGTCGATGTCATCTGTTATGTGGATCCTGCAATAACAAGGGTTAAGCTTAAAACAAGGATATGCAGGTTAGCACAAACCCCATTGCCATTTTGTTGTTTTTCAAAACAAATATAAAACAGGAATAACAGAGATCACAATATTTGAATACGAAGAAATACGCCTTTTGATTTATTGATAAAACGCATGTACATAATCAAACAAGGCCCTGGCAATAAAACCTCTATGCCCCGGATAGGACATGGGGTTGTACAACGATTGGAAAAAGTAAATCATTACTCTTCGCTTGTCATCTGGATGATATCTTTGACGGACCAATTGTTGAGGCTCTCGCCTGGCTTGCTTGGCTGGATCCAAGAGTCGAGGTCACAGTCGCTATCTCCGCTGTCTTCAGACACCGCGTTGATGCTTTCAAATATCACCCCGCCACTGGTAAACTGGATCGGCACTTTACCTCGCGACACACTGCTAGAAGAGGAGGCTTCAGCTCCAGGAGAATATCCCAACCCAAACTTGTCTTGCTTGTTAGATATCTCCAAAATTCGCCCCCAGCCTGGGGTAGATCCAGCTTGAACAACGGCCCGAGCTTCCTTGAAGGAGGAGAGAGTCATCTCTGGCTTTTCAGTGACTACAGGAGCTGCGTCCTTGACTTTAACAGCCTCGAACGCTTGGCATAGGGTTTCGTGGATTTCCCCATCCATCTCAACATATTTGAAGGACGACAAATGGCTCACCATTATGTCTTCCTCGCCACATACGGTCACGATGCTACCTCCGACAGCATACTTGAGTTTCTGGTGCAACGTGGAGGTCACGACTCCAGCAGCATGGATCCACGGCCGACCCAAGAGACAGCTGTAGGCAGGCATGATGTCCATAATGTAACAGATTGCGTCGAACGTTTCCGGCCCGACTTGGATTGGCAGGGTCACCTCCCCAAAAACATGGCGTTTGGTTCCATCGAACGCTTTCACAACCAGATCACTGGGTGTGTAAATCACTCCGCGAGTATCTAACTTCATCAATGCCTTCTTCGGAAGCACATTGAGTGACGAACCCGTGTCCACCAACACGTGCGACATAATCGTTCCCCTACACTCTATCGAGATGTGCAGGGCGCTATTATGGTTCCTCCCCTTCGGCGTCAGCTCTAGGTCAGTGAACCCTAACCCATTTCCAGCATTTACGTGGGCTACGACCTCTTTAAGCTGGTTTACCGATATTTCCTGCGGTACATATGCGGTGTTCAACACCTTCAGCAGTGCGTTGCGATGTGCTTCAGAACACAGCAACAGGTTCAGGATGGAAATCTTTGAGGGTGTTTGATGGAGATGATCCACGATCTTGTAGTCACTCTTTTTAATCAACCTCATAAATTCCTCGGCGTCTTTAACAAGTAAGTCTTTTTCTACCCCACGGGGGATCTCTTCGACGACTTTACTCTTCCCTTTATCAGTTGCATCAGCTCTATCCGCTTTATCCGCCACGACCTCAGGTGGTGCAAACACTCTTCCGTTGCGAGTAATACCATTGATTCCCGCAAGGTTCTCCACAGACGACCCAAACGGTTCTAGCTCCAACTTCTATCCGTTGCAGTAGACTTCAGCCCCATAATACCATGGGACAACATTAGTGCTTTCGAACGGTATCGGCCCAGCTTTGGTGATGGTAATCATGGGCGGCCTGGGTGCAGAAATAGTTATCGTCTGGCGAGGGATGGTGATGGTGGCAACCTCATCACCTTGCTTCAGCATTACCTCTCCCGATCCACATTCGGCCCTCCGACTAAACTGTAAAATCCCTTCAGTCATCAGACTTTGGATTCCCTCTATCAACTGTTCACATCCGTCAGGACTAGTCGCACAGCCGATACACAGCTCTCCGCAACCTGGAAAGAAACCTCTTTTCATCAACTTAGCTTTAACGAAGCTAAGCGGCGTCTTCAGATCTCTGACGTCAGTCAACGAATCCAAACTCTCGTCTTCAATAATGGCGTTCACTCCACCTCCCCTATGGTTCGACATAGGGATCTTCGTGACGTTTGGC
Organism: Lathyrus sativus; assembly: GCA_963859935.3. Classification (NCBI taxonomy): domain Eukaryota; kingdom Viridiplantae; phylum Streptophyta; class Magnoliopsida; order Fabales; family Fabaceae; genus Lathyrus; species Lathyrus sativus. Next base: position 464,868,313 of record OZ012737.1, read on the forward strand.
ACATTATCTGAGAAATTGATGATCTTAGCGTCCACCATGTCCTGCACCTTTTGCTTGAAGGCTTTGCAATTCTCTATTGTGTGGCCTGGTGCCCCTGAGTGAAACTCACAAGTTGCATTCGCGTCATAACCTGGCGGAGGTGCCCCTGTCAAGGGAGCCAAAGTTATCTTCTGGATCAACTGTAGTTGAAGCAAAGTCTATAATAGTTGAGCGTACGACATGGGCGGTGTCTCGAGGTGACGGCTCGACAGAGGTGCCCGATTCTGATACTTTCTGTACCCTTGTTGATTCGGTTGTTGCTGCTGCTGCTGTGGCTGTTGAACTGCCGGGATAGTTATACTGGCCACCTGTTGGTGAGGACCTTTACCCTTCCTTCGAGCGTTGGACATAGCGCTCGTTTCTCCTTCCCGTCTTTTGCCACTATAAGGTTTCTTTCCGCCTCCTCCAACTGAGGATGACTCACCTTGAATTTTCCCGAGTTTGATCCCATTTTCAATGTGCTCACCCGTGATAATGAGATCTGAGAAGGTTCCAGACATACCGCTGACCAATTTCTCATAGTAAACCCCTGGGAGGGTGGCTACGAACATCTGCACAAGCTCACGTTCAACCATCGGCGGCTGAACCCGTACTGCCAATTCACGCCACCGCTGGGCGTATTCCTTAAACCCTTCATTGTTCCTTTGCGAAAGATTCTGCAGTTGGACTCGGTTCGGGCCCAAGTCACTGTTATATTGGTAGTGGTGCACGAATGCTTCAGCAAGGTCCTTCCACGTGCGCACACTGGTAGGTTCCAGACTCATGTACCATTCGAGGGAGGGACCGGACAGACTGTCTTGAAAGAAGTGCATCAGCAACTTCTCGTCCTCAGAATGAGCCGACATTTTTCTGTAATATGATCTCAGGTGGACACGAGGGCAAGTGGTGCCCTTATAATTTTCAAAGTCAGGTACCTTGAACTTGGGAAGCACCTTGAAATCAGCAATCAGTCCCAACTTGGACATATCAACGCCCAGGGTGTTCTGGTTCTCGATATTTCTCATCTTATCCTCGAGTGCCTTGAACCTTAGACATGCTTTAGCAGTCAGCTCCCCTTCAGCACCTCTCTGAGAGAACACATCGTCTTGACGGTCTTCTAACCATGGTTGAGGCCCGAACAGATTCCCAACACCTGTGTTACCGTTGCCCAGTCCAACATTGACATTAGCTTCAAAATTCCCATTACCGACGCCCGTCGTATTGCCGTTGAGTCCCATGTTAGCTATCACATTGTCGTTGGCACTGCCATTCCCCCCGGTCACGGGGACGCCATTCTGAGGAGTTTCAACTGGTGGAGGGGTTGGAACAGTCCCACCATGGAGTACGCCATTGCTATCGACCCTTGAAATCAGAGGCTGAACCAAGGTTCTGAGCTGATCCTGGCCATTGGCGACCGCTTGCATGAGCTCCATGAAGCGATCCATTCTTTCGCGGAGTTCCTGAACATCAGTTTGCACTTGCTCCATGATTCTGGTTTGATTTGCTATGGTCGGATAGCGGTGGATAGGTCTCTGATCAATCCTGGAACAACCTGAAACAACCTGAAAACACAAAAGGGTTAGGAAAAAACGACAAAGTGCTCGTTATGCAAATGCTTCAGGAAAATGCAAACGTGTGTCTGTGCGTTAGGGAGATTTCCCCCGATCCTAGTGCCTGAGTGCCAGTGCTGATAATAAGAAGTCCGAGTCCAGTCATGGAAATAACAATCTCATATATAAATAAAGCCCATCAAGGCAGTACACGACACCAGTGAGTACAAGCAGAATCAATAGCATGACCTCGACCAACAAGCCTGGTGATGGTCAGCATACAACGATGATCAAACAAAAGGAATACAAATATAGTCAAGTATGTCCACGGGCGCAAAACTCTTCTAACAACCCCTTCGTTTCTGGATGATCAGGACGAGTGAGTAACCCTTCGACGAGTAGCTCCCTTTGCATAATGGTGTATTTAATACCTTCAACCGAATCTTCCCATGCTCCTTCGCCGAAACAATCTTCTAGCTTCCGCTTCTTGGACTCAAACATCAGTTTGTGCTCCTTCAGGCTAGCGAGAGCTCTGTTGAGCTGGCCTTCAACGACATATCTGCGAGCGGTTTCTTCATCAAACCTCTTCTCACTAGCCTTCACCTGGGCTTTCAGCTTGGAGATCTGTTGCATCAGCTTATCCTCCCGCTCTTTCCTGTTGGCTAGGGTGGCCTTCCAGTGCTGGTTGAACTTGGATATCCTCCGATATGCTTCGTCCAAGTGCTGCTTCTTCGTGGCCAGTACATCGTTGACAGCTTTGAAGTCTCGACCCATGCGCTCACGCTCAACTATCTGCTTAGTCAAATCTGTCCCTAGCTGGTTCACCAGCTCTGTTTGCCTCTTGAAGGAATGAACAGCTTCGTTTCTCTCGCTTCGGAGCTGAGCCAATTCTTTCTCCAGTTCTTCATTTGCCCTCTTCAATTCATCTCGCTCAACTAACACCTGATTATGCTGCTGAATTGGCACGGTGGTAGGCTCCTCAATCACTGGAGGGCTTTCTGGCTTGGCAGGAAGAAACGGCATTCCTATAGCATCGGCTCTGGCTCTGATCCAAGTCACATACGGAGGGTAGGCTTGGCTATTGCTTCTCCCCATCAATGGTTTTCCCCTCTTACTGATGCCATTCCAGGTGCGCTGCAGCTTAGATAACAGATCCCCCTCTAGAAGACCAGTGAGGTACAGAGATTCCTGCACCTCTTCATCCTTCGGCGGAGCTCCCAAAGCATACGCGAACTGTCGGACCAGCAAAGACGGATTATAGTTTATACAACCCTTCCTGCCTATCAAAGGCACGTTCGGAAACCCGCTGTAGCTGAAGATAATCTCGGTACCCAACCTATCCCTGTCAAACCAGGTAATATCCTCTGCAGATAGACTCATCAAACGCTCAAACCACTCAGTTGTGGCTGCAGACAAAGCAAAGGGACCCCTCTTGGGCAGATGACTATCAAGCCATTTATAAAGCAGGGGCACACAGCACGAGACATTCTTGCCCCTTCTGTTCTCGTTTTTGTAGTGGATGGAATGGTAGACATCTCCTATCAAGGTAGGGACTGGATTCCCTGAAGCAAAGGTGCGAAATGCGTCGAAGTCTACAAAGTCAGGCATATTGGGGAACAGAATGATGCCATATATACACAGAGCGAGGATGACGTTGAACACGACCCAACATCCGTCTTTGGCGCACTGCTGAGCCTTTCCCACTAAGAACTGCAAGGAGAAACCAGGAACCTTGTTCCAACTAGACAATACCGACTCGGAGGCATCCAGATGAAGTGAAGGAGCTAGACTAGCCAGATCAGGCTCAGCATCCATATAAACAAAAGGCATCTGCCTCTTGATAGGCACACCCAACAAATCAGCATATTCCTCTAGCGTGGATGCGAGAACAAAATCCTGGAAAGTAAAGCATCTCAACGGAGGATCGTAGAACTGCAGCAGAGCGTGCAACCCATTCGACTCGAACGCAGAAGGTTTACGAACCAAACTGAGCAATTTGTCGTACGACTTTCTGAACTCATCTCTCACAGAATCATCTGCTAAAGCAATCAAACCATTCAGCTGAACCACATCAGGGACAGGGATCTTGTAAGCCACAGTCTTCCTCAGAGAACCCATAACAATACAATAGGAGGCAAGAAATCCTGAATCGGGGAAAACGGTACCTGCAACACAGACACACGTTAATGAAATGCAAATGAGTATGCAAAGCAATGTAAAATGCAATCATGCAGCAGGAGATCAAGGCAACTGTGCTGTGGAGATTCTGCATCAACAAAACCATAATCCTGCTCTATCAAGAATAACCACTTTCTATGATAAGAAGGAAACCCTGGTATCGGACCACAAATCTGCTCTGTCAAGAACACACATCTGATGATAAGGACCTCGGATACAGGACCAAAACTCTGCTTTGTCAAGAACAACCATCTGATGATAAGGACCTCTGATACAGGACCAAAACTCTGCTCTGTCAAGAACAACCATACATCTGCTGATGAGATCCTCAGACCCCAATCATAAATCTTCTCTGTCAAGAACACACATATACCTGAAGACAAGGTCCTCTGATACAGGACCGAAACTCTGCTCTGTCAAGAACAAATACACATCTGATGATAAGATCCTCTGATCCCAATCAAAAACCTGCTCTGTCAAGAACAAATACACATCTCTGAATATAAGGTCCTCTGATACAGGACCAAAGCTTTGCTCTGTCAAGAACAATCATGTATCTGATGATGAGAACCTCCGGTGCCAACAAAATTGATTCACTATCAAGAAAACCAGGTAGTCTGAAGGTCAAGGTTTCCTGCAATAAACCCAACCCTGCTCACAGGTATGGACCTAAACTGACTCAAGTTCGGCATCCTATGCGGTCATCAGCATCACAGACATTCAAGAGGGGTGATACGATACCCAGAAGGTGTGGCATCACTAGCTCATGAAGCGGCCTCACTCGGCTGAATCCCAAATGATCGGTCCCCAGAGTCGACAACCCTCCAAACCAACAACCTCCTCAACCCAAAGGGTTGAAAAAGAAGTCAACCGGGAGAACCTCGTCTGAGCGTGGATTTCATGAGACACTAGTGCCTGCCAAGCAAGCACGCGCCCACTAATTTCCACAACTAATGCTATGTTCACTCAAGCCTGGGTCTTGCTTCTCACTCATCAGAATGCCCCTCCCACAACAACACAGATAATCATATCATACTAAAAATAAAGTGCGGGAAATAAAATGCGATAAATAAACATAACCCAACAAGTAATCATACAAGCGCTAGGATTGACTCTCGCAGGGGACGTGGGATCCCCAAACTGACTCGCATACGGGACGTTGGATCCCAGGAAACTATCAAGTCCCCAACAGAGTTGCCAGTTGTCGCTTCGGCGAAAATAAGGTGCCGGCAAAACAGAAGAGTCGCCACCTTTCGTTATTTATCCCTCAGAACGAGAAAGGAAACGATCGGAAAAACCTGACGAAAAGGTATAAGACAAGGTCATCGCAACCATTGTCTGGGTTCGGGAGTTGGTTACGCAAGGGGAAGGTATTAGCACCCCTCACGTCCGTCGTACTCGACGGGATCCACGCTTGTTGTGTTTACTGGACGAGTTGGTTTATCTATCTACCTATCAAGGCTGGCTTAAACAGAAAAGAAAATGACTCGGCAAAGCGTCACACTTTATGCCTACGTATTCTCATCAGAGAATGAGAAATCAGAGTCAGCGTAGTTCGACCTACTACGGGTTACGGGGAAGGTGGCTCGCCAATACATCAGTATTGTGCCTACGTACTCTCAACAGGTATGAGAGATCAGAGCTTACGTAGTTCGGGATAATACGGATTATGGGAATTCAGATTCATCTGTTTTATCGAGTAGGGTTAAACAGCAGTTCCAGCAGTTAGGGACAAAGCCTGTTTGCATTGGCGCTGAAGTTTAACGACACTCTTTTCTTCAAAAAAGCTTCCTTGGAATTATGGGCCCACGGGGCAAAAAGGTTTGAAGTCTGTTTTCTGTCTTTTACGGAAGAAGTGTTTTTTATTGTTGTTTGCAATTTCAATCGCACTAAAGACTATGACCTGAGAGTGAATGCGTCGCATGTCACCCAAAGGGTGCCATACTAAACATCCAAACTGTTGGAAAGAAGCTCTCCAACAATCCTTTCTCAGATAGCTTAAGGCTCGTGACGTACGAAAGAAACCATTCATGATTAATGTATTTTAAGCTGTTTTGAGATGAGAAGAGAGAGGGCTCAACTAAAGGGAGACTATCAAGTCCTAATGTTGTCATGCCAAGGATTCATCCTATGGTTGAAGTTTGAAACAGGGAACTCCTAAAAGTTATCATGCATAGGTTTCAACCTAAAGTTCTATCATCACTTCCTTATCAAAGGAAATGAGAGTCCTAAGGGATCATGTCAATGATAAACAGAAACAGGTAAAGCATCAGCTTAAACAGTAAACAGTAAACGACTGTAAAATGCATGCAATGCAAGTGAGGGAGGAAATGTGTGTGGGGCAGCAGCCTCCACAAGCTCGTCTCAACCTCAAGCCAGATATGAATAACAGTAATCATACAGAGGAAAATAACATGCTATCAAGAAAAATACAATAAAATGCAATCAAAAAGATAAAAATAACATGCTATCAAGCAAACAGAAACCACATGGGCAAGGGAGCTGGGCTCTACCGAATACCCGCAAGCAAAGCCATACAGTAACAATACAAGCAGAGGGAGCTACTCATCCTCTAGTGCAATCATGCTCCTAGATTAAAGTCAGTCTAATCATGGACTTATTCTAATGCATCAAGCAAGTCAGACAAGGCACATCAGCACAGAAAAGAAAACAGACAAGAAAGCAGATCAACCCCTCTCTCTGTCAATTCCAAGCCTCAGCTCTTCTAACAGCAAACCAGTCTTCAGACTTCAACCACCTCTCAAGGCTACCATCTTCTATGACAAGCATCAACTAGCTTCCCCAAGGTTTCAACCCACCAAACATAAGTGTCAACTTAATCTCTCTTCTCCAAGCTTCAGCTCCTCAGTTAATTCCACCTTCAGGCTTCACTCTTAACTGCAAGTATCAAATGGATTTCAGGCTCTCACAGCATCAGTGCCAATATCAACTCATCTTTTATTCCTCAAGCCTCAGCTCTATACTCAATCTCAATTGAATCCTCTTCATAAGTATCAACTTAGTCCTCAAGCTTCAGCTCTCTTTGCTTTACCAGTCTCAACTTGGTCTTCTCCTCTTACAAGCTTCAGCTTCTCAGAGTAGTCTTTAATCACATGGAAGTGTCAACTTCATCCTTCAATCTTTTTCAAGCAGGGAGCTCCTCACTCAATATCCATTAGGGCTTTAAGTATCAACCTGTTCAACCTGTTCTTCTTGCTCTTCAAGCTTCAGCTGCAATGGAAATGCTCAAGGAATCATCCTCTTCCACACTCTTCAGTGAAGTCCTCTTCTTCAAACTCAAGCCCAACATCTTTCAAGATACTCAAACCAGAAGACAATTGATTTAACAGAATGAGTGGAAATGATAAATAGCTTATTGACAACCAAAGGAAGCCTGTAAGGGTTCATCATTATGAGAGACTGGTTCCCTCAAAGTTCTACTTCCCAGATAAAGCCACTCATCCCTCCAAAGGAGGGATGTGAATATCTGAGAATGACTTTTAGTCATTGGGAGGAATGGAAGCACATGATGCTTTCCATATTTGTGAAAGAAATCATTCTAACTATAAGGCTCTCCCTATGGCTCCTATTTCCTAAATCTTCATCAGACACCTTCAGGCACAAGCAATTCCTAGCTCCAAGCAACTTCAAGCAACTTCAAGCATCCTCACCTTGTCTTCAACTTGTCTTCAATCTCAACCAAAGGCAAACCAAGCACAAACCCTAATCTAAGGGAACTAGAGAAGTTAAACTAGTTGAATTAGTAAGTTAGGATCACCTAAAACCTAGTACTAAAGTTAGTCCTAACTAAAATACTAAAACCAATTGTAAAATCCTACAAAAATAACTATGGGAACCTAGGTCAATCATGACTCTACCACATTAATTCCAGAGATCAAATCATCAAATAAGACCTAGAAATAAATTCTACATTACAAGGTACTAAACCTAAACCCTAAAAGGAAGCACCTAAATATCAATCTAGAAAGCACACCTATTTGCATCACAAAAATGTGATAAAAATGCTATGGGATCATACATGTCTAACCTAATCACTCACAAAAAATTAGGATCAAAATCATCACCATGAGATCATACAAAATTCCACAAAAATATGTATCAAACATAACCATTTCAATATCAATTAAAATATAAAATTCCCATTAAATCGGAAAATACATGAAATGAAAATATTTTTTTTCTAAAAAATACTAGACTCAATCATGAGTAAAATGCAAAAAGAATGGGATTAATTGGATTAATTTTCAATTTATTATGAGTTTTTCAAGAACCATGAATAAAATGAAAAAAATAAAGAAAATCTAAATAAAAGAATAAACGCACGGTGTGGATAGCAACAAAACACAGTTCAAATAATGGATTGGGCTCGCTGGGGTGTGTGGATAATAATTACTTCACTAAGCCCAAAACCACTGATTAAATGAAACGGTGCGTTTCATTAATCAGGTCCTTCACAAACTGAACTTTAAAACGTGGCCGTTGGATTGCTTCCTCAGTCAAAGGTCTTCATCTTGATCCAATGGTATCCTCATCATCTTCTTCGTTTGAACCAAAAATGGAGGGAGAACTCCATTGAAACAGAGCTTAAACCTCAACATTCTCCTCACTCGGGCTCCCTCAAATCTCCATCAAAATCCATGATCTAAAGCCCTAACTCACTCTAAATCTCTCCCTTAGTCTAACCCTAGCCTCAGAATTCATTGAATCAACCTCTAACCTAAAACACGATCAAGAATCAAAATTATGCTCTGACCTTAGTTGTCACCATTCTTCAAATTGAAAGGTTCAAAATGTTTACCAGGTTACACTGATCAATTCTCGCTATAATACTCATATTATCTCTCAATATCCAGCATGTTCTTGATCCAAACAGAAATTGTGTCACCTCATTGATCATCATGAAATCTTCACTAAGTTTCCAGAAACGATCTCCTAACCACATACTATCAATCTAACCTAACAAATTGCCCTAATTCTTCTTAAATTAAGGTGAGGAAAGAAAGTTACCAACCTGTGAATTCTTGAGTAACAGATGCACCAAATCTTCACTTCAAGCTCTCAAACTTTCCAAAATCATTTAGTGCGCCAAGTTCTTGCTTCTGTATGCAATAATCTTGATGGAAAATGCTTGGCACTCCAAATTCGATGATGACTTGCAGGTGCTGAAAATCAATTGCTCATACACGATTCAACCATGCATTTGCTTGGGATTTGCTATGGAAACACTCACACACATCCAAGAAAGTTGTTAGGATCAAAAGAAATGATCAAAGTGGTGTAGAATGCAGAAATCGATTTCAACTTGCAATGAACAAAGTGAAATTGCAAAATCTCTTCTCTCAATCAATTCTCACCAACCTTTCACTCAAACCCCTTCTAATCAATATATAGAACATGTTGGACCTCTCTAGATCCTTCTGGAATCATCCAAGGAGATATTGAACTTCTCATGTCATCCAAAATCTCATCTCATGCCATACTCACCCCAATTTTGTTTCCCTTGTTGCAGCAGCTTGTAATGATCCGAAAATCTCCTTAGGTGAGATATTAGAGGTGTTACAAGGCCTTGGAAGCTTGTGTATTGATCCCTCATGTGTTTTGCAAATGTTACTTAATATGCAAGTGTTGCGGTGAAAATTTGATATCAAGCTATTAATTAACTTGACCTGTATTTCTTTTACAACCGGTGTTTAATTTATCCAAAGGATAGGTCTAAAGAAAGAAAGAACCTTTTGCGCGATGTGACAACAACGCTTTAAGAGATTCGGGGATTCGGGGGTTGGTTATATCTAGGGAAGGTATTAGCACCCTAAATATCTGTAGTACTCTACAGGAACCTTTTGTTTAATTAATTGCTAAGTTTGTGAATTGTGCACTATGGTTTAAGGATTGGGAATTGAGATAAAATAAATAAAAAGGCCTAAGTGGTTTTCTAAGTTTGCTCGCAAAGGCATCGCACCTTCTGCCTACGTATCCTGACTAGGATAGAATCAGAGCAATCGTAGTTCACCTCACGAGGGGAAAGAACTCTTGATGATGATCAAAGTTCAAAGGGGAACAAACATGACGATGTTTGTGTGGAGTTTGACAAAACTCCCTAAGCTAAATTTAAAAGGGAAAGTAAGAAAATCATGACGATGATTCTTACATAGAGTTGACGAACTCTTTCCTAGGGTTCTAGTTGAAGAACACTCCTAGTATGGGTCGGTTTCTTGGACTTCAAGCAAAGTCTAGAGGTTTCTTATTAGGGTTAGAGTGACTTAACAAAGTCAAAGGGAAAACGGAGATTTTGGTCCAAGACATTGACAGTCAAGTGGACAGACCTTCCTTTGGAGGAACAGTATTGTCGGCAACTGGACGAAAGCTAACGAGCTTCGTCGCTTAGGGATAAAATAAAATACAAACATTATTCAAACATTCATGGTGACAACCAATACAAAGATTTAAGATGGAAAGCAATGATGACAATCAGAGCAATTGTTTTGGTACGAGAACCGTGACGACAGTTCGCACCTGGAATACCGTTAACAGACAAATGAGATAAACATAAAAATAATTCGAGGTAAAAATTCTAACATGTTGACAAACATATATAGACATGATAACAATCAATTTTCCTGAGAAAACACAAGAGGAAACCTTTTAGATTTCATCTGCAAACAAATAGGGTTAGTACCGTTGACGCGCGGATCGCGCACAATCAAACGTGGTGAAAAAATAATCAAACATGGGAAATAATTACATGGCCTGAAAGTACATATAAAAACAAACATAATGAAAAAAGAACGGGCGAAAAACGATAAAATATGAGAGAGTTACGAATTTTTGAAGTTTATGTACAAAATGAAAAAAAAAGTGGCAACAAGGGTTATCACAAGGGATCGAACCCATGCCAAGACTGATACGCGCGGTAGTCTCTACCGCTGGGGCGGCTGTTACATCCATTAATCAAATGGAAACCATAAATATACATGCCTTGTTTGGTTCCATGGCTGGGCAAACACATAATCGAAACCAAATACGTTTTATACCGTATCTCACTAACCGCTCATCGGATCGAGGCAAATTTTATATGAAAATTGGGTAGAAAAATGAGAGGAAGAGGATGGTGGTTTTAGTTTTCTGAAATTATTTGTCTAGTAAAAAAAACGATAGCTGGTGTGTGTTATGGTTCATGATTTGCAAAATGCTATGCACAGCTTGATTCCAACATGTTTAATGCCAAGTAAATTCTCATACACATCCAATATATGATATATATACAGAAGGAAACAAGTTTAAGACCAGGACATGTAGATATTGGAATGTCATATTCAATTTGCCAATGCACATAAGAACAAATATGCATAACAATATGGTTTTCAAGATCCAAAGCAATTCAGTCCAAAGTGAGGTTGTGAACATATTCCAAATATCCTTTCAAGTGTGTGTGTGTGTGTGTGAGAAGTTTGGAACTGTGGTGAGTGAGCGAGAACCTAGTGTTCAACTTGCATTTGTGTGTGTAATGTGCCTCATGAGTGTGATTTTTTGTTCCAAACAGTTTTGATGTCATATGATTATGTAAGCACCTTACCTATGATGATTGTAAGCAGAAAAAACAAACAAACTAGACTAAAACACATTAATGTAAGATCTGGTGTATCACACGTCAGTGTTGTGGAAAATGAGCAACTCATGAGTGAGATTGTGAGGTGATGTGTTTGGGTGCAATGTAATCACATAGGCATGTCATAGTTGATGAGTATGAAGTGTCCAAAGTATGTTTTCAATGAAAAGTGACTTTGTGCAAAATGTAGCAAGTGTATGGCTGTTATGGTTTGAAAAGTGGCTTGAAAACATGAGTTTTTGATGCAGTGGTTTTCAATGCAAGATGAATACACAAACATGTCATAAATGACTATTATGAGGTGTTTGTGAAGTGAGTTTAATGAAAAGTGGATTTGTGTCAAAAATGACATGTTGTATAACTTGTGATCTTTTACAAACTGGTTTGCAACATGAAACTTTAAAATAACAGCTTGGTGGCCAAAACAAACGTGTCAACATCTTCCAAATGAAATTTATAAGATGTTTAAAGTGAGACTTTGGTGTAAAAACCAGTTTATGTAAAAATGATGGTGTGAGTTATTTGTGTATTGTGATGTATACATGCCAAATGTGAGAATCGTTTTTTAATGTAAAAAGAGGCAAGGTAAACACACACACACATTTCAAATATATGTTAAAACATGTTCAAGGGGGGAAAAGCATGATTTTCAAGGCTCACACTCAAAATGAATTCTCAACTGTTTTTGAAATTCTTGGCAGAATTTGAACAGGTTTATGGAATCAAGAATCAACAAATTCAGGTAACCCCCCCCCCCCCCCCCCCCTCTTTTTTTTAATCCTGATCAACACAGATATCAATGACAGCCAAGTAAAGAACATGATATTGAAACAGTTGCCAAACCAAACTGTTACTACTAAGCATACTTCTACAGCCCCTAAACATAAGCAACATTTATGACAGCAGAATTTGATGAGAATTGAAATAAATAATGAGTAAGCTCAAATCAGTTAGCATAGTCAAATAGAGTTTCCAAGTTCACACCAATCCCTTCCAACATCAATTAAACATAACCCAATCAGCAAATGAACATAGAAGCAAAGCTAAAACTGTTTTACAAAGTCCACTGAGGGCAGACTGCTATGACATGAATGATTCAAGACAGAATTTGATGCAACCATGTTATGGTATGATTCTAACCTTAATGAACATAATGCTTGATTCAGTTTTATTCAGAGAGCATGCATACATCACATGGCAGCTTTGGCAAGAAGATTGATTCAGTGTGTGAGCAGAAGTTAGGTACAGGTTGTGTTTGCATACTGAAACTCAGCAGAGGTATTTTATCACAAAGTTTGGCACATTTAAACTGGCCTTGGCAGTGCTCTTGTGACAGAGATAATCTATTTGGTGCATATGTTTTACATACTATCAGACATAGCTAAGACACCTAACTGAATGCATATGAAAAACTCACCTAAGAATCCAAATCAGTTTTAAAAACATTGAGCCATTATCTCAACAGTTGCATCATCTTGTCTACAGCTTTAATACCTCAAACAGATGTATTCTCAAACAGGGTGCAAAACCAATTATAGCAGGGCAATGATATCCTCTTGATGTTTACACAAATCACAGTTTGAATACACTTATCATGATTTTAAGTGCAGTAACAATCACACTAGCATAGCACTAGAATCTAACAGCATTAACAAGTTTGTATTTTTTTTTAGCAAGTGACCAAGATCACACCATTTGTTTAAATGTTTGGGATGACATAACACATAGCATACTAACATGACAAACAGGTAAAAACAACTTATGCTCATACTCATGAGAATTTTATTATGCAGAAGACACACATCATGAAAATCAACAAGGTAACATAACTTAAGTTCTACCTAAACACCCAAAAATGTGATTTCATGAAAAATGATGCTAAAGCCAATAAGAAACAGATACATACCTCTTGATGACCCTTTTGAATGTGCCAAAATAGTTGAGAAACCCAGAGATCCTTTATTTCACTTCTTGGCCTTGGTTCTTGCTTCAACTTCAAGTAATAATCCACTTATGATGCTATATGTAAAAGTATGAGCTTCTAATGATGGATGAGGGTTTGGACAGTTGAGATATATGGTATGTGAGGTGTCTAAGTGGTCACAACCTCAAGAAAAGGTTTAGAACTCACTTTGGTGTTTTTTATGACTTTTGGTCAAAGTAAGCTACATGAACATTTGACTTTTTGATTTCTTGATATTTTTGGTGGTTTAATGGCTTGTACACCTTCTATATGTTATTTAGAAGGTGTATGGATGGTAGTTTGGATGCTGGAATAGGTAGAGCTTGATGTGGTAGAGATTTTACTTCAAGGCCATTTTTGAGTGTTTTGGTGAACTTTGTGATTTTTGAGAAATTGAAGCAAAATGATGGAATTGTGATGACAGAGGTTATTTGTGGTTTCTATCAGATAAGATGTCTTGGAAATGAGGTGAGGGAGCTCTCCTTTTATAGAGAAAGTGATTGAGGTGCTTGCTATGAAGTCTTGCTTAACCATGAAGCAAACTTGATATTTTCAACCACTTGCCAACTTGCTTTGCTTTTTCTGATCCTTGGCTACTTCTTTAACCCAATGGGCAAGTTTAAATGATGTTTGTACTGATAAATTGCAGCCTAGATGCTTGGTAGAGTGGCTGGAGCAGAATCACTTTCCACCTCATGCTTGGAAAAGTCAAAAATGACAACTTAGGCAATGAACTTCCAATCTTTAATTCTATGCTATCTCCATGCAATTTCTTTGCTTCAACTTGCTTGAGATGTTCAATATATCAGATAGTATGAGTTTGACAAGTTAGAATTGGCCCACTTGAGTGATGGAGGTGCTTTTGCAATATTGGTCAATGTGGGACTAGCATGACAAAATACCAACTTTGAACACATGCATCTCTCAGCTCATAACTCACCTTGAGATGTTCTTGTACAATTTAGAAAGCCCTCACATAGTACTAAAACTTTCATGTTGGCCAGAAATCTTGATTATATTTGAAACTAGGTGAAAAACCCCCTTGAAGTTGGCTGATTTTAGCTTCTAAAGTGAAAATAACTTAGAAATTTTCTAAGTTATTTTCCCTTCTAGGAATGTTTTTGCTTATATCTCCAAAAATATGCATTTTCTGGTTGTGGACTAGTACGGGACTTTTGTAGGACTTGTCAAGAGCTTTCAAATGAGACTAGAACCAACTCAATTGGATGTGTGGTTAAGGAGATACGGTTTAGCCCTTTTCAAAACCCTAATTTCCCGATTTCTCGATTACTCTCTCATTCTTGATCCAATGATCATGAAAATTGATATGCAAGTCCATTATGACATAAGGAACAACTTTGATTCACAACTTGGATCCCAATTCTCAAAATTTGGGGAGTTGACTTTTCGGTCAACCGTACAATCGATTGGTGCCGATTGAGTCACCCGTTGATATTCTGGACATCCTGAGACTTGGATACTTCTTGAATAGTCTTTAATAGTCTATATGAACTTCATGGACCTCAATCCCACCATTAAAAAATCTTCCAACATCAAAGTCAAACCACAGTTGACTTTCCACTAGTTAAAAACCCTAATCGGGGCCTCCTGATTGCACTGCTCTTGATTCTGAAACGATTTCTTCAAATTGACTTCCCATTTGACTTTGATATTATCTTTGATTTCATTCCATGATTTAATTGGCCCAACTCATTGGTTGATCATTCCTTGATTGTTTTGAATTTGTCGGTGCGAGAACCCTGATTCATCTGTAACTTGACAATAATAAACTTGCACTTGATTTAGGGTTAGATAATGCATGATCATGCTTCTAAAAATGATAATGTGAATCTAAGGGGTCAAAATTTGGGGTACAACAGTTGCCCCTATTTAAATATCTTCACGAGACGAATGAGAGATGACAATTCTCGGAAAATCACAGTGAAAGGTATTTAAATATAGATAACCAAAAATTTTGTCCCTTAGATCCGATGTCATGCTAAAGGACAAGTTATGATATGCCATGCACTCTAAATGATGTTTTATGATGCTTGAATGCAAACAACATAGACGCAACGATAATGATAAAAGAAACAGTAAACAAACAGTGACAAATACAAGGACTCGACACTGGGGACTCGTACTGAAAGACTAAATTAACAGTTCAGACATGATTGCTAGCGTAAGAAGGAAAACTTCACATGGGGAAGAGACAAATCCAATAAAGATGACAATCTTATTGGAACAGAGGTACTCCACCGGGGAGAAGAATTGACTTCCACTGGGGGAAAGGATATACTTCTACTGGGGAAAAGGATATACTTCTACTGGGGAAAAGGATATACTTCTACTGGGGAAAAGGATATACTTCTACTGGGGAAATGAAAAATTAATTCCATCGGGAAAAGAGAATCAGGATTCACCGGGGAAGCGAAAGACTGGATACAACCTCACTGGGGATGATCAGATGAGGAACTTCCTATAGTGAAGAGTTCAAACGGGATCTTCAGGAATGGACTATAACCAAGACTAATCACACACGGAGGACACTAATGACGACTAGATCTCCAGGACCTGACTGGGAACATGGATTACTGGGGATACACCCTCAGTTTCTGCAAATAGGTCACACAGTGCTGGTAATCAATAGACTTCCTGGGGAATTGGTAACGACCAGAATTCCAAGCGATGCCAGTGACGACTGGTCTTTTAATGGTGATTGGTGACGACCAAATCAGGGTACCAATAACGATTGGTTTTAAACAATGCCAGTTACGACTGGATTTTTTAATGAAGATGGTGACGACCATACTGGGGAATACCAATGACAATTGGTTATACAAAAATGCTAGGGATTACTAGATCTTCTAGCTGGAAATTGGTGACAACCAAACTGAAATAGACTCCAAGTAACAATTGGACTCTAGACGATGATACCAGTTATGAACTGGGTTTCGAAGGAAAAATTGGTAAAAACCCTCAAGATACCAATGACGATTGGATTTAGGTAGTGCCAGTGACGACTGGACTTCATGGGGAAAGTTAGTAACAACTAACAAGATACCAATAATAATTGGAACGATACCAGTGACGACTGGATTTCCCGGGGAAAAGGTTGGTAACGACCAAACCAAAAAGCGTAAATGACAATTGGACTCTTATTTAGTGCCAGTGACGACTGGACATATGCTTGGAAACGAAGTGAGTAATAACTTAGACTTCGCGGGGATTAATAGATGTCACTGACTCGGGGAACAAACGAATCACACTGATCCCATGATGAGGGGTGTATGTAGACTTGGGAAATAAACCCGAAGACCTACTGGGGAATAAAGCCTGTAGGTAGATTTTGCTGAGGTGAATTCAAACAGATGTCCAGAAATACTTTGCTGGGGGAGAAATCCTGAGGGATAATCTTCAATTTTGGTAATCATGCATGGCCAAAGGACTCTTCGTCGCCCGACTTGCTAGCATTTCATTGGGGACTGTAAATTCTGACTGTGCATCAAGACTCCTGCTACCCTGAAGTTTCGGGGGATGTATGATTTTCCTCGAGTCTTTCCACAAGTTAAAACATTTTGTAAAATTTTTCCAAGTTATTATTTTCAAAAATTTGGATTTTAACGCTTTCAAAAACAATCGAACGGTATTTTGCATAACACAGGAAAATAAGGAACTGATAATTTGCACAAGAAAGAGAGGCTCAAAAGGCTGATTTTATTTAAAGGATGAAATCTTGCCAATGACAATATTCCATGGAAATTTTTACAAGTAAAATGGCAAAAGTGGATAAGGTTACATTGAATCCTGTGACCTAACTATCCCTAAAGACTAGAATTCTCCAAGATCCTTGCTTCTGACGAGAGCTGTTGAGATGAATCTTTGTTGAGTCTGCAGTGTTGATGCCTTTGTCTGATGCAGCGAAACGCCTTTGTCCCTAATTTTTGCCTGGATTGCCCTTTCGGGTTTTCAATCCACCGGGACGCTCATTTTTGCCCAAGCCGCCCTTTCGGGTTTTCAACTTAGCGAGCTTTTTGATTTCTTTTCTGGTTTTTCCTTTTCTTCTCTTTTTCTTTTCTACCCTAACTTTTGCATAAACCGTTCTTTTGGATTTTCCGGTTTATCGGGTACTTTTTAGGCGTAATATTTCCGAACTGCGTCAGAGTTTATCGGGTGTGTAAGTTGTTCTCCGTCCATGGTAGTAAGGATCAGTGAACCTCCGGAGAATATTGTCTTCATAATAAAGGGGCCATCATAATTAGGCATCCACTTCCCTCTTGCGTCTTTGTGAACTAGTAAGATCTTCTTGAGCACAAGTTCTCCTTCGCGGAATTCTCTGATACGGACCTTTTTATCGAACGCCCTCTTGATTCTTTTTTGATACAACTGGCCGTGACACATCGCAGACATGCGCTTTTCATCGATGAGATTCAGCTGATCAAATCCTTCTTTAATCCATTCTGCCTCTTCTAACTTGGTTTCCATGATGACTCTGAGGGATGGTATCTCGACCTCGATGGGAAGAACTGCGTCCATTCCATATACCAGAGAAAAGGGGGTTGCCCCTGTGGAAGTGCGGACGGAGGTTCTGTATCCGTGCAGGGCAAATGGTAACATTTCATGCCAATCTTTGTAGGTTTTAACCATTTTCTGCAAGATCTTCTTGATGTTTTTATTTGCAGCTTCCACAACTCCATTCATCTTTGGACGGTAAGGGGAAGAGTTGTGGTGTTCGATTTTGAAGTCATCACATAATTCTTTCATAACTTTGTTGTTCAGATTGGTTCCGTTGTCTGTTATAATTCTGCTTGGGATCCCGTAGCGACAAATGATCTCCTTTTTAATGAAACGAGCCACCACTTGACGTGTAACATTGGTGTAGGATGCAGCTTCAACCCATTTTGTGAAATAGTCGATGGCAACCAGAATGAAACGGTGTCCATTTGAAGCTTTTGGCTCAATTGCCCCAATCATGTCAATCCCCCACATAGAGAAAGGCCATGGCGACGACAATACATTCAACAGTGTTGGAGGCACATGCATTTTGTCCGCGTAGATCTGACATTTGTGACATTTTCTGGCATACTGAATGCAGTCGGTTTCTAAAGTTAACCAATAATAACCAGCTCTCAAGATCTTTTTGGACATGGCGTATCCGTTGGCGTGAGTACCAAACATTCCTTCATGAACATCTTTCATTAACAGGTCCGCTTCTCTTTTGTCAACACATCTGAGTAAGACCATATCATGATTTCTTTTGTAAAGTACACCATTGCTGAGGAAGAATTTGGATGCTAATCGTCTTAGTGTTTTCTTGTCGAGTGTCGTAGCATCTGTGGGATATTCTTGCTTCAACAGATAATTCTTTATATCATGATACCAGGGCTTGCCATCGGTTTCTTCTTCAATCATTTGACAGTAAGCAGGCTCTGTCTTGCGTTCAATTTTGATAAGTGTGCCATCGTTGACATCTCTAGTTTTCCACATTGAGGCCAGCATGGCTAAGGCGTCAACGATGTGATTCTCTGCTCTTGGAACATGTTTAAAGGTGATTTCGTCAAAATACTTGATCATTTCAACGATATAAGTTTTGTAAGGGATCAGGTTTTCATGTCTTGTCTCCCATTCGCCCGTGACTTGGTAGATAACCAAAGCTGAGTCTCCACTGACTTCGAGATTTTTGATTTGGAGATCAATGGCTGCTTCGAGACCAAGGATACATGCTTCGTATTCAACAATGTTGTTTGTACAATCAAAGTCTAGTCTGGCTGTAAACGGAGTGTAACCACCTTCAGGATTCATTAAAACTGCACCTACGCCATGTCCGCTATAATTGGAGGAACCGTCGAACATCATTTTCCACCAATTCTCTGTCTGTTGACCTTTGTCAGAACTTGTTTCTTCACAATCTTTTACTAACATGATATCTTCATCCGGAAAATCAAACTTCAGAGGTTCATAATCTTCGACAGGTTGATCTGCGAGATATTCTGATAACACACTGCCTTTGATAGATTTCTGAGCCACATATTGAATATCATATTCTGATAGTAACATATGCCACCGGGCGAGTCTTCCGGTTTGTGTCGGCTTCTCAAAGATGTACTTTATTGGATCCATTTTCGAGATCAATAAAGTGGTGTGACAAATCATATACTGCCTCAAACGCTTAGCGACCCATGCTAAAGCACAACAAGTCTTTTCTAGGAGTGAGTATCTGCTTTCACAATCAGTAAATTTCTTGCTCAGATAATAAATGGCATGTTCTTTCCGTTCAGATTTGTCTTGTTGACCCAGAACGCAACCCATTGAGTTTTCAAGCACTGTCAAATACATAAAGAGAGGCTTCCCTGGAACGGGTGGTATCAAAATTGGAGGTTCTTGGAGATAACCTTTGATTTTATCGAACGCTGTTTGACAATCAGAATTCCATACGACCGTTTGATCCTTTCGCAACAACTTGAAGATCGGTTCACAGGTGGGGGTCATATTGGAAATGAACCTGGATATGTAATTCAACCTTCCAAGGAAGCTTCTAACCTGATTTTCGGTCCGCGGATCTGGCATGTCTTGGATGGCACAGACTTTGTCTGGATCCACCTCAATCCCCTTGTGGCTGACAATAAAACCGAGTAATTTTCCTGATCTGACCCTGAAAGTGCATTTTGCGGGATTCAACCTCAACTGATATTTCCGGAGTCTTTTGAATAACTTCACCAAATGTTCTAGATGGTCTTCTTCATTTTGAGACTTGGCGATCATGTCATCCACATATACTTCTATTTCTTTGTGCATCATGTCGTGGAACAAAGCCACCATAGCTCTTTGATAAGTTGCGCCTGCGTTTCTCAAACCGAATGGCATAACCTTATAACAATAGGTGCCCCATGGAGTGATGAAGGTTGTCTTTTCCATGTCGTCAGGATCCATTTTTATTTGATTGTAACCAGAGAACCCGTCCATAAAGGAAAACACTGCAAACCGAGCTGTATTATCTACCAAAGTATCAATATGTGGTAGAGGGAAGTCATCCTTTGGACTGGCTTTGTTTAAATCTCGATAATCCACACACATTCTTACCTTTCCATCTTTCTTTGGTACAGGAACAATGTTGGCTACCCATTCTGGATACTTGGCCACTGCAAGGAAGCCTGCATCAATCTGCTTTTTTACCTCATCTCTGATTTTGAGAGCCATGTCGGGTCTGGTTCTTCTGAGTTTCTGTTTAACCGGTGGGCATTCAGGTCGGAGTGGTAACTTGTGAACCACTATGTATGTATCCAAACCAGGCATATCCTGATAAGACCAAGCAAACACATCTACATATTCTCTTAAGAGTTCCTTTAACTGCTATTTTACCTCTGCCCCTAGGGCTGCCCCAATTTTGACTTCTTTTTTATCTTCTTCGGTACCAAGGTTGATAACTTCTACCTGTTCCTTATGGGGTTGAAGCTCTGCATCCTCTTTTTGGGCCAATCTTACCAGTTCATCAGGAATTTCACAGTCCTCATCCTCGTCTTCAGCTTGGTAAATTGGTGAATCAAGGTCAGGAGGAGATGCATGGTCACAGGATTCAATGGGGTTATGGTCATCACTGCATGTTTGAAGGGTTTACTTTATCAAAACACACAATCAACAAAATGCGACACACACAGAGAAAGAGAAAATTGTTTTTTTTTTTTGTTTTCTTTGTATTGCCATTTTTCTTTCAAAGTAAAAGCAAAAGACGGTAAAGAAACAACACGAGGATTTTTAACAAAATAGTCCATTCTCATTGATGTTTCTTTGAAAGCATGGGGCCCTTACAAAACATTCCTATAGCCTTGGGCACGGCTATGGAGATTTTTAAAAAATAACAAAGAAAAACAACAAATTACTTTAACTCGGGAAAAACTACAGGAACTTCGATAGCCTCCCAGTTGTTCAGAGTAGCTTCGTCATGATACACTAGTGCTTCTATGTCTTCACTTTCAAGATTTCCTTCCACGGCGTTAATTTGAAAACCACCACTGATAAATATTTCTTGAATAGCCTTTGGCCGGCTGTTGTCATGCCTCGGTTCTTCACTTTGAGTTGGTTTGTAACCCAACCCCTGGCGGTTCGTCTTCGGCTTTACCTCAATGACCTCTCCCCATCCTGCGGGAGTGCCTTCTTCCAGCGTAGCTTTGGCGCCTTGAGCAGATGCGAAAGTTGGACTACTTTTTGCCACCGTCTCCTCTATCATCACTGCGTTTGCTATTTCTAGTGCTTGGAATGATGTCTCTAGTGCATTCTCTTCTGCTTCAATGTACCGGAATGATGAAAGATTACTGACCATTAATTCTTCTTCACCATGAACAATCACCAGCTTATCATTTACCACAAACTTCATTCTCTGGTGTAGGGTAGAAGTTACCGCCCCTGCTTCATGGATCCAGGGACGTCCCAGTAGGAAGCTATAAGCTGGGTTTATGTCCATCACCTGAAATACAATGTTGAATTCATGGGGTCCCACCAAAATTGGTAATTCTACTTCTCCGATGACCGTCCTCCTTGAACCATCAAAAGCTTTTACAATTAACGAGGTTGGTTTCATCTATGCCCTGGTATAGGCTAATCTGGACAGTGATCTTGCGGGTAACACGTTTAATGAGGATCCTGTGTCGACCAGTACTCGTGCCAAAGTATCTTCCTGGCATTTGATGGATATGTGTAGTGCACGATTGTGATCACGTTTTTCCTTCGGTAACTCGGCGTCGCTGAAACTTAAAGTATTGCATGCCGTGATGTTAGCCACTACTGAATCAAACTGCCCAAGTGAAATGTCCTTAGTTACGTGTGCTTGTCTCAATACTTTCTGTAATGCTTCCCTGTGAGCTGGAGAATTTATCAAGAGTGACAAGATTGATATTTTTGATGGCGTCTGATGAAGCTGATCTATTACCTTGTAATCACTTCTTCGGATAATCCTCAAAAATTCATCATTTTCTTCTTCTGTGCTCGGAGCTTCTTTTTCTTTGATTACCACAGCAGGAATGACTTCCTTTGGAATAGCTACTGATTCTTTTGGCTGATAGATCCGACCGCTGCGGGTCATCTTGCTAGTGCCGGCAATATTAGTCACATCTTTCTGATTATCTGTCTGAACAATCTTTCCCGTTTCTTGGTCTACCACGGTCACATCGTATTTCCACGGAACAACTTTTGTATTGTCATAATGGAACGGTCTTGGTTTCTGAACTACGATTGGTCGTGGTTGACCTATAGCAGCTCTGTTGAAAACTGGCCTTGCACCCCTGTTAAACACTGGAACTTTCTCTCTTTTCCTGGATAGGTCGAAAACTGGCTCTATTACAGAAACCTCTTCTTTCCTTTCCTTACCACATACTTGTAACATCCCCTCATTTATCAATATTTGTATATCTTCCCGTATCCCATTACATCCACTGGAACTAACGGTACGTTTTTCACATTGGTTATGAACATCTCCCAACAACCCTGCTTTGGTCAGCTTATCATGCAATGTCTTCAATGGTGTTCTGATTTTTGACACATCATTAATTATCTCTTCATCTGACTTTTCAATGGCATTGACCCCTCCATGGTTTGGCAGTGGGTTACTTTTGACGTTAGGTGGTACATCATCAAAGGACAAGATTTTCTTCTCCATCAACTCTCTTACCAGATGTTTTAAGGCAAAGCAACCTTCTAAGTCATGGCCGGCAGCACCTTCATGGAAAGCACAATGGGCATTTGGGTTATAATGTGGAGATGTGGTATCTGGATTAAGTGGTCTTGTCGTGATCAACCCCTGTTGGACCAAAGATGGATATAACTCAGTGTACGTCATTGGTATTTGTGGAAGTGGAGGTTTTGTTGTTGGCCTCCGGTTCTGGTATTGTTGCCTGGGCTGTGGTACCCTCTGCTGCTGATTTTGTTGAAAGGGCGGAGCGTTGGGCGCTCGTTGATGCCCTTACTGGTTTTGCTGATACATGGGCGCTGGTCGCCCTGGTTGATAGTTTGAAGTGGAATGGTTGAATGCTGGGGTCACAGCTGCCACATATTGCTGAGGGGCATACTGTACCGGGTACATGGGTCTTTGTTGATGAAACTGTTGAACATAGTTAGGCTGGACTGGCTGGAAGAAACTTTGTTGAGGCGGTTGATATTGCTGATATGGAGGTCTCATGGTACGGATTCTTCTCCCCATTATGGCATTTGTCTCACCTTCTTTCTTCTTGTGAAACCCACTGCTGACCTTCTTAATACTGCTGTTGTTAGAACTGCCGGAGCTGCTGGCTACCTTTCCACTTTTCATCCCCAATTCTACCCTTACTCCCACGGCTACAATGTCTGAAAAACTTGCAGACACACTGCTGATCATTTTCTCATAGAATTCTGGTCTCACTGTGTCAACAAACCAGTCTGTCAGTTCCTTCTCACTTAGGGGTGGCTCTACCTGGGATGCTGTTTCTCTCCACCGCTGAGCGTATTCTTTGAATTACTCTGTGCTTTTCTGGGACATGTTCAACAACTGCCTTCGGTCAGGTACCATATCCATATTATATTTGTAATGTTTCATGAATGCATCTGCCAAATCTTGAAAACTGTGGATTCTGGACTGATCTAGACTTAGATACCATTTTGCTGGAGCTCCTTTCAGATTGTCTTGGAAACAATGGATCATTAACTTGTCGTCTTCGACGTGTGCTGCCATTCTTCTATAGTACATGATTAAGTGAGTTCGTGGGCAAGTAGCTCCTGAGTACTGATCGAAATTTGGGATTTTGAACTTTGGTGGTATTACTAGTCCAGATACCAAACACATTTCTCTGGCGTCAGTGCCAAAGGTATCATTTCCTTCCATTGCTCGGATCTTTCTCCCTATCGTTTCAACACTCTCCCTCAACCTCTCATGTGATTCATTTTCCTCTTCATACCCTTCGGGTCCTTCGTATACCGGTGGTGGATTATGAAAGATGGGGCATGCTTGAACCTGAACTGTAGCTAGAATGTAGGTGGGAATAACTTGTGGAATCTCACCTCCCAAGGGAATTGTCTGTTGAGTGACTCTTGGCGGTGGCACAAAGCCTGGAGGTAACCCATAGGTTGGCACATTGGCAATAGTAACAGCTGTCGGGATTGGTTCTGCAGTGATTTCAGAGACAACGGTGGCTTGAGTGTCCAACATTGCCTGGATGACTTGCAAGGCTTCTTTGATCTGTCCCATGCCTCCTCGGAGCTCTCCGAGTTCATTGTCGATTCTGTTTACATCCAAGTTCTGCTCTTCCATCCTTAAGCGAGCTTGGGCTCGTGTGTTGTACTGATGGCGAGGTTTCAGTGTGATTCTGTTGACAAGACAGAGAGATGAGACTTGACTCAGGAACATGTATATGCAATGTTTATGAAATGCGGACATGCAAAATGCAGATTTTAAACATTCAAGGGAATAAAAGCCTTATTTGCGAATATTATAATAATAAATAGGAAAAACAGCCAAATCTTCATTGATAATATCTGGAGAGTTTACAACATCAAACGGGAAATGAAAATACAAGCTTCTACAAAATACGAAAAACAACAACAATAGATTCTAGATTCTTCTGCTGGATGGTCCTTCATCTTCAGACTGACTCTTTCTTCCACCTTGACGTACCGATTCTTGAAGTTCTTCTTTCTCTTGCATAGCCTTGAAATACTTTTCTCTCCACATTTTCCCTTCTTTCTCAGCTTTTGCCAAGGCGGCTTTCAACTCTTCTACGAGGGTAGGCTCGGGCGAGTCAGGCTCAAAGCGGGTATAGAACATCTTCATTGCCGCTTCTCTCAACCATGACAGGTAAGATTCTGAAACAGTGGCGTTGTGGGGGCATAGGGCAGTTACTCCTCTTGTGTGGACATAACGCCAAGCGTACGCGATTCGAGCCCTATAAGCAGGATTCTTCCTTTCCTCCAAGTAAAATTTCCTCAAATAGTCCGGATCTGGTTCATCTTCCATGGGGTGCCCCAACTGTCGACGGGCCAGAATAGGATTATAGCTAATGCACCCATTGACGCTGATGAGCGGTACATTCGGGAAATCTCCACAGCTTTGGATCATGGAAATTCCTCCATACATAGGATCAAACCATTTAATGTCTGAGTGTTTGAGCAGCAGCAGCTTTTCCGTCCATGAGAGTCCATTTTGCTTATCCCAAATGGCTGGAATTTCTGACAAGTGTGAAATAAACCACTTGTGCAGGAGAACGGTGCAACATTCAATTCGTCCAACCCCATAGCGGTTCCTTCGGTGGAGGGTAAAATAAGTGTCGGCCAGCAAGGTGGGTACAAGATTTTTGATCAAGAAAAGATTGATCGCATCTGCGTCCACAAAATCACTAGCAGTTGGGAACAGGAATAGTCCGTAAATAAGCAACACCAGGATGGCTTCAAATGCTTCATTATTTTGTGACAAGGCATAGCTCTGAGCTTTTTCATATAGGAACATAGCTGAAATTCCGTACAACCCTCCCTTAGCACCCATATGAGATCGCACTTCGTCCAATTCCAAATACGCGGCCTCTGCAACTGCTCTTTCATTAGGAGTCCCCTCCCTTCCAGAAAAGGGACCGGGGGTAACGCCTACCCCCATTAGGGCGGAATACTCCTCCAAAGTTGGTAGCAACTGATAATCTGGAAACGTGAAGCAATGATAGGTTGAATCATAGAATTTCACGAGTGCGAATAACATTTCTTCGTACACTTGAACTTCCAGTAATGACAGCATATTCCCATGTCTTCCTCTGAACGCCTCGGGGTCTTCTACCAAACTTACCAGTTTCTTCAGGTTCTCTAGTCTCGGTCTTTGGAACACAACCTCTTCTCTCTTTCCAGAATCCATCCTATAATATCTGCAAAATAATCTTTTAGTTCCTTGAATGTTTAAAATAACAAGAATGCAACCCTAAATGTAAAAGTTTTATGGAACTTAATTTTACCAAAATATCCTTTCATTTCATTGATTTTTCAAAAAGGGTATTACAAAAAGATTTCAGTACATCTTACAAAAAGCCCTAATATTACAACTCAATATGCTCTAAATATCCTCTCTCTTCTTGATTCTTCTGAGCTCTTCTTCCACCTGTGCTTTCTCAAGGATGAGTTTGTCTACCATAGCCTTCCAAGGAGTTGATTGATGGTTGGAATAAAATGCATCTTCTTGTGCCTTCCTCTTCTTGCTTGCAACTGCTTCCTCTTCTTTTGACTGAAGTTGTTTGTGGAGTTCCTCGTTTTCTTCCATAGCCACCTGATATTTGTACTTCCAGGATACCTCAGTCTGCTGTGACTTCCTCAGAGCGATCTTCAGCTTTTCTTCCTCAGACATGAAAATCAATGGTTGTTCTTCTATTAATACCATAGGCTTTTGTGGAGGATAAGGCATTTTCAACTGAATGGCCCTCTTTCGTACCCACTGGAGATAAGGTTCAAAAGAGATGCAGTTAGGTCTTCCCAAGTCCTCTTTTCCTTTTCGGTGTATATGCCCCCATGCCTTGAGAATTTCATCTTTTAATTCTGAAACTCCTGTGAAGAAAATACCTTCTACGTGAGCGCTGCAGGGTTTGTCTTTCAGCGGATAACCAAATTGTCGACGAGCAAGCACAGGGTTATAGCTGATTCCCCCATTTGTACCAAGGAGAGGTACATTCCCGAAGCTTCCACAACTATCAATGATTTTGATCCCATCATAACTACGGCTGTACCAGTCAATATCGGAGTGAGTAAGAGCCATAATCTTTTCAGACCACCATCCTTTGCTCCAAAAAGTATGGGCTTTGGGTAGATGAGAAACGAACCATTTATACAACAACGGAACACAACAGACGATCATTCCTCCTTTGTGAAGATTTCTTTGATGAACAGAGTGGTAAGCATCAGCTAGTAGGGTAGGTACTGGATTCTTCTTCAAGAATATTTTGATGGCATTGAGATCCACAAAGTTGTCAAAGCTCGGAAAAAGAAAGATCCCATAAATAAGTAAGGCTAGAATAGCCTCAAAAGCATCCATACTCAAGTGATCGGCATAATACTGAGCCTTCCCAATCAAGAATTTTGCAGTCATCCCAAAGATTCCTCCTTTAGTAACCATGTTCTTCTGAATGTCTACCAACCCGATACGTGTGGCTTTAGCAATTTCTTCCTTTTTAGGGTCCTTTTCCATGACGGGAAAAGGAGATGCATCAAGGATGGGTAACCCAATCAGACAGGAATACTCTTCAAGTGTTGGTACTAACTGATAATCCGGAAATGTGAAGCAGTGATAAAGTGGATCATAGAACTGGAGTAATGTGGAAAGGAGTCCCGAATCCATTTTCTTCCTTGTTTTCAGTAGAGACAACAAATTCCCGTACCTGCTCTTGAATCCTTCTACATCTGTGATCAGAGTGCTCAACCTTTCAATCTCATCTATATTAGGGCTTTTGTAAGTGTACTTTATAGTTTTCTTTTTTCCGTTGTCCATGATTTTCCTGATATTTTATAAATAAACGACTCTGAGTTCCATAAAACTTTTATGACATGATGTTTATGGATGCATGAATGCACAAACACAGGTAATCACATATTCACAGATTTACACAAGTAAACAGACAAGGTTTCGGGTTTGGAAAATATGAGCAAGGAGTCAAGGTCTACCCTCCCCAAAG
This sequence comes from Lathyrus sativus, assembly GCA_963859935.3. Lineage (NCBI taxonomy): Eukaryota > Viridiplantae > Streptophyta > Magnoliopsida > Fabales > Fabaceae > Lathyrus > Lathyrus sativus. The sequence continues at coordinate 464,896,306 of OZ012737.1, forward strand.
GTATGTACTAAGGTTTCCATAACTGCAGAACAAGGTTCTAAAAGAGTTCCTGGAGTCCTCGACCCATCTTTCGAATATTATCAATTTCCCAAATACTTGGTGGTCGATAATATTCTCAAGAGAGTCTCGTCCAAGTGTAGTATCACGTATCAACTAATTCGGAATTACTTCCTTATAGTCATCGCACTACATCCTAATAAAGCCATAGTGGGGGAAAAGGTATCTAAAGGTCCTCAGTGTCATGGGCACCTATGTAGAAAGTAGCATTGTTTTCACGAATACTCGATCAACAATACTAACTCTCAAAAAGGGCCTCTACTGAGTGGTGATTTTCTCAAGTCAGCTTGGTCGGGAATCAACTCCCTATAAGCCTTCTTGAATATACCACCTTCCTATCATAAGTACGCTTGAGCACGGGTGTAGTGCCGTCTCACCATTTCAAGTTTCCCAAACCATCAGAGCATAAATATATACAAGTATTCACAGATAGCAATTAGTTAAACAAAATAGGTTGAACCCTCAAAATAAAAGCAAAAGCAAAGTATCCCCAGTGAAGTCGCCATTTCTGTTGCGGTGAAAATTTGATATCAAGCTATTAATTAACTTGACCCGTATTTCTTTTACAACCGGTCTTTAATTTATCCAAAGGATAGGTCTAAAGAAAGAAAGAACCTTTTGCGCGATGTGACAACAACGCTTTAAGAGATTCGGGGATTCGGGGGTTGGTTATATCTAGGGAAGGTATTAGCACCCTAAATATCTGTAGTACTCTACAGGAACCTTTTGTTTAATTAATTGCTAAGTTTGTGAATTGTGCACTATGGTTTAAGGATTGGGAATTGAGATAAAATAAATAAAAAGGCCTAAGTGGTTTTCTAAGTTTGCTCGCAAAGGCATTGCACCTTCTGCCTACGTATCCTGACTAGGATAGAATCAGAGCAATCGTAGTTCACCTCACGAGGGGAAAGAACTCTTGATGATGATCAAAGTTAAAAGGGGAACAAACATGACGATGTTTGTGTGGAGTTTGACAAAACTCCCTAAGCTAAATTGAAAAGGGAAAGTAAGAAAATCATGACGATGATTCTTACATAGAGTTGACGAACTCTTTCCTAGGGTTCTAGTTGAAGAACACTCCTAGTATGGGTCGGTTTCTTGGACTTCAAGCAAAGTCTAGAGGTTTCTTATTAGGGTTAGAGTGACTTAACAAAGTCAAAGGGAAAACGGAGATTTTGGTCCAAGACATTGACAGTCAAGTGGACAGACCTTCCTTTGGAGGAACAGTATTGTCGGCAACTGGACGAAAGCTAACGAGCTTCGTCGCTTAGGGATAAAATAAAATACAAACATTATTCAAACATTCATGGTGACAACCAATACAAAGATTTAAGATGGAAAGCAATGATGACAATCAGAGCAATTGTTTTGGTACGAGAACCGTGACGACAGTTCGCACCTGGAATACCGTTAACAGACAAATGAGATAAACATAAAAATAATTCGAGGTAAAAATTCTAACATGTTGACAAACATATATAGACATGATAACAATCAATTTTCCTGAGAAAACACAAGAGGAAACCTTTTAGATTTCATCTGCAAACAAATAGGGTTAGTACCGTTGACGCGCGGATCGCGCACAATCAAACGTGGTGAAAAAATAATCAAACATGGGAAATAATTACATGGCCTGAAAGTACATATAAAAACAAACATAATGAAAAAAGAACGGACGAAAAACGATAAAATATGAGAGAGTTACGAATTTTTGAAGTTTATGTACAAAATGAAAAAAAAAGTGGCAACAAGGGTTATCACAAGGGATCGAACCCATGCCAAGACTGATACGCGCGGTAGTCTCTACCGCTGGGGCGGCTGTTACATCCATTAATCAAATGGAAACCATAAATATACATGCCTTGTTTGGTTCCATGGCTGGGCAAACACATAATCGAAACCAAATACGTTTTATACCGTATCTCACTAACCGCTCATCGGATCGAGGCAAATTTTATATGAAAATTGGGTAGAAAAATGAGAGGAAGAGGATGGTGGTTTTAGTTTTCTGAAATTATTTGTCTAGTAAAAAAAACGATAGCTGGTGTGTGTTATGGTTCATGATTTGCAAAATGCTATGCACAGCTTGATTCCAACATGTTTAATGCCAAGTAAATTCTCATACACATCCAATATATGATATATATACAGAAGGAAACAAGTTTAAGACCAGGACATGTAGATATTGGAATGTCATATTCAATTTGCCAATGCACATAAGAACAAATATGCATAACAATATGGTTTTCAAGATCCAAAGCAATTCAGTCCAAAGTGAGGTTGTGAACATATTCCAAATATCCTTTCAAGTGTGTGTGTGTGAGAAGTTTGGAACTGTGGTGAGTGAGCGAGAACCTAGTGTTCAACTTGCATTTGTGTGTGTAATGTGCCTCATGAGTGTGATTTTTTGTTCCAAACAGTTTTGATGTCATATGATTATGTAAGCACCTTACCTATGATGATTGTAAGCAGAAAAAACAAACAAACTAGACTAAAACACATTAATGTAAGATCTGGTGTATCACACGTCAGTGTTGTGGAAAATGAGCAACTCATGAGTGAGATTGTGAGGTGATGTGTTTGGGTGCAATGTAATCACATAGGCATGTCATAGTTGATGAGTATGAAGTGTCCAAAGTATGTTTTCAATGAAAAGTGACTTTGTGCAAAATGTAGCAAGTGTATGGCTGTTATGGTTTGAAAAGTGGCTTGAAAACATGAGTTTTTGATGCAGTGGTTTTCAATGCAAGATGAATACACAAACATGTCATAAATGACTATTATGAGGTGTTTGTGAAGTGAGTTTAATGAAAAGTGGATTTGTGTCAAAAATGACATGTTGTATAACTTGTGATCTTTTACAAACTGGTTTGCAACATGAAACTTTAAAATAACAGCTTGGTGGCCAAAACAAATGTGTCAACATCTTCCAAATGAAATTTATAAGATGTTTAAAGTGAGACTTTGGTGTAAAAACCAGTTTATGTAAAAATGATGGTGTGAGTTATTTGTGTATTGTGATGTATACATGCCAAATGTGAGAATCGTTTTTTAATGTAAAAAGAGGCAAGGTAAACACACACACACATTTCAAATATATGTTAAAACATGTTCAAGGGGGGAAAAGCATGATTTTCAAGGCTCACACTCAAAATGAATTCTCAACTGTTTTTGAAATTCTTGGCAGAATTTGAACAGGTTTATGGAATCAAGAATCAACAAATTCAGGTAACCCCCCCCCCCTTTTTTTTAATCCTGATCAACACAGATATCAATGACAGCCAAGTAAAGAACATGATATTGAAACAGTTGCCAAACCAAATTGTTACTACTAAGCATACTTCTACAGCCCCTAAACATAAGCAACATTTATGACAGCAGAATTTGATGAGAATTGAAATAAATAATGAGTAAGCTCAAATCAGTTAGCATAGTCAAATAGAGTTTCCAAGTTCACACCAATCCCTCCTAACATCAATTAAACATAACCCAATCAGCAAATGAACATAGAAGCAAAGCTAAAACTGTTTTACAAAGTCCACTGAGGGCAGACTGCTATGACATGAATGATTCAAGACAGAATTTGATGCAACCATGTTATGGTATGATTCTAACCTTAATGAACATAATGCTTGATTCAGTTTTATTCAGAGAGCATGCATACATCACATGGCAGCTTTGGCAAGAAGATTGATTCAGTGTGTGAGCAGAAGTTAGGTACAGGTTGTGTTTGCATACTGAAACTCAGCAGAGGTATTTTATCACAAAGTTTGGCACATTTAAACTGGCCTTGGCAGTGCTCTTGTGACAGAGATAATCTATTTGGTGCATATGTTTTACATACTATCAGACATAGCTAAGACACCTAACTGAATGCATATGAAAAACTCACCTAAGAATCCAAATCAGTTTTAAAAACATTGAGCCATTATCTCAACAGTTGCATCATCTTGTCTACAGCTTTAATACCTCAAACAGATGTATTCTCAAACAGGGTGCAAAACCAATTATAGCAGGGCAATGATATCCTCTTGATGTTTACACAAATCACAGTTTGAATACACTTATCATGATTTTAAGTGCAGTAACAATCACACTAGCATAGCACTAGAATCTAACAGCATTAACAAGTTTGTATTTTTTTTTAGCAAGTGACCAAGATCACACCATTTGTTTAAATGTTTGGGATGACATAACACATAGAATACTAACATGACAAACAGGTAAAAACAACTTATGCTCATACTTATGAGAATTTTATTATGCAGAAGACACACATCATGAAAATCAACAAGGTAACATAACTTAAGTTCTACCTAAACACCCAAAAATGTGATTTCATGAAAAATGATGCTAAAGCCAATAAGAAACAGATACATACCTCTTGATGACCCTTTTGAATATGCCAAAATAGTTGAGAAACCCAGAGATCCTTTATTTCACTTCTTGGCCTTGGTTCTTGCTTCAACTTCAAGTAATAATCCACTTATGATGCTATATGTAAAAGTATGAGCTTCTAATGATGGATGAGGGTTTGGAAAGTTGAGATATATGGTATGTGAGGTGTCTAAGTGGTCACAACCTCAAGAAAAGGTTTAGAACTCACTTTGGTGTTTTTTATGACTTTTGGTCAAAGTAAGCTACATGAACATTTGACTTTTTGATTTCTTGATATTTTTGGTGGTTTAATGGCTTGTACACCTTCTATATGTTATTTAGAAGGTGTATGGATGATAGTTTGGATGCTGGAATAGGTAGAGCTTGATGTGGTAGAGATTTTACTTCAAGGCCATTTTTGAGTGTTTTGGTGAACTTTGTGATTTTTGAGAAATTGAAGCAAAATGATGGAATTGTGATGACAGAGGTTATTTGTGGTTTCTATAAGATAAGATGTCTTGGAAATGAGGTGAGGGAGCTCTCCTTTTATAGAGAAAGTGATTGAGGTGCTTGCTATGAAGTCTTGCTTAACCATGAAGCAAACTTGATATTTTCAACCACTTGCCAACTTGCTTTGCTTTTTCTGATCCTTGGCTACTTCTTTAACCCAATGGGAAAGTTTAAATGATGTTTCTACTGATAAATTGCAGCCTAGATGCTTGGTAGAGTGGCTGGAGCAGAATCACTTTCCACCTCATGCTTGGAAAAGTAAAAAATGACAACTTAGGCAATGAACTTCCAATCTTTAATTCTATGCTATCTCCATGCAATTTCTTTGCTTCAACTTGCTTGAGATGTTCAATATATCAGATAGTATGAGTTTGACAAGTTAGAATTGGCCCACTTGAGTGATGGAGGTGCTTTTGCAATATTGGTCAATGTGGGACTAGCATGACAAAATACCAACTTTGAACACATGTATCTCTCATCTCATAACTCATCTTGAGATGTTCTTGTACAATTTAGAAAGCCCTCACATAGTACTAAAACTTTCATGTTGGCCAGAAATCTTGATTATATTTGAAACTAGGTGAAAACCCCCCTTGAAGTTGGCTGATTTTAGCTTCTAAAGTGAAAATAACTTAGAAATTTTCTAAGTTATTTTCCCTTCTAGGAATGTTTTTGCTTATATCTCCAAAAGTATGCATTTTCTGGTTGTGGACTAGTATGGGACTTTTGTAGGACTTGTCAAGAGCTTTCAAATGAGACTAGAACCAACTCAATTGGATGTGTGGTTAAGGAGATACGGTTTAGCCCTTTTCAAAACCCTAATTTTCCGATTTCTCGATTACTCTCTCATTCTTGATCCAATGATCATGAAAATTGATATGCAAGTCCATTATGACATAAGGAACAACTTTGATTCACAACTTGGATCCCAATTCTCAAAATTTGGGGAGTTGACTTTTCGGTCAACCGTACAATCGATCGGTGCCGATTGAGTCACCCGTTGATATTCTGGACATCCTGAGACTTGGATACTTCTTGAATAGTCTTTAATAGTCTATATGAACTTCATGGACCTCAATCCCACCATTAAAACATCTTCCAACATCAAAGTCAAACCACAGTTGACTTTCCACTAGTTAAAAACCCTAATCGGGGCCTCTTGACTGCACTGCTCTTGATTCTGAAACGATTTCTTCAAATTGACTTCCCATTTGACTTTGATATTATCTTTGATTTCATTCCATGATTGAATTAGCCCAACTCATTGGTTGATCATGCCTTGATTGTTTTGAATTTGTCGGTGCGAGAACCCTGATTCATCTGTAACTTGACAATAATAAACTTGCACTTGATTTAGGGTTAGATAATGCATGATCATGCTTCTAAAAATGATAATTTGAATCTAAGGGGTCAAAATTTGGGGTACAACAGCAAGCAACCACTTTTCAAAGCAAGTCCATAAATTGAATCTCAACTCAAAAATGTGGCTGAACCAATGTTCTCAAAATGTTTTCTAAAGTCAAAATGATATATTACATGCCATGTTTTGGATGTGTAGGTTGAAAATATCAATTTCCAACTTTGGTTTAGTTAACTTATGCCCTTATTTTAGGTCATTTTTGCAACTTTGAGCTACAAGCATTTCCAACATCTCATGACCTCCTTAATAGCCTTAAAACATTATTTTGAACAAGTTTGATGTTGAAGATTTTTCCATTTGAAGCTTGGAAATAGGAGTTATGGCCTTATGCTTGAAATGACTTGTAATCTCCAAATGACTAAAATGCCCTTGACTTGTCAAAGCCATAACTTGAGTTCTACAAATCCTATCAAGGACTTCTAGTACTCTTTAGAAAGCTAAGAAGATAAGGAACAACATTCATATTTATCAAAAGTTCATAGGAATCATCCTTCTTAGGCAAAAGTTTGATGCAAGTTGGGTAACTTTCAAGGCCCCAGATTCACATACCTCAGATGACCTGTAACTTGTCAAAGTCATAACTTGAGTTCTACAAATCCTATCAAGGACTTCTAGTACTCAAATTAAAGCTAAGAACAAGCTCTACAACATTAATGTTGGGGGTAAGATGTGATGACAATCACATCTTGAGCTAAACTGCCTTGAAGATAGGGGTCATACTAGGGGATTTTACACTATCAAGCCTTAGAAACCCTAGCTTGAAAACCTCTCAAACTCTTCAATCATGATGAGATAACCTTGGAATCATCCTTATAACATCTCAATGTGTCAATCCATGATCACATGGCCCTTGAATTAGGTCTCAACCTTTTTCAAATCATCAGTTGACCTAGGGTTGACCCAGTCAAACCCTTATTACACTACTCATGGCTGAGCCTTCTTAATCTTACACAATGACCTGTCTAGGCTTCATGATGGCTTTCAAGACATATCATAAGCTCTCTCAAGGCTTCAAGTCCACATTCTTGGCTTCAGAATCATCTGAGGAGCTCCCACAACTCTCAAGTTAGGAGGCACACACCCCTGGTTTCAACCATTCTCTCTGATGATCTTCTGACTTCTCTGACAAAGGTATCTACCCTTGAACACTTGAATAACCTTCTTGGCTAGCTTCATAGTCTTGTGTAGCTCTTAATTGGTACTCATACCTCTTGATCTCCTGCATACATGTCAATGAAATGCAAATGATAATGCTAATGTGAATGAAATGAAACATAAGCTAGCTAAAGAAATGTTGGTCAAATTTTGGGGTGCAACACCCGTACTCCTTTGTGGAGAATGGCGGGGTTGAATCATGTCTCAGGAGGAGCATAAGTGATTCACCCGTACTCCTTTGTGGAGAAAGGTGGGGTTGAAACCTGTCTTAGGAGGAGCGTAAGTGATTCACCTGTACTCCTTTATGGAGAATGATGGGGTTGAATCATGTCTCAGGAGGAGCGTAAGTGATTCACCCGTACTCGTTTGTGGAGAATGGTGGGGTTGAATCATGTCTCAGGAGAACCGTAAGTGATTCACCCGTACTCCCTTGTTGAGAATGGTGGGGATAGATCATGTCTCAAGAGGAGCGTAAGTGATCTATCCGGGGTTCGATTGAATGAACCAATGAGTCGGTACCGCATGCATGGTGTTGAGTTACATTCTTGCATTATTGTATGTTGTGTTGATGATTGGACAGTAGGTCGTGTTTGATGTTGGTGGGGTGATGATTTGTATATGTACTGCCTTTTTATTCATGTATCTTATTACCGATAATTTTGATCATCTTTTCTCACCCCTTTGTTGTTGTGGTGGTCTGTGCTTCTTCGGAAGTATAGATAATCCAGGTACATAGCTAGCTTGGATAGTGGTGTGCAAGTCGAGTCTTAGGATGCTTTGATACGTAGCACGGGACTTGGGAGTTTATTTGTTTTAGGATAAACTTGTTTATTCCTATGACGTATCCTATTTTGGTGAACCCTCTTAATGAATGTTTTATGTAAATTGGCGGATGGCCGAGAATGATGTATTAATGATAATTTTTCGCTACTTTATTTTGAAAACCATATAATAAAGTGTTTTGTTGAATTGTATGATGTGATATCCCACTATTGAAGGGAAAATCTGATATTTATTTGATTTAATCGTATTTTATTTTAATTCGGGAAAGTGGGGTGTCATAGTTGGTATCAGAGCAGGTCGGTCCGTCCGGCCAGTGTAGTAGTTGATTCTGTCCTTAGGATAGAGATTGTGTACCTTTTAACCTTGTGTTGTTATTATTAAGCGGTATGGCAGAAAGGAATGATAATGTTTTGGTTGCCGCTATGCAAGCGATGGCGCAGGTGGTTGCTAATCAGAACCAAGTTGCGGGTGCGCAATTCAGAGATTTGGCACAATTTCAGAGTAATAAGCCACCGACATTTGAAGGAGGAATTTTGGATCCTGAAGTTGCACATAAGTGGCTAAAGGAAATTGAGAACATTTTCAGGACAGTGTTGAGATGTTTCATTTTGAGGGGAATTTTGAGTGTTGATGGAAGTAGAGAAGTTGGCGGGTTGCCGATTAAGTGTGGTTGTCTGGAAGTTATCCTGACAATATAATGATATACAGTCAGGACGTGAAGTGGAGTTATGATCGACTTAGTTGCGGAAACTAGCCGGTGTTGAGAGCTCCATATTGTGTGTTTGTTTGGACGATCAAGGAATTAAATTGAGTGAGTAGTTGGAGACTTGTGTCTGGTGTGTGTGCTACGGCGACAAATTGTGAGGTCGAGTAGGTAAAGGGTGGATAGTGACTTCTGGTGATTATTAAAGAAAGTAAGATGTGGAATACGATATTGATATAATTAGACATGTAAACATTTCAAGAGTTGAAGATGCATTGAATGGCCTTTTAAGGGTGAAAATGTTGTTTTTGTATTTTTGACGTAACGAGAGGACTGTAACTCGGAATGACGCACGGTTCGAAGCGTGGGGAGTTATTACAATGCTCTATGTGATGGAAGCGTAGTGACATGGGATTAAGATATTTATTGATGGAATATGTTTGGATGTTGTATTAAGGGAGGAAAGTGCGGTTCGGGTTTCCGCCATAGCTCGCGAATTGAATATCTGTTGGCATGGATTTTCCATACTTAATTGAGCGAGTCAATGGTTGTGTTAACTGATGATATTTTGATATATTAGAAGAGTATAGAGAATTATGTTGAGCATGGGAACTTGAGTTATCGGTGTTGGAGAAGAAGCAGTGATAGGCCTCTACGAGGAAGGTTCAAAGAGTTTCGGGAGAGCTGTCAACAGTTCGTGTGTTAGTTTTGCCGAATCCGACATAACTATTTGTTATGTTTTATGATGCTTTGTTGGTATGATTGGGAGATATGTTAAGCGCAACATTAGCGAGTTTTAGTTATTCTTTAAGGCAACTTAAAGTACATAAGAGGAATTATCGGACAAGTGGTTTAGAGTTGGTTGCTGTTGAGTGTTTGTGCCGGAGTTTGGAGGCCTCTATTGTTTAGTTGAGATGTGAGATGGTTGGTGATTTTAAGAGCTTGAGGTGTTTGTTTGATTTGAAAGAGTTGAATTTAAGACAGAGGAAATAATTGGGACTTCTGGAGGAGTATGGTTTTGGGTTGAATTTCCATTCTGGCGAGACAACATGGTAGCTGATGCATCGAGTTGGAAATTTTTTGGGTATATACCGATGATGATGGTAAAGGAGTTAGAACTGATTAAGCAGATTCGGGATATGAGTTTGGTATGTGAATATACTTCTTATGGAGTTAAGCTTTGTATATTAAGGTTGACCATTGGTATTTTTGATGAGATTTGAGGAGGTCGGAATTCTAATTTGAGTTAGTAGATTGATTGAATTTAATGAATTAAGTCTAGGGGCTGACTTTCGGATTGATAAAAATGGTACCGTGAGATGACGTGATAGAGTTTGTGTTCCAATATTGTGAGTTGGATAAGAGTACTCTGGAAGAAGGACATTGAGGTAGATCGAGTATTCATCCAGGTTCTATGAAGATGTGACTGAATTTGAGGAATTGTTTTGGTGGCCATAGATGGAAAGATAAGTGGTTGAGGTTGTATATGCTGATTAGACTTGTTGAAACTCGGAGTTTGAACATCAGAGACTGTTGGACCTGATGCAACTATTGAATATTTCAGAGTGGAATAGGATGGTGTTTCCATTAACTTTGTGTCGGGTTTTCCGAAGAATTTGAAGAAGTATGATTCGATTTGGGTGGTTAAGAATGGATTGACAAGATTAACTCATTTCTTACCAATGAGGATGAATCATTCTATGCTGAAGCTAGCTAAGGTGTATAATGAGGAAGTTGCGAAGTAGTATGAGACACCGTCGAATATTGTGTCAGATGGGAATCTGAATTCTTAATGAGATTTTGGGAGAGTTGTAGATGCTTTGAGTACCATATTGAAGTTGAACTCTGTTTAACATCCGTGGACGGATGGACAGACAGAGAGAACTATCCAGTATGTAGAAGATTTGTTGAGAGCTTGTGTGTTGGATCAAGTTGGGTCAGGGGGTAGTCCATTGTCGTTGATTGAGTTTACCTACGATTATCGTTATCATTCTAATATCGGAACGACATCTATGAGGCTTGGTATGGTAGGAGGTGTAGGACTCCTTTGTGATGATGTGTGTCCGGCGAGAGTGTGATACTCGGACCAGAGATTGTGCAAGAGGCGACGGAAAAGATCAAAAGGACCCAAGAAAAGACGTGTTTTGAGAGTTACGATGGTAACTGGTGTTGGTCGAGCTTTGAAGTCTCAGAAGCACACACTGTGTTTGGATTGTCTGTATCAGAGTGGCACAGCGGAAGCGTGGGGAAAATAGCATGTTAGACTATTTTACCGTTGTCGCTTGTGGAAATTGCATGATGTGTTCATGTGTTTAAGTCGAGGAAGTACATTGATTCAAATGGATGGTGTGTAAGTGAGATATAATTTGATTGTTGAGGCACTTCTAGTGCGAATTGTCGTGTACATTGATGTGTTTATGAGTATTGTTGCCATTGATGAAATTGGGCATGTGTTGTTGCGAGATTGGCGAGGTTCTGTGTAACTTCTGCAGTAGTAGTGATGCACATGAATATTGGTTCCAGAGAGAAAGTTTAAGGGAGAAAATGATTAGAGTAGTGTGTGATAGTTGTGGTAATGATAGGGCAGAGGATATGTGAATGAGTAGAAGTTTATGTAGGGAGAAAACCCTAGATTTGAAATTGTGGATTAATGGTGAATAAATAGAAGTTTATGTAGGAAGAAAACCCATAGAATACTCATGATTTAGTGGATTTTCGATTTTGGTGAATATCCTAACATGTGGGGATTGATTGTGGTAGCAAAGAGGGAAGGGTTGGTGAAAAATACCATTTTCTGCATAATTTTTCGAAAACACACAGTAAGCAATCGATTAGACTAGTACAACAATTGATTGCACAGCAAACACAGAGGCTAAAATGTGAAAAAATGGGTCAAGCAATTGATTGCACTAATACAACAACTGATTGCATGCTGTATAAAAGTTGAAAATTGGAAATTTCTGTTCCGACGATTTTGGCCATAACTTGTAATCTGTAAGTCGGTTTTACTTCCCGTTCAAAGTGTTGGAAAGCTAATGAATAGACCTACAACATAGTATAGATGATATAATTAGTTTCCAAATATCTTTATATCCAACATGTTTGGGAATTCATTGTTTAATTAACTAGTAACTAAACCATGGATCAATTGAACTGATTTATGTATTATTTACTTGAGTTTACTTGTTGTGCACTTAGTATGCTTGTGTTTATTTGTTGTGTAGTATACGTGATGTTTGGTGAGGTGATCAGGAGGATCGTGTGCACTTAGTGTGCTTGAGTTTGTGTGTTGTGCATATCATGGAGAATGGTGGGGTTGAATCATGTCTCAGGAGGAGCGTAAGTGATTCACCCGTACTCCTTTGTGGAGAATGGTGGGGTTGAATCATGTCTCAGGAGGAGCATAAGTGATTCACCTGTACTCCTTTGTGGAGAATGGTGGGGTTGAATCATGTCTCAGGAGGAGCATAAGTGATTCACCCGTACTCCTTTGTGGAGAATGGTGGGGTTGAATCATGTCTCAGGAGGAGCGTAAGTGATTCATCCATACTCATTTGTGGAGAATGGTGGGGTTAAATCATGTCTCAGGAGGACCGTAAGTGATTCACCTGTACTCCCTTGTGGAGAATGGCGGGGATAGATCATGTCTCAGGAGGAGTGTAAGTGATCTATCCGGGGTTCGATTGAATGAACCAATGAGTCGGTACCGCATGCATAGTGTTGAGTTGCATTCTTGCAGTATTGTATGTTGTGTTGATGATTGGAAAATAGGTCTTGTTTGATGTTGGTGGGGTGATGATTTGTATATTTACTGCCTTTTTATTCAAGTATCTTATTACCGATAATTTTGATCATGTTTTCTCACCCCTTTGTTGTTGTTGTGGTCTGTGCTTCTTCCGAAGTACAGATAATCCAGGTACATAGCTAGCTTGGATAGTGGTGTGCGAGTCGAGTCTTAGGATGCTCTGATACGTAGCACGGGACTTGGGAGTTTATTTGTTTTAGGATAAACTTGTTTATTCCTATGACGTATCCTATTTTGGTGAACCCTCTTAATGAATGTTTTATGTAAATTGGCGGATGGCCGAGAATGATGTATTAATGATAATTTTCCGTTTCTTTATTTTGAAAACCATATAATTAAGTGTTTTGTTGAATTGTATGATGTGATATCCCACTATTGAAGGGAAACTCTGATATTTATTTGATTTAATTGTATTTTATTTTAATTCGGGAAAGTGGGGTGTTACAACGTCCCTTTTTGGCACTTGGAAAATATATGAGTTCGTTTTGCGAGTAATTCTTTGCACTGCGAACTACCTCGCTACAAGTTCGCACAACGAAATTTGAGTCCTTTAGCTACTAACTTTCAAGGTTTCCTCCTCGCTGGTGTCATACCCCAAATTTTTCCTACCGGTATAAACTTTTCATCTGCACATCTATCCGCCAATCATTATTAAAAAAAAAGGTGTTCTATCATGAGATTAAATTGAATTCAATCAAGGTGCATATGTGTTTCTAAGTCGGGAACCCTTTTTTTTAGTTATCATTGTTGATATCTATTTCTAAAACCATTTTTTGTTTCAGTTTTCATGTCCATTTTCACCTTTTCAAATCCATATCATATCCACTTTACCCATATTCAATAATCCATAACTACTTCCTCATTTACATCTTGTGTCCATATCCTAAACCATTATGAAACCAAATATCCATTTATCCGTACATCCATTTTTTCAAAATCCTCTTTAAACCATCTAATTCCCATGTTTAATTCAAAGTCCATTTGATAAACCCATTTAGAATAATTTCTTTTAAATCCATTTTCAATAACTATTTCAATCAAGAATCCCTTTGTATTCATTTACTCTTTACTTTATTCTTTATCCAAATACCATTTCAATTTTTTTTTTAAATCCACTTTCTATTTGTCCATTAAAATTCAGGTTTCTTTCAAATTATCCATTCAAAAATCCAAAATTTATCCAATCCATTCAATTTGTTCATAATATCCATTTTAATTCATTACAAGATTCATGACCAACAAATCTCAGGTCATTGCCCAAGTTACATGGCCAAAAATAACCTATCATTCGTTACCACTTTATTACAACATAAAACCAAAAAAAAAACATATAACACGACGCATCCAGAATAAAGTCATGTTGTTGTTGCTAAGTACCACTACCTGTTAAAACACATATTGGTTCTTAATTATATCTCTATGTTTTGATGATAACTCTTACGAAATTTTGTATTAAGGAATTATATACTCTAAAATTTGTTCAAGTATGTTTGCTGCAGATATTAATGTTTATATACTTCTGAAAGCAAATTGGATCTAAACATTAAGCTATGCAAGGCTCTGAAGCGTCAGAAGCATCTCTTAGAAGAATCTGAACGCTGCCTACAGAAGACTCTGAGCGCTGCCTACAGAAGGATTTGAAGCAGAAGCTACAGAAGCATCTGGAACATAGTCTGAAGACCTTTGTATGAAGACTTTCAAGCACAGTTTTTCAGAAGACTCTGATAGTACTGTACACTGCAAGTACTGAGGATCTGATCCCAAACTCCGCTCTGAATTATTACACGCTGAAGCACACTTGCTGCATTGCTCTAGTTCAGCAAACTCTGATGAACATCAAAGACTCTGATCACTCAAGGCTCTGATGTTATTTGCTGAGTATTAGAAACTTGTTGAAGAAGAATTCAAAGTTATGTCCGTTGGATAGGCCAAACGACTCTTTCCTCATTTATGCTAGACACAAGAACACAGACAAAAAGGATTTCTCTGAACATTATACTTCTAGGAAAGGTCAAGTGATGTGAAGACAAAGAGGCTACAACCCTTTTCAGTACACAGTCTTCAACGTGTAAACAACTTGGACTTTTGTGCCTATAAAACCAAGTCTCCAACATTCTTCTTCAGTTGACGAATTATTGAAAGAAATTCATTAAAAGCTCTCATACAAATTATTCTCATTCCTGAATTTATTTCATACGTTCTTAAAACTTAAGTGTAAATCACTGTTGTGATATAGCTTACTTAGAAGCATTCAACACTTGTTTAGTTCTTACATTTGATTGTAAAAGTTCCTTGAGAAGACCCAGTTGTGGTTAGTAGTTCTTGAGAAGACTAAGAACAATTGCTCTTAGTGCTTGCTATTGTAATCAGTTTGATTAATAGTGGATTAAATCCTTGTTGAGAAAGGAAAATCACTCTTGATAGGGTAGACTGGAGTAGTTGAGTTCAACGAACCAGGATAAAAATCTTTGAGTTTTTATGGCCACAATTTTTCTATATACTTATTCAACCCCCTTCTAAGTATTTTCTCACCCTCAGTACCCACAAAAACCTGTTGTTTGTAGCACATGTACAACAAGATCTCTAAGGACAAAGTTCATCCGGAAGAATACATGACCGTACCTCTGCATAAACCTGCACAAACCAATAAGAAAAAAAGGGCTGCAGGAAAATTACATGTTTTTGGCAAAGACATGTTCTGAACAGGGAAAGGAAAACACACACTTGACCACAAAATAAATCACAGCAAAATTCTTCAAAAAGAAAGAAAAGAAAAACAAAAAAAGACTAATTCTTGAGATATATAGAGGAGAGGCCTTGATGGTTACGGAGGAGACCCTTGAAGTCAGATTTGAAAAAAAAAATCAACCCTCTTGCAAACCCTTTTCACCACAGTAACCTAATAACACACAAATCTCCATAATCCTTCAAACCCATAAAAACCAACCATTAATCATAAAAGAAAACTCAGAACCGGAAAAAGGAAATAGAGAAGAAGATCAAAGAAAGCAAAGCAAATCGAAAAAGCACCCAAACTTTACGAACCAGATCGAGGGAGACTGAATACGTACGAGGAGGTTGGGTTCTTTTCTTATTTTTTTGAACAAATCCGAAATACTCTTCTAGTTCCGTTTTGATTGGGTTTGCATCCTGCAGTTTTAGAAATGAATATTGTGGTGTATCTTCATGTCATTGATTTAGTTGAGAGTCGTTGTTCTTCCGAGCATTTTCCATACATTTCGATTTGGTTTAGTGTTTGGCGGTCTTCCTCCTTCCACGACGTCGTGTTTATGGCATACATTATTTTTTTTTTTAATTAAAAAAATAGAGAAAATAAAATGATGAGAAGGGTGGAGGAGTGATGACGACGCCATTTTCAAGGGGAGCTGTGAGGACATTAAGTTGGTCCTCGTGTTAGATCGGGTTGTCTCAAGAGGTGATGGGCTTGCAAGCCCATGTGATCCTCATACCCTATTTCAATTACTCACCCCCTTTCGATTTTAGTGCATTTTATTATTTTATTTATTTTATTTTTATTTTTACTCATTTTCTATGATTGATTCATCTATCTTATTGTTTTTTTTTATTTTATTTGGTTAATTTAGTTTTTTTTTTATATTTTTAGTTTTAAATGTTCATTTAATTAATAGTTATGTGATTCTCTTGATTTACATTTTAATTTTTTCTTTTACATCTTTATTTCTTAGTTTGTTATTTTATTTCTGTTATAATTTTTGTTTCGATTTTATTTTCATTATTTTGGTTCGATGACGAGACCCTTCGAAACTATTATCTGTCAAATTATTGATAGATAATAGTTTATCTGAGGCCACTCTCTATTCTTTTTCAATCTCTTCTTTATTTTCGATTTTATTAAATTTTTACGATCTATGATGTCTTTTGATTCACAAACCTTGGTTTTTGATGTTGTTAAAACCTTCATTATTTCAAATCTATAGAAAATGATCATTTGGATCATTTTTCTATACTTTGGGATCGTGAGAGGTTTCCTTCGATTAATTAACATAAGGTTTGCGATTAAGACGAGGTTTGACCTTACTTTCAAATTCATCTCAATTTCATTTTATTTTTATCGGTTAATGAAGTCTTTACATTCGTAAACGTCAATTTATTGAAGTCGATAATCTTCACTATTTTAAATTTGTAAAAAATGATCATTTGGATCATTTTTCTATACTTTGGGATCGTGAGAGATTACCTTCGATCAATTAACACGAGTTTATGATTAAGACGAGATCCCGCTCCTTTTTACCCCTTTTCATTTAATCTTTAACTCCTGACTTTTATTTGGTTCAACATAGTGGCTTTACATTTCTGTTAATATCCCATTGTTTATATATTCTCGCACATATTTTATGTTTACATTATTGTTGATATTATCCTGTTTATTATCTTATTCATTCTTATCATCATTATTCATATCCATCCTATCATATTATTCATATCTTGTCATCTAACCGTTGTTTTGTTTATTTCATTCAAAAATACCAAAAACATGATAAAACTATTGAGACCTTAAAAACCCTAATTTGGTGGACTGTTGACCATTATCTTAGGTATTGAAGCTTAGGCCTTTGTACATAAACCTTAGTTTGGATCTTGCTCGAACTCTTTTTCATTGTTTAGTTTAAGACACCTCGCACACACACGGCTTTCTCTTGGGCTACCTGACAATGAGACCATTTATTTCTTGTAATCCCCTGTATTTTATGTTTACCCCTCTCCCGTACAGTGTAATAGTTTGGTTCTTTTCATGCTTGCTTACTATTTTCTAAGAAAGATAAAAATGAATTAGATTAGAACACATTTTCAAAATAAAGAGCAAACGAGGCTTTATTCAACATCAAGCCACTTTTCAAATTGGATCACCCTAGGGTTCCACCCCTCTTCCCTTTCAAACCACTCACCTTATATATATATTCAACCTTCGTAAGCCGATTGCCTCACGCATCGCCATGCTCTATTCACCACCTTCACTTTTCAAAACTTCTTTTCAAAACTCTTTTCCTAATAAAACTTGAATGGTTGTAGAGTGGTTAGGCGTAGGCCTTCTCCTATCTCGAGTACTTGACATTATCTTTAGGGTTCACTGTTGTAAAGCACTTACCATTCAAGATCAAAAAATCTTTAATAAGAGAATGAAGTTCTCTTTGTATTGAACTAAAGAAAGAGGATTGAGTGAAGACTTCTTCTTCTTTGAGTATCAGGATACTCACTATAGAGTATGTAGTCTCGATACTCGACTTTCAATATGAAGAAATGACTGTATTCGCCACACCATTTTCACAATAAATCATTGAGATAAATAGTTGGGTGTAAGAACACAGATTGTTTCTTAGTAATATCTCTATGTTTTGATGATAACTCTTATGAAATTTTGTATTAAAGAATTATATACTCTAAAATTTGTTCATGATTATTTGCTGCAGATGATTAAAGTGTATATATATATATATCTAAGAGAAAATTAATCTGAACATGGAACAATGGAAGGCTCTAAAGAGTTAGAATCATCTTATAGAAGAATCTGAGCGCTGTCTATTGAAGGATCTGAAGCAGAAGCTACAGAAGAATCTGAAGCAGAAGCTGCAGAAGGATCTGAAGCAGAAGACTCTGATAGATCTGAATACTCTGAACATTGAAGATCTTTGTATGAGAGTTAAGAAGCACAGTTTTTCAGAAGACTATGAGAGTACTACACACTGCATGTACTGAGGATCTGATTCATAAAACTCTGCTCTGATAGAACTACACGCTAAAGCACACTTGCTGCATTACTCTGATTCAGCAAAATATGATTGGCATCCAAGACTCTGATCACGCAGACTCTGATGTTTACTTTTCTGAAATGAAATACTCGTTGAAGAAGAATTCAAAGTGATATCCTTTGATTTGGCTCAACGACTCTTTCCTCTTTCATGCTTGACACTAGAACACAGACCAAAAGCATTTCTCTGTGCATTCTACTTCCAGGAAAGGTCATGTGATGTAAAGACAAAAAGGTTCAGGCCTTTTCAGTATACAGCCTCCAACGTCAAGACTTTGTGGACTACTGTGCATATAAAAGCAAGTCTTCCTCATCTTCTTCAAATGACAGATCATTGATAGAAACTCTTACAAGCTCTCATAAAATATTCATATTCTCTTTGCTGAGTTTATTCTTTTGTTCTTAACATTAAGTGAAAAATCACCGTTGTGATAAAGCTTGTTAGAAGCATTCAAACACTTGTATTTATGTTACATTTCATTGTAATAGTTCCTTAAGAAGATCCAGTTAGGATCAGTAGTTCTTGAGAAGACTTTGAACAGTTGTTCTTAGTGCTTACTATTGTTAAGTTCACTCTAGATAGGCAAATCACTCTAGATAGGGTGGACTGGAGTAGTTAAGTTCAACGAACCAGGATAAAAATACTTGAGTTTTTACTTCTAAGTTTTATCTTCATACTTATTCAACCCCCCCTTCTAAGTATTTTCTCACCTTCAGTTGGTATCAGAGCTCCGGTTCTGTGTGTGCTACCACTTCATAGTGACAGAAAAGATCCAGTGAGAAAAACTTTGATACTTATATTTGGTTGTTATTATGGCTGATGTTTCAACATCCAACAAATATGAAGAAAGAGACCGAATCAGTACAAAACCCCCTATGTTTGATGGGGAGAAATTTGATTATTGGAAAGACAGGATTGATAGTTTTTTCCTTGGTTATGATGCTGATTTATGGGATTTGGTCATAGATGGATATGTTCATCCCATTGATGGGAATGGCAAGAAAGTAGATAGAATATCTATGACAAAAGTCCAAAAGAAGGCGTTTAGAAATCACCACAAGGCTAGAACAATATTGTTAAATGCAATATCTCACACTGAGTATGAAAAGATTATAAATAGAGAAACTGCATTTGACATGTTTGAGTCCTTGAAAATGACTCATGAAGGAAACCTTTAAGTAAAAGAGATCAAGGCTCTGGCTCTAATTCAGAAGTATGAAGCTTTCGAGATGGAATAAGCTGAATCTGTTGAAGCCATGTTCTCCAGATTTCAAATACTTACAGCTGGACTAAAGGTTCTGGATAAAGGTTACTCTACTGCTGATCACGTGAAGAAGATCATCAGAAGCTTACCCACCAGATGGAGACCTATGGTGACTGCGCTGAAAATGGCTAAAGATCTGAACCACATCTCCTTGGAGGAACTAATCAGTTCACTAAGGAGTCATGAAATTGAACTTGAGGAAGATGAGCCTCAAAAGAAAGGTAAGTCAATTGCCTTAAAATCTAATAAATCTGCTAAAGCGTTGCAGGTAATAGAGGAAAGCTCTGAAGAATCCTCATCTGAAGATGAAGATGAATTATCCATGATGTCTAGAAGAATAAACAAACTCTGGAAGCATAAAGGAAAGAAGTTTAGAAACTTCAGGAAGCCTGACCAAAGAAAAGAATCTTCTGGACACAGAAGATCTGGCAAAAAGGAGGTTGTCTGCTACGAATGTAAAGAACCTGGGCATTACAAAAATGAATGTCCAAAGCTTCTGAAAGAAAAGCTTAAAAGAAAATTTGATAAGAAGAAGAAGGTTCTAATGGCAACCTGGGATGATTCAGATACATCTGAATCTGAATCTGATTCAGAAGAGGAATGTGCCAACATAGCATTGATGGCAGACATAGAAGATCAGGAGGAAGGAATTTCAGGATCTGAATCTGACTCTGAATCTGACTCTGACGCTGAAGAGGTAATGGCAAAACTCACTAAAGATGAACTTATCAAAGTGTTATCAGAGGTTCTGAAGAGCTATAACAATATTAAGCTCAAATACAAGGAGCGTCAAAGCAAACTTTTTATCTGAGAATAATATTCTCAAATCAGAAGTGGTTGAGCTAAATGAAAATAACTTAAAAATGAAAAATGATTTTTAATTAGCTCAACAAGACTCTGATTCTGAAACTGAGTCTGAATGCAAAAATATTTTGGAAAAATATGACTACAGCTTTCAGAAGTTTCTTGCTAAAAGCATAGACAAAAGCAAAATGGCTTCTATGATCTATGGAGTTAGCAGAAATAACAGAAAAGGAATTGGATATAAATCTTCCTATGGAAAGGATTTAAATCCAAAACCTGTTGATAAAATTATCATCAAGAAGACTCCTTTATATTCCCATTTTAAATTTGGTCACTTGAATGATATTAAACACACTCGTTCTGAAAAGAACATTCATGTGTTTAAATCTAAGGCTAGTCAGAATAAACCTTATGTTGAAAAATAGAAGTTTAGACGAACCTTCAGAACAACTAATCCAAAAGGACCCAAGAAGATCTGGGTACCTAAGAGTAAAATAGTTCCTGTTGCAGATGTTCTTAGAAGCAAGGTCAGGACGCCAGTCATGGTACCTGGACTCTGGATGCTCGCGACATATGACGGGAGAAAGGTCTATGTTCCAAAGTCTGGAGCTTAGATCTGGAGGTGACGTAAAATTTGGAGGGAATCAGAAGGGCAAGATCATTGGATCTGGAACTATTGGAAATGGTAACCTTCCCTCTATTACTAATGTTTTACTTGTAGAAGGATTAAAGCATAATCTATTGTCCATAAGTCAATTAAGTGACAATGGTTATGACATAGTCTTTAATAAAAAATGTTGTAAAGCTATTAGTCAAAAGGATGGCTCAATCCTATTTAGTGGAAAGAGGAAGAACAACATTTATAAAATAAATCTTTCAGAACTTAAGGTTCAGAATGCTAAATGCCTCTTGTCTGTTAATGAGGAGCAATGGGTCTGGCACAGAAGATTGGGGCATATTAATATGAGACGTATATCTCAGATTAATAAACTTAATCTTGTCAGAGGACTTCCTAAGTTGAAGTTCACCTCAGATGCTCTTTGTGAAGCATGTCAAAAAGGGAAATTTTCAAAATCCTCTTTTAAATCAAAAAATGTTGTTTCTACTTCCAGACCATTAGAATTACTTCATATTGATCTGTTTGGACCAGTGAAAACTGCATCCATCAGAGGCAAGAAGTATGGATTAGTCATTGTTGATGACTATAGTAGATGGACATGGGTAAAGTTCTTAAAACACAAGGATGAGTCACATTCCGTGTTCTTTGACTTCTGCAAATAAGTCCAGAATGAAAAAGAGTTCAAAATTATAAAAATCAGAAGTGATCATGGTGGAGAATTTGAAAACAAATATTTTGAAAAATATTTTAATGAAAATGGCATTGCTCATGATTTTTCCTGTCCTAGAACTCCACAACAGAATGGAGTTGTAGAGAGGAAAAATAGAACTCTGCAAGAAATAGCCAGAACCATGATCAATGAGACTAATCTGGCAAAGCACTTTTGGGCAGAAGCAATAAACACATCATGTTACATTAAGAACAGAGTGTCTGTAAGACCTCTTCTGGAAAAGACTCCCTATGAATTGTGGAGGAACAGAAAGCCCAACATTGCTTATTTTCATCCTTTTGGATGTATTTGTTATATGTTGAACATTAAAGAGAGTCTTAGCAAGTTTGATTCTAAAGCACAAAAGTGTTTCATGCTTGGATATTCTGAACGCTCTAAAGGCTACAGAGTATACAATACTGAAACACAGATTGTGGAGGAATCTATTCATGTTAGGTTTGATGATAAGCTTGGCATTGAAAAGCCAAAGCAGTTTGAAAGTTCTGCAGATAGAGAAGTAGTCTTCACAGACTCTGAAGGCTCAGAGGCAGAAAAGGCTAAAATAAAGGAACCAGAAGCAACACCAGATGCAATCCCTTTAGCTTCTCAAATGGACAACTTGAACAATTCTGAAAATTCAATTGTCAAAGGATCATCTTCCAGAATCAAGGCCTCTCACCCAGAGGATGTGATCATTGGGAAGAAAAATGATCCAATCAGAACAAGATCATTTCTCAGATCATCTGAAGCGTCATTATTTGGGTTGGTGTCAGTTATTGAACCAACTTCTGTGGATGAGGCTCTGCAAGACAATGACTGGGTAATTGCCATGCAAGAAGAGCTTAATCAGTTCACAAGAAATAACGTCTGGGATCTGGTTCCAAGACCTAAAGGATTCAACATAATTGGAACCAAATGGGTATTCAGAAACAAGTTGAATGAAAATGGAGAAGTTGAAAGAAATAATGCAAGGCTTGTTGCTCAAGGGTACAATCAACAAGAAGGTATTGATTACACTGAAACTTATGCTCTAGTGGCAAGGTTAGAATCTATACGCCTTCTTATTTCATTTGCTGCACAATATAACATCACTATATATCAGATGGATGTTAAAAGTGTCTTTCTAAATGGTATTATAGAAGAAGAAGTTTATGTTCACCAGCCTTCTGGTTTTGAGAGTGAAAAATATCCAGAACATGTTTTTAAACTAAAGAAATCTCTTTATGGTTTAAAACAAGCTCCCAGAGCTTGGTATGAGAGGTTAAGCAATTTTCTTCTGGAGAAAAATTTCATCAGAGGCAAAGTGGACACAACACTCTTTTGTAAAACATTTAAGAAAGATCTTCTAATTTGTCAAATATATGTGGATGATATTATATTTGGATCTACCAATACTATGCTGGGAAAGGAGTTTTATCAATGTATGCAGGCTGAATTTGAAATGAGCATGATGGGAGAACTGAGATTCTTTCTGGGAATTCAAGTCAACCAGACTCCAGAATGCACATATATTCATCAGACCAAATATGTTAAAGAGCTTCTAAAGAAATTTAACATGACTGATAGTAAGATGGCAAAGACTCCTATGCATCCAACAAGTACTCTTGGTAAGGAAGAGGTAAGTAAGAAAGTAGATCAGAAACTCTACAGAGGTATGATAGGATCTCTACTCTACTTAACTGCTTCTAGACCTAACATTTTGTTCAGTGTATGCTTGTGTGCAAGATTCCAATCAGATCCTAGAGAATCTCACTTAACTGCTGTTAAGAGGATTCTAAGGTATCTGAAAGGTACTACTAACGTGAGTCTGTGTTACAGAAGATCTGATAAATATACATTAGTTGGATTTTGTGATGCTGATTATGCTGGAGACAGAGTAGAGCGTAAAAGTACTTCTGGAAGCTGTCAGTTCCTTGGAAGTCATCTGATCTCATGGTACAGCAAGAAGCAACCCACAATTGCACTTTCTACAACAGAGGCAAAATACATTGCTGCTGCTGGATGTAGCACGCAGATGCTCTGGATGAAAAGTCAGTTAGAAGACTATCAGATCTTTGAGAGTAATGTATCTATCTTCTGTGATAATACTTCTTCTATATGTTTGTCTAAAAATCCTATTTTACACTCTAAGGCAAAACATATAGAAATTAAGCATCATTTCATCAAAGACTATGTTCAGAAGGGTATTATAAACTTAACATTTGTTGATTCAGATTATCAATGGGCTGATATTTTTACAAAACCCCTTGTTGAAGATAGGTTCAAGTTTATTCTGAAAAATATTGGTATGGATTTTTGTCCAGAATAATATTTATCAGAGGCAAACTTCTCAGATGCAAAATGTTTAATGCTCTGAAGTATTTCATCTGTTAATTTATTCATTTTCTTGAATTATTTTACTTGTGTAAATCTGAACTAACAATGCTCAGAGGATCTGAATGTTGGCTAACGTTTCATTTCTCAAGAGATTTCAGAAGCACAAGCAAGCAAACACGTGTAGCTCAGAAACTGGAAAGGTAAAGTGCACTTTACTGAATTAACGTTTGAAGTACTGCTTTGAAAATCTAATTTTTCTTGATTTTCCCCCATCTGTCAGAATCATAATTGTTGTGCAATGATGTTTTTACTTTTTCATTTAATTCTATGTGAAGCGTGCTTATGTGATTGTTTGTGTGCCTGATTTTATCTATAAATACCACAAATCACACCATTTCACACTTTTCACCTCACGAACCTTTTATGCATTTCTGTCGTCTCTTTGCTCTTCATCTAAACCCTAAACCTAAAACCTCTCACTCAAGAACAACAATGGCATCTTCTTCATCAACATCTGCTCAGATGCAATCAACCACTGTTGTTTCTTCTCCTAATGCTGAAGCGTACAAGGAACCTGTGAGAAGTCTTCTCACTCCAACTGTAGAACTGGAAGTTCTAAGTGAATGCTTTGTTAATTTTGACTCCATTGAAGAAAGTGGGTTTAATCTTTCTTCAACCATTCAAACTCAGAATTGGACAAAGTATTTTGACAGACTTATGGGTCCTGTTTATCCCACTTTGGTGAAAGAATTATGGATACATGCTCAGGTGTACCCTAAGTTCATCCATTCTTCTGTCCTTGGAAAGGAGATTGTGATTACTGAGAAGCTGATCAGACAACTTATTGGGTACTCTGAAACTGGTGGTGAAACCAGTCTGCAATCTGCTCGTGTGGATCTTACTGATATGTTTCAAGAAGTTACTATTTCTGGGGAACCAACTAGCAAAGTAAGGGAACTGAAGCCAGTCTACAGGATCTGGGCCAAGATTTTCATGAGTTCCATGTTTCACAGAAAATCATCAAATTCTCCAGATTATGTCAGTGTTGAACAACTCTACTTCATGTTCTGTATGAGCAAGGGAAAAAAGGTGGACTTGCCTTACCTTCTGTTTAGTCATCTTCTGAATCATATAAAGGAAACAAGAGAAGAAGTAAGAGTCAAAACTGGAAAAGTTAGGAATTGGATTCCTATGGGAAGACTGATATCAGATATTCTGACTGAGAATCGTCTGGTAGAACATCTGTATGTAGCTGAATTGACAGAGGATTGTCCTATGTCATAGGTTCTGTCATCAATGGAAATACTCTGAAGAGGATGAAGGTCATCACAGAGCTTGCCAGCAAACCTAAGAAAATTGCTACTAAGGATGTCAGCAACAGAAGGATTCCTGTTGAAGATTTTCCAATGTTCAGTGCTAACGAACCAAGGGAGATCATCTTATCCTACATAGCTGACTGTCTGTTAAATGGTGTTCCTTTGCCTGTTAACATTGTCCAGAAGGAAGGAGAAGTTTTGCCTAATCTTCTTAGAGAAAGGCGTTCAAAGAAGATTGCTGAATAAGGATATGAGGCTCAGCCTAAGAGAAAAGCCTCTGAAGCTGCTGCTAAGCCTCTGAAGGTAAAGAAAGTGAAACCCACTCCTCCAGAAGCAAGTCTAGAAGACATAAGAGAAACTATCAAACATGTATTAACCTCTGATCCAACACCAACCATTCACTCTCCATTACCTTCACCTCCTCCATCACCTTCTAGACCACAATCATCTGTACCACCATCATATGGGATTCATACATCTGAAACCTCTCCATCTCAACCTTCACATTCTCAACCATCTTCTGTACAAACTCCATTTGAACCACCTCAACCAGAAACACAACCAGAACATCAACAAGAAGAACCACCTCAGCCAGAACCTCAACAACAACAACAACAACAACCAGAACATCAATCTCAACCCATTTCATCTGAACCTCCCCAACCAACACCATCTGAACATCCCTCAATAATAGAACAATCGTTACCTATTCCAGAATCCTCAAATGACATTCTTGATTTGGAACCACTTGCAACCATGGTTGTTTTGTCATCAACCTCATGCCACTCGACTGAATCATCTGATTCTGAATCAGAAGTTCACTCACCCTCCTGTTTACACATTCCTGATCCATTCAAACCTACATTTTCTGACCTATCAGCATCTGACCAAATCAATCGTAGACTTTCACTTCGCTCCAAATTCAACCTCTCAGATTTTCAACCTTCATCATCTGAAGCTGAAATTTCACCAACCCCTACACCTCAACTCACAATACCTCAACCATCTGAACCTCAACCATCTGCACCTCAACCATCTGAACCTCAACCATCTGCACCTCAACCATCCGAACCTCAACCATCTGCACCTCAACCATCTAAACAACCACCATCTGATCCAACACCTCCTGATACCACTTGTGAACAACCTTAGCCAAACTCTGAATCTGCTGAAAAAGTGACTCTTGAGGAATACCTTTACCCCAATCCTAGATCAGATGTTGATAAACTGTTTGAGAATTTCAAAAGGGAAGTTCGTATGGGGATTGCACGTGTGGAAGAAGAGTGTCTGTTCAGTATAGATCCTGTTAAGTCTGAAGCTGCTTGGAATTAATTTATCTCTAAGTTTAACGTTGTGGATTCTCATCTCAAAGTAGTCTGTGCTGAAGATGCTAAGGCAAAGTTTGCTGAATTGGTCAGACAAACTCTGATGAGCATTCCCAAACTACCGGTGCTGCTTCTGGAAGCTGCTCCTACTGAAGACTCTCCATCTGAAGATGTTGCATCTGATATGGACATTGATGCATCTGCATATGAAGTGAAGGCTGACAATTCAGAACTTGTGAAAGAAGTTAAGGAAATCAAGTCCTGGATGATCAAACAAGAACAAACCACTGAAGAGATTAAGACTTGGATGGCCAAGCAAGAAGAGTCTACTACAAAGATCACAGATCTTCTGACCCTGATTGCATCTCGCCAACCTTAGTTTGTTTTCATGTTTTTTGCACTGTTGTTTGCATCTGTTTTCTTTTGCTTGTTTTTTTTATCATCTGTTTTGTGAACCATCTGAATGAATGAAATTGTTTGCTTTGCTTTTCTTCTATTATCTTTTCTGTCTTTACACATCTTTTTGATTATGACAAAAAAGGGGAGAAAAAGAATCTGATTGTTCAATCCATAAGCAAATACTAAAACGAAATTCAGACATATTATTAACTATCTTTGAATTTAAGTCTTTCAGATTCTATTGTTTCATCTAACAAAATAAATTCATTGAAGTTATCCTGAGAATTACCCAACCAGACTCTGATTCTTGAAGCAAATTGTACTCTGATTCTAAACGAAAAACCAGACTCTGTGTCTGAAAGAAGTCATCAGACTCTGATTCTGAAATACACTCAAGCAGAAAGGGAAGTATTCTTTTCCTTTAGAGTATTCATTTCAGGGGGAGATTCTTAATCTCAGGGGGAGTTATAATTATTGTTTTTTTATTGAACAAAATTTCTCATGTTTTGTCATCATCAAAAAGGGGGAGATTGTAAGAACACAGATTGTTTCTTAGTAATATCTCTATGTTTTGATGATAACTCTTATGAAATTTTGTATTAAAGAATTATATACTCTAAAATTTGTTCATGAATATTTGCTGCAGATGGTTAAAGTATATATATATATATATATCTAAGAGCAAATTAATCTGAACATGGAACAATGGAAGGCTCCGAAGAGTCAAAATCATCTTATAGAAGAATCTGAGCGCTGTCTGTTGAAGGATCTGAAGCAGAAGCTACAGAAGGATCTGAAGAAGAAGACTCTGATAGAACTGAAGACTCTGAAGCATTGAAGATCTTTGTATAAGAGTTAAGAAGCACAATTTTTCAGAAGACTCTGAGAGTACTACACGCTGCATGTACTGAGGATCTGATTCATAAAACTCTGCTCTGATAGAACTACACGCTAAAGCACACTTGCTACATTACTCTGATTCAGCAAAATATGATGGGCATCTAAGACTCTGATCACGCAGACTCTGATGTTTACTTTGCTGAAATGAAATACTTGTTGAAGAAGAATTCAAAGTGATATCCTTTGATTTGGCTCAACGACTCTTTCCTCTTTCATGCTTGACACTAGAACACAGACCAAAAGCATTTCTTTGTGCATTCTACTTCCAGGAAAGGTCATGTGATGTAAAGACAAAAAGGTTCAGGCCTTTTCAGTAT
Organism: Lathyrus sativus; assembly: GCA_963859935.3. NCBI lineage: Eukaryota > Viridiplantae > Streptophyta > Magnoliopsida > Fabales > Fabaceae > Lathyrus > Lathyrus sativus. The sequence goes on from OZ012737.1 coordinate 464,924,874, forward strand.
ACAACCTCCAACGTCAAGACTTTGTGGACTACTGTGCATATAAAAGCAAGTTTTCCTCATCTTCTTCAAATGACAGATCATTGATAGAAACTCTTACAAGCTCTCATAAAATATTCTTATTCTCTTTGCTGAGTTTATTCTTTTGTTCTTAACATTAAGTGAAAAATCACCGTTGTGATAAAGCTTGTTAGAAGCATTCAAACACTTGTATTTATCTTACATTTCATTGTAATAGTTTCTTAAGAAGATCCAGTTGGGATTAGTAGTTCTTGAGAAGACTTTGAACAATTGTTCTTAGTGCTTACTATTGTAATTAGTTGATTAAATAGTGGATTAAATCCTTGTTTGAGAAAGGCAAATCACTCTAGATAGGGTGGACTGGAGTAGTTGAGTTCAACGAACCAGGATAAAAATACTTGAGTTTTTACTTCTAAGTTTTATCTTCATACTTATTCAACCCCCCCCCCCCCCTTCTAAGTATTTTCTCACCTTCATTGGGTACTACCTGCAAGGGGTTACAATCCGAGGACCTATTTCACCCTAAAAATAACTTCCACAAATCAAATGTGACATCTTGCCTTGATGACGAAAGCTTTCTTTTCAAAAATGATATGTTACGTCCGTTCTACCACAAACAGGTAACACCTAAGACTCTACAAGCGAGTTGCAATACACCTAACTGCTAGAATGTGTACGATAGCATAATCCACAAAAACACCACTTAATCGTAGGACGAACTATGGTTGCTTTGATTCTTCACTTCTTTTAAGTGAAGATACATAGGCACAAGGGCCCCAATCCTTGTCGAGCACTTTCCTGTCTTTCATCCGTAGTCCTCCGAACTACGTTGACTCTGACATTCTCATACATGTTGAGAATACGTAGGTACAGGACCGCCAAGTCCTACCGAGTCTCTTCTTCCCCTTTATCTCTCTTTTCCCTGTTTCTAGCCCTTCTTTCTATCCCTTGGAACACGCTTATAAAGCAATACCCTTTAGCAGATATATTCTAATATAGACAAACAAATTGTTCCCATCGAATACGATGGATGCGAGGGGTGCTAATACCTTTCCTTCGCATAACCGGCTTCTGAACCCGTTCTCTTGGTTGCAAGACCATCTTATTTGTTCCTTTCTTAAGGATCTCTCAATGTTTTCCTTTCCTCTTTTGGGATAAATAAAGTTAGATGACGACTCTTCTTTCCTTTCATTCTCGCCTCTCCATCGTTGCATTTTTGAGTAGCGACAGCTGGGACCTCACTGATACTTCACCGAGCGAACATTCACTCTTTGGCTTTCTTGTCCAATGTTTTGTGTCTTACTCATTGATGTTGTATGCCTAATTTCTTCATAATAACACACACATCAAATAATCTAAAGGATTTGTAATCTAATTAAAGAATCACACAAGAACAAGAATTAAATCTATGAAAACATGAGAATTAAGTTGAAAAGTGCCAAGAAAGATGGTTTATTTTAAATCAAATTTTGCACTTAACATTGAGGACTCAGAAAGAATTTGAATTTCAACAACTAAGACAAGGTTATATAGGGTTTCCGCTTATGCTGAGAAGTTCGGGGACTCGAATACTTATTCTAGGCAGGCTGTGTATGCCCCGGGTGAGAAGTGGAAGATCAATTAGTTTCTTGTTGGGTTAAAGGCTGAGATCTCTCACAGTATGTCTCAAAAAGAGTTCACTACGTATGCTGAGCTGATAAGGCTATCTTATATACCAGAGGATAATTTGAGGAGAGTTAAAGAAGAAAAGGATTCGTATAAAATAGATAAAAAGAATTAAGGAATACCAAGTCACCAGTTAAAACCTAGGACGCAACCCTTCAAAGGGAAACAAGTGCAGAGTGTTATACCAAATGCTCCTCCTATGTGTCATGCTTGTGGTAAGAAGCATTACAGGAAATGTGCCAATGAAGGACTAAGATGTTATTAATGCCATGGAATGGGCCATATGAAATGAGAGTGTCTTCAGTATAGGAAGCAAGTGCAAGGGATGGATATCATCTGAGTTCATGCATTAGATACAAAGAAGGTTGAAGGTAATGAATCTTTGATTGTTGGTACATGTTGCATGAATGAACATCCTTGTTTTATGTTATTTGATTGTGGAATAAAGAACTCTTTCGTGTCGATGCAATGTATGAATCCACTTGGGTTGCAAGCTATTCCCTTATCTCCTTCCATGGTGGTTACTACCACCATGAATGAGTTGGTCGAGACACCTTTGATTTGTTAAAATTGTGTTATCGGTGGGTGGTAGAGTTTTTCAGTTTGACCTCAATTGTCTGCCGCTTAATAAAGTGTTGTACTCTTGGGGATGGATTGGCTTTCTGCTAATTCGGTGTTTATCGGTTATGAGGAGAAGCTAATCATCATTCCTTTTAGGGAAGCTACTCCAAAAGAGGTTTTAACTACGATTTTGGAGGAGTTTTTGGCTAAGCTTTTGTTCGACCTAGTATTTCACCATGGGGAGCTCCAGTATTTCTAGTAAAGAAGAAGGGTAGTGGAATGTGGTTGTGTATTGATTACCGCCATTTGAATAAATTCACCATCAAGAACAAGTACCCCTTGCCCATGATAGACGACTTGTTAGATCAATTGAAAGGAGTCTGTGTGTTCTTGAAGATTGATTTATAGCCGGGTTACCATCAAATCTGTGTGAATATTTTAGGCGTACCAAAGACCACATTTAAAACTCGTTATAGCCATTACGAATTTCTTGTGATGTCTTTTGGTGTGATGAATGCTCTAATTGTTTTCATGGATTATATGAGCCGGATATTCCAACCTTATTGGAACCAATTTTTGTGGTGATCTTTATTGATGACATTCTTATTTATTCTTGTACTCCACAAGAGCATGGAGAACATTTAATAATTATCCTATTGATATTGCAAGAGAGAAAAAATTATGCCAAGTTAGGCAAGTGTAAGTTTGGATGACGGAAGTTAGATTTCTTGGTCATGTTATATCTCAAGGAGGGGTGGTAATAGATCTGTCAAAAGTTGAAGTGGTGATTAATTGGGAAAGACCAAAGAATGATTCAAAAGTTTGGCAGGTTACTATAAAAGTTTCATCAAAGGATTTTCTCAATTTGCTCTACCAATGACCATACTTACCCGGAAGGAGTTTCCTTATAGTTGAGACTCGGATTGTGATTAGATTTTTATGAGTTTGAAGGAAAGGTGGATGAATGATCTTATTTTGATTATTCATGATCCTAGTAAGCCATATGAAGTATTTTTTATGATGATTCCAAGAGGGGACTAGGAGGTGTGTTACTGCAGAGTGGTCAAGTTGTAGCTAATGCTTCTTGTCAGTTGAAAGTTCATGAAGAGAATTATCCAACTCATGATTTGGAGTTAGCAGATGTGGTCTTTATTCTGAAGGTGTGGCATTATTACTAGTATGGAGTGCGTTTCTAGATGTTCAGTGATCGTAAGTTTAACACCCCAAATTTTATTGGAATATTTATTTAATTTATTTAAATAAGAATATCCGCATTTTGGTAATTTTCGGTGGTTGTTGTGGAATATTGAGAATTATGGATTTTGGGTTATTTATTTAAATAATAGTATATAATATGAATATATTAGTATTATTATTAATTTAACTAAGGGCAAATTGGACAATTGAGGAGAAGTTAGTGAGGGTAATATTGGAAAGCCCAATTTTAAGGCCCAAGGCTAGGTTTAACAAAAAGGAATTTTGATGGGATTAGGATTCATTCTTGTTAGACCGTGAAAAGAAACTGAGGCCAGAGCTCTGAGGAGGAGGTTTGAGGCAAAAGCTTCGAAAGGTTTTCTAAAAGTCAAAGAGAAGGCTTAGAGTCGGCAATTAAGGTATAGGGAGTATTGCCTTCATTATTTTCAATGTATAATTTCAATGTACTTAAAGCCGATTTAAGGGTTTAAAGGGTTTGAGGATGATTTTGAGATAAAGGAAATTAGACCTTCGTGGACAAATCCTATTTGTGAGGTTTTAACCGTATAAGGATTTATTTGGGTTAAAGGGAAATTAGGCCTTCGTGGCCAAAGATCTGGTTTGACATTTGTTTAACCCTATAGGGAAATTAGATAGTGAGGAGCTCTAATAACTGTGGTGTAGTTGTAAGGAAATTATGGGAATTAGAGCGTGAATATGATACGGAACTGGCCTAATAAGTCGTAGATTTTGCGCCTTCATCGCAATAAGACCTTAGGGATGATTTAGGGATATTTTTGGGTTATTGGGGAAGTGAATCGTGGGAATTTTAGGTTAATTTTAGATTCTGGTGCATAACAGTGTTTTGCTGTAATCGCGTGTTCACACAGCAAAGAATCTTTCGCACATCGAACGAAGCTCGTCCCAGACTTGCACTGCGAAGAATCCTTTGCACAACGAAGAAACTCGCCCTAGACTCGCACAACGAACTTGCTAGCGAACGTAGCAGAGTTTCGTGAATTCCGACCTTGTCCAGTGATGCCTTAATGTTTTGATGTTGTGATTTCTTTGACGAATTGATATGAGTATGACTGTGACTTCTATGTGGTTTGTACATGATTATATGATGATTCCTATGATATAATGATTGACGAACTATGAAGATATTTCCATGAGTTTTGATGATTCTATGATAAAATGATTTTTGATGATGATGAATGATGATGCACCTATGATATTATTAGGAGGATGATTATGGACGTGTGCATCATGCATTCATGTGCATCCGGACTTTGGTTCAGGACCTTAATTTCTTTGGCTTCAGTCCCATTGTGTGAATGTGAGGTATTTTAATGTGCTCCGGTTCCCGAGTAGAATCGATCCTATTGATGGGGATCTATGGAGGGTTGATGGCCCAGTGTCCATCGAGTTGTGATGATTGGTACCACATGCATGAGTCTTGTTACATTTGCATTTATGAGATGATCTTGAGTAATTTATGATGTTGTGGCCTTTGATGTCCATTGATGAATATGAGGATGTTGAATATGATAATGACGCCATTTTATATATTAATTTCCTACATTGATTATTATGAATCGTTTTACTCACCCTGCCTGTTTGAATGTTGCCTCCACGTGGGGTAATGTGCAAATGACCATGTTTAGTCGTGGATGTCGTCGAGGATCTTTTCGGAGTTTTGAGTTGTTGGCCACTTTGGTTAACATAGAGGGTCTTGCTCTGATAGTGTAACATCGGGTTGGGGTCTTTGAGTTAAACCATGATTTATTTGATTTGGTTATTTTGATTATGTTCCCGTATAAGGAAAACTTTGGATTATTCCTTTTTGAGTTTCGCTGCAATTTTTAATATCTTTTGGGAAAACCCGTTGTCTATGGAGATTTGACTTATATTTGATTTATTGGGAAATATATGCCCTTTGAGGTGATTTTTATTGAGTTTATAATTTTACTCTGATAAATGTGAATATTTTGCATTTTATTTTGTGGGATAGAAAAGGGTGTTATAGTAAGAGTTTAAAGTATTTGATTGATCAAAAAGAATTAGATATGTGTAAAGGGAGGTGGATGGATGGATTTATTCTATTTAAACAAAGGAATATTTTTGAGTAAGCTCATAAAGGTGCGTTTACTATACATACTGCTTCCTCAAAGGTGTATCAAGATTTAAAAAGGGACTATTGGTGGTTTGAAATGAAAAGAGATATTGTGAAGTATGTATCAGAGTGTGTAGTATGCCAACAAGTGAAGATTGAACACCAAAGACCAGGTGGTTTTTTACAACTGTTAGAGATTCCGGTGTGGAAATGGGATAGTATTTTAATGGACTTTGCAGTTGGGTTACCCTGTACACAAACTGGTTATGATTCTAATTGGTGATTGTAGAACGATTGACGAAGTCGGCATATTTCTTGGTCTTGAAGACTACTTACAAGGAAAGTCATCTTGCAAGGTTGTTTATTTCAGAAATTGTGAGACTTCATGGTGTTCCCTCTAGCATTGTATCTGATAGAGATCCAAAGTTTACTGCAAAGTTTTGGAGAGCTTTCCAATAAGCCATGGGATCAAAGTTGTGTTTGAGCACGTCGAATCATACTCAATTGGACAGTCAAAGGAAATGACGATACAAACTTGTTGTACCTCGAAAAATAAATCCTCGCGATGGGCGCGGAAAAAACGTTCGAACAGAGTCGTCATCAAACTTTATTCATTCCAAGGAAGGAATAGGAAAATATCGATAAAACTTTTAAAGAGATAAGAACATGGTCATCTCAACCAAATTCTAGGTTCGAGAGTCGATTACGCAAGAGGGAAGGTAGTAGCACCCTCTATGCCTTTCAAACTCAGCTTGAACCTCTTGATTCGGTTAAAGAGAAAAGTTAGCTATGCTTGTTTATTATCTTTTAAAGATTCGTTTATGAGGCGAAACTGGGTGGTTTTTTATTAGGGTGCTCCCCAAGGATTGTGGAGCGTGAGTTGCTGCAGGTAGCTATTGTGGAGAAGGCTCATAGCGTTTTTCTATTCGTGCCAGCTTGTGAGGTATATTAGGTACATATGGTATACGCATATGGTGAGATTAGCATGAAGGATGTACATGGGTATCACATTGGTTTTGCTTTTTGCAAGATATACATTGCGAGTGGCCTGGAGGATTTTGATAATAGTTATGGTTTTTTTGTCATTTTACAAGTTCTCATCCGTGTATTATGTGTAGCCACTCATGATTTTTTTTCTTTTTGTGCAGCTGCTGAAACGTGTTTGAGAATTTGTTACTCATGCAGCTTGGGGTGGGGTCCTGCAACATGTTGTTACTTGGTCTGCTGCACCTTATTTACTATCATGGACCTTCTTTATTTTATTTTGCATTAATAGTTGCTATGGAACTTTTTGATGTGTGTCGCTACTGCGAAAATCGGCGCCGGCTGAACAGAAGAGTCGCCACCGTGCGTTATTTATCCCACGGGAGGGAAAGGAAACGCTCAGAGTAAACCTCGCACAACACGGGAAAGGTATGGTCATCGCAACCAAAACCTGGATTCGGGAGTCGGTTACGCAAGGGGAAGGTATTAGCACCCCTCACGTCCGTCGTACTCGACGGGATCCACGCTTGTTTTCGGGTATGGATTGTTATTCTATCTAAACTATAGGTCAAGGGTTAAAAAGAAAATAAAATGAAAATAAAAATGACTCGGCAAAGTATCGCACTTTATGCCTACGTATTCCCGCCTGGAACGAGAAATCAGAGTCAACGTAGTTCGCCTACCTACGGGAAAGGAGGGGAAGGTTGCTCGCTAGGATATCGCATCCTATGCCTACGTACTTCCACACAGCATGGAAGATCAGAGCAAACGTAGTTCGGGCCACGTACGACGCAAACTTGTCTTGGTTGATTTTAGTCCTTCTGAAAAGGTTTTCTTGATTAACAGTCCCGGCGGACAAAAATGACGCTTTGATGAGTTCACATTCTTTTACGGAAGAAGTGTCTTTTATTGTGTTTGAAATCTTTATGTGTTTTTCTGTTTGTTTTGAGAAAGAAAGAGACGGAACTCTAACCTACGGTTGCGGAGGGAAACAAACTAACCTAATGTTATCATGCATGGGTTAAGACCTAATGTCTATCATGCTCCTCTCTTGCACAGAGAGAAACAGAGATCCTAAGGGATAGGCAGAAACAGAAACAATATCAGATATATACAGTAAAACAGTAAAATGCATGGATGCAACATTACAAGCGAGGCAAGGGAGTCCCACTCAACCTCGAACCTAGAAAACAATAGGCAAAAGTGAACAGACTTCACTTTCAACCCAGCAGGGTAAACAGCAAACAATACAGTCCAGAAAACCAATCAATACATCAGAAATGAAATACAGCAATAAAACAAACAGCTTCAGCAGCTCTGAATCAACATCTGGCTTCAAGTAATCTCCGATCAGTTATAGGCTTCAACAAGCATCAGTCTCTATCTTCATGGCCTTTAGACAAGGGCTTTGATCATCAGTCTTCTATCTGCAATGGCTTTTCTTCAAGCTCAAACCTCCAGGATGAGGGATTAGTCACAAGAGTGAATTGAGTGTTAAGCAATCAGTTGACTACCAAAGGTGGTGAACAGACTGCTTCTAACACAAAAGACATTTTCTCTCAAGAGTTCTATCTCTTAGACACTATCACCAAGCCTTCCAAAGGAAGGGGGTGAGTGTCTTAGAGAGACTCTGAATCACAGAGAAGAATGGATGCAGACAAGGCAATCCATGTTTGAGAAACAAGCTTTCTAATCTAGAGCTCCGCCTAGCTCCTAAACCCTAGTCTCCTCAGCATCTGCTAGCAAGAAACTCCTCCTCAACTCTGACAGTTGATCTTCAGTCTTTGGATCTCCAATGGTCTTCATTTTCACAAGACTTCAGCTTCCCAGGGCCCCAGACAAATCCAATACCCAAGCAAGCAAGCAATAAATCCCCAGAGGGCACACCACACCAGACAATCAGATACACAGACAGTATTAATAGCAGTAGGGGAATCCTGACTTTTCTAAGGGATCTAATAGCTACCCATAGCCCCTATAGTCCCATAACTAATCTATTTAAACCCTAAGTCCTAAGGGGAATGAAATCAAACTTCTTAAGTTGTCACCTAAAACCCTAGTTTTGTTCATGATGTTCAAACCTATTTTAATCACCTAAAATTAACTTCTAAAAATGGGAACTAAAATATTTCTACAAGTTGAATGTCTAATCTAAACAATATAAAAAGAATGACCAAAAAATACTAAAGCATGTAATAGGACAAAAATCATTAAAATGATGCATGAAATGAAGCTATTTAATATGACATTTATTTAGAAAATATGAAAAAAATATGAAATAAAAATAAAAATGAAATTTTATTTGATGAAAATTTTCTAGACATTTTAATGAAAATGTTGTAAAAAGAATGAAGTGAAATGCATTTTTTATGAATTTATTATGAATTTTCAAAATTGATGAAGAATTAAAATGGAATTAACAAAATTAAATGAATTAAAATGAGGGAGGGGGGTTAGAATAGCAGGTACGCCCAGTTGATATTCCATTGGGCCAGAAAATAGGGGGGTGCGCATAGCGTTTTGAACAAGGCCCAGCAAATACTTAGAATTAAAGAAAGAATAAAGGAGCGCTGGGGGTGAGAAAAGAAGAGAAATCACGTTCAGGATGACTTTGGGCCTAAACCTGGGGGTGGGGATATCAACATGACTCAGGCCCGCCCGTTTCAATTAATGAAACGGCGCGTTTTGGCCAGCTTCTTTCCCTCCAAATCTCAGCTTAAATAATAGCCACTGGATCGTACTCCAAGTCAAAGGTCATACGCGAAATGGATGGCTCAGATTATGTCTTCCCCAATGGTTCTGAACCTAGGGTTTTACTCCATGAGAGCTCATGCACGACTAAACTTCACCTCCTCTGTTCTCCTTCTACACGCAACGAATCAACATGCCATAAACATGAAAGTTGCTCAGGATCTCTTCCTCTACAATCCTAGGGCATTAGATTGATTTGAAACTCACCACAACAACAAACCCGATGACATCAAACTCTGGCCACCATGAAATTACACTGATATGCACCAACTCAATTCTCCCCCAAACTTAACCTAAACTAATCTACAACTAAAGGTAATCAACCTGCGCTATCAAGCTACAATTATGATGCACTAACCTAGGAGATTCAAGCCCTAACAGTTTGTTGCACCTGCTAATCAACATCACCAAACCTCTCCAAATTCATCTAAACTAATCTCCTAACCACCTACATTGCATCTAAACTAACAACAACATGTTAAACTAACTGAATCAAGCAAATCGAATGAAAACATACCTGGTGTAAAAAGCTTGAAAACAGCTATGGAACTCGTGGATCTGAAGCTTCTAGGTGTTGGATCTTGATCAATCCTTGATGTATGTGATTCTGTATGCAATTCCTTGTTGATTCTTAGCTTGAATTATGCTGTCCAATGGAAACTTCAACTTTGATGTTCTTGAAGAAAGTTCTTGAGAATGGATGATTCACACTTGATCCTTGATTGGATGATGATCTATGATGATGATTGAACAAGATTGAATTGATGTGGATGAGAATTGGTGAAGAATTTGTGAGATTTGGAATGAAACTTCAATGTAAAAGAATGAGAAATTTTGTGGAATTCTTGGTGCAAATGAAGCCAACCCTTGCCAAATTCTCATTTCATGAATATATAGACCCCAATGGTACATTCTAGATCCATCTTGCACATTCCCTTGTTTTCCAACTTTGATCCATTTTGGTTATGTTTCTTCAATTACAAGTAACCAAAGATAACTTCTTTTTTTCCTTCTAAACTCAAAAAAGTGTTTGAACCATTGTCCTTAGAATTGTTTTTCCATTCAAAATCATATATTGGAAGTCTCCATTTGGACTTAGAAATCTCCCAAACCATTTTCCATCTTGAATTCATTCACTTTATAAGCCATTTTAGTTCATATTTTGACCAATTATGCAACTTCATGTTATGAGCTTCTCCAATAATTTGTGACCTTCTTTCTAGACTTAAAATCCCATTTGGAGCAAGTTTGATGTTGTAAGTTTTTCCATTTGAGGCCTCCTTGTATGAGTTTTGGACATAGGTTAAAATGACCTGTAATTCACAAATGCCCAAAATACCCTTTGCTTGCCAAGACCATAAGTTGAGTTCCACACATCATATGAAGGCATACCATACCATTCTAGAAAGCTAAGACAATGAGGAACAATTCTTATGTTGACCAAGAATTCATTTGAAATCTCCTTGAGGGGTAAAAATTGCTTGGAAGTCAAGTCACTTTCACAGACAAAAATTCAGATACCTCAGATGACCTGTAACTTGTAAGGACCATAACTTGAGTTCTATAAATCTCCTTGATGTCTTCCACCACTCAAATTAAAGGTCTTGAGATCCTCTACAAGTTTCATGTTGGCCAAGAAGCCATTTGAAGTTAGCATTTTGACTTATCTTGCTTGGAAATTTGACCTAAACTAGGGGATTTTACAGAGAAACCCTAATTTAGTAACTCCTCTTCTCCTTGATTTCTCTTGAATTCTCCTTGGCATATCTCCATATCCTTCTTCATATGTCCAATGTTGATCCCCACATTTCTCCAATAGACTTGAATGCCCTCTTAAGTCAGTCAATTGACCTAGGGTTGACCTAGGGTTGACCCAGATGAAACCCTAGTTGACTGTCTTCAACTATAGCTCTTGTGCTCTCATCAATGATTTGTCTCCTTCTCCAAATGACTTTTTAAGTCTCTCATAATGTCTAGCTACTCTCCATGCCTTCAATTCACAGCTCATAACCCTCTTGTTGATCCTCAGATACCCTCAGCTAGGAGATAGACTCAAGGCTTGATCTACTGAACTCTTTGCTTTCAAATTCTTTCCTGATGACTTGAATGAGATAGAATTAGGATAATAACCTCATGATAGGCCTCTAGAGATGAGAATAGTGATTGGTCCCCTGTTGAATGACTTGCTATGCTCATGCTATGCAGATGGTTAGTCTATGTACATGACTCTATATGCAAATGCTAATGATAATGACACATAAACCAAGTGCATAAGGTTGGGCAAATTTTAGGGTGCAACAGCTGCCCCTATTCAAGCGACTTGGACCCGATTGGGTGAAGAGCCCGGAGCCTTCAGACATTCGCGGTACGAGACGGTTGAATACTAGTGAAACCAGAAATTTGCCAACCGCAGAAATAAACTGCGCTCCTGCTTGAGGACCGACATTCATCAGCTGAATTTAATTGTTACGGTAACCCACTGATCTCGCGCGACCGTGTTGGGGATTGTCTTCATCGTTCTGAAGAGGATTCTGTCATAACAGATTGCTTGCTTGTCCACGTTAGGACTTCGTCTGTTATCCATACGAAGAAATCTCAACTAAACCCTGTCCACGTTAGGACTCCACCTGCTGTTAACCCAGAAAAAATCTCGGCCACTCCGCTGGAGATAATTCATCTGCATTTCCATAAACTGAATCGTCCACGTTAGGAATCCTTTCTTCTGTACCCGTCCACGTCAGGACTAACTCTTTCATCTTTCCACGTCAGGAAGCTGTCTTCCTTCCACATAAGGAGAACTATATTAATCTGTCCACGTAAGGACTCCAATACCACTTGACATGTCCGCGTCAGGACTCCAACCTTTCCACGTAAGGAAAACAACTTTGATTCTGAATCTGTCCACGTCAGGACTCAACTTTTCTTGCATCTGTCCGTGTAAGGACTAACTTCCTTCTTCCACGTCAGGAATATCCTCTTTGATCTGTCCGCGTCAGGACTCAATTACTTCCACGTCAGGAATAATCCATTTCTTTCCACGTCAGGAATCAATCGTGATATGTCCGCGTGAGGACCCAATCTTTCCACGTAAGGAACAAACTCGTCTTTCCACGTAAGGAAACCATTTTTCTTCCACGTAGGGGATGCTTTTGATATGTCCACGCAGGGACTCTGATCTTTCTACGTAAGGAAATAATAGTTTCTTTGATTTGTCCACGTAAGGACACTGATCTCGTCTTGATTTGTCCACGTTAGGACTCAGGCGTCTTCGACCCGCTGAAGAAATAAGACTTGTCCACGTAAGGACTTACACCCTCGACCCACTGGGGAAATAACTTGTCCACGTCAGGACTCACACATTGGTCTGATCCGTCCGCGTCAGGACACTAACACAAAGAGTAATTACTTTTGTCAACGTCATGACTTCCCCTTCCCCAAATTTCGAGAAACCGAATCTATCCACGTCAGGACTAACACACCTTACCAATCCGGTAAAACAAACCTGTCCACGTTAGGACGCCCACTTCTGAAGAAATCCCGTCAATATAGGAATAAATTGTCCACATCAGGACTTGGTTCTCCACTGATCCGCACCTACAAACTTCTCAGCACTGACGTGACAGCGACTTTGAGACGAACTCTACTGGGGATGTCGGGAAACCAACTATCGGACGCCTGCTCTGATAACCGGCGGTGGCCTCTAAAATTCTGATTCATGAAAATCCTTTGAATGTTGACGTAACAACACCTTTGAAGGAAACAATCCGCTGATCGGACTAGAGGAACTTCAACAAAAACTCTGGTGGGGCCATAAGTAACTCTGCTTGGGGACAAAGAGAAACTTATCCTGCAGACTTTGTGGGGGAATACTGACATTATCATTGAATGTCTCCTGCCGAGATCCTGACTGTTTGATTGTTCATCTGAGCGAGAGCTCTCTCCACCTGAACTACTAGAGTACAGAAACTGCTTCAGCAAAATAAATGCTGGAAGGATAGTGCCGACTCCGCCGGGAGTAGCCAGATGCTACAGAATTATTCCAGCAAAATAAATGCTGGAAGGGTGAAGTCAACCCCTGCTGGGAAATTGGGAACTCAAAACCACACGTCTTGTTGAAGTAACCCCCTGCTGGGGAATATAACTCTGCTGGGGAATAGCAGATGTGCACAGTATGCTCAGACTTTCTGCTGGAATGTGAACTGATATCACCAGTATCTCTGACAAAATAAATGACAGGACCCATCATCAACTCTGCTCGGGAGAGTCTTAATCTCCGAATTCCACTGGAAGGAAAGAACACTTGCTGAAAAGAGAACTCCGCTGGGGATGGGATGATTCTCTTGGGATGAATTAACCGACTCCGCTGGGGGAGAATAAATGCCCCTGCGGGGACAGTGAACTGTCTGAATACAGCTCACATACATTACTCTTCTGCGACTAAACCCACTCTGCTTAAGATACACTGTCTGGATACAGCCTTACAATCTTGGAATCGCCAAACTCTGCTGAGGACGAATAACTTTTCTGCTCCCTTTGGATAAGCTACGGCTAGCTGGGGAATTCTATCCTTCTTCAGGAAGAACATGCATGACCTGCGTGGGGATCTAGTCTTTCGTTATCGCAATCTTTTGATCATCTTCTTCGTATGGTTATGAAACCTGCAACAACACAAACAAGACACGACAAGCCTGTGCAATCAAATCAATTCAGGTTAGTGACATTACACTCAGTCAATTCAAAACTTTAGCAATTGTTGGCAAGGGCCAGCGACGTTATACTCATGCTAGTTTCATCAAACTCAGGCGTTTTATCATGCACAAAACAGTAAAGAACGGGCATCAAGTACTGAATAACACATTTTCATTGATTGGGCCCCTGAATGGGCGGAGTTTTTGTACACGGGATGTAACTCCTGAAAAGAGGAAGCTACGCAAAGTAAATATACAAGTATGCAAGTATTCACAAGAAGCATAAATATTGACAAATTAAATTTTGTACACATGTCGGCAACTGGATGCAGATGAACACCACGAACTGATCCTCCCATGACTCGTCCGACTTTAATACTTTCCCGGTATCCCCACTTCTGAAGAGGTTGTATCCGATAACTGACTCCTCAAATGTATTCTCCCGCATTGATACTCATTGAATTCAAATTCGGACCGCAGTCATTTGCTTTTCACATCCCTAACTTTTGCGTGAACCGCCCTTTACGGGTTTTCAGTTCACCGGGATACCCTTTTTTGCCGAAGCCGCCCAGTGTAGGTTTTCAACTTCGCGGGTGTACATTTTTTCAATTTTATCCCTAACTTTTGCCCGAACCTTTCATTCTGTTTTTGGTTCGCCAGGATGCCCCATTTTTGCCTGGACTCTCTTTTTTCTGTCCAGCGGGTCTATTTTAAGCAAAGTATTTTTTAACTGCGTCCGAATTCACAGGTGACGCAAAGTCTTCTCCGTCCATGGTGGACAACAACAATGCTCCTCCTGAAAAGACCTTACTGACAACGTATGGCCCTTCGTAGTTGGGGGTCCACTTGCCCCTGTGATCTGCTTGCGGCGGGAGAATCCTTTTCAGCACAAGGTCGCCCGTCTGAAAGCTTCGCGGAAGTATCTTCTTGTCGTACGCTTTCTTCATTCGTCTTTGGTACAAACGACCGTATGCCAGAGAAGCTAGCCTCTTCTCATCCATCAAACTCAGTTGGTTCAATCTGTTCGTTACCCATTCTGCCTCGTCCAGCTGAACGTCTCGCAATACCCTCAGAGAAGGGATCTCCACTTCCAATGGTAATACCGCTTCCATTCCGTATACCAACGAGAACGGAGTTGCCCCGGTTGATGTGCGTACCGTCGTACGATAACCGTGCAAAGCGAAAGGTAGCATCTCGTGCCAATCCTTATAAGTCACCACCATTTTCTGGACTATCTTCTTGATATTTTTATTGGCCGCTTCGACAGCGCCATTCATCTTGGGTCGGTAAGGGGAGGAGTTGTGATGTTCGATCTTGAAATTCTGACAGAGCTCCTTCATCATTTTGTTGTTCAGATTTGAACCGTTATCCGTGATTATCCGCTCGGGAATCCCATATCGGCAAATGATATCTCTCTTGATGAATCTAGCCACCACTTGCTTCGTTACATTCGCGTAAGATGCCGCTTCCACCCACTTGGTGAAATAATCGATTGCTACTAGGATGAACCGATGTCCGTTAGAAGCCGTCGGCTCGATCTTTCCAATCATATCGATTCCCCACATCGAGAATGGCCATGGAGATGACATCACATTTAGAGGACTCGGAGGCACGTGTATTTTGTCAGCATAAATTTGGCACTTGTGGCACTTCCTCGCGAATTTGAAACAATCAGTTTCCATCGTCAACCAAAAGTAACCTGCCCTCAACAACTTTCTCGTCATAGCATGTCCGCCAGCATGCGTGCCAAAGGCACCTTCGTGAATTTCCTCCATGAGAAGTTTTGCCTCTTTTTCGTCTACACAACGCAACAACACCAAATCGTGGTTTCTTCTGTATAAGACGCCATCTGGGTTCAAATAGAAATTACCCGCTAATCTCCTGAGAGTCTTCTGATCTTGACTGGATGCCCCAGCCGGATACTCTTTATTCTTCAGGAAATTAAGGATATCGAAATACCACGGTTTGTCATCGGATGCTTCATCAATAGCAAATACATAAGCTGGCCTGTCCAACCGAGAGATAGTGATTTGGGGAGCTTCGTTCCAGAAATTGACCTTGTACATGGAAGACAAAGTGGCAAGGGCGTCAGCCATTTGATTTTCCGCCCGCGGTACGTGATGCAATTCAACCTTGTCGAAGAAAGGCAACAATCTCCTTGCATAATTCATATAATGTATCAAATTAGGCTGCCGTGTCTCCCATTCCCCTTTGATCTGATTCACCACCAGAGCTGAGTCTCCGTATACGTCTAGATGTTTGATTCGCAAATCAATGGCTTCTTCAAGCCCCATTATACAAGCTTCGTATTCGGCCTCATTGTTGGTAACAGCAAAGGTCAATCGGGCAGTAAACGGGATGTGCGACCCGTGCGGTGTAGTGATAATTGCCCCTATTCCGCTACCGTAAGCATTCACAGCTCCGTCAAATATCATCTTCCACTGGGACCCCGGCTCTGGTCCCTCGTCTGGTAACGGCTCTTCGCAATCTTTCATCTTGAGATACATGATATCCTCGTCAGGAAAATCAAATCTCATTGATTGGTACTCTTCAATAGGCTGCTCCGCCAGATACTCAGACAGCACACTCCCCTTTATAGCCTTTTGCGAGACGTATTGAATGTCGTATTCAGTCAAGATCATCTGCCACCGGGCAATTCTACCTGACAACGCCTGCTTTTCGAATATATACTTGATTGGATCCATCTTCGAGATGAGCATGGTTGTATGATTCAGCATGTACTGCCTCAGACGCTTGGCGGCCCAGGCTAGCGCGCAACAAGTTTTCTCCAGCATTGAGTATCGAGATTCACAATCTGTAAATTTCTTACTCAGGTAATAGATCGCATGCTCTTTTCTCCCTGTCTCGTCGTGTTGACCGAGAACACAACCCATGCTTCCCTCAAGAACGGTCAAATACATTATCAGGGGTCTCCCTGCCACCGGGGGTATCAAAATAGGAGGCTCCTGCAGATACTTCTTTATTTTGTCGAACGCCTTTTGACAATTCTCGTTCCACGTTACAGCTTGATCTTTCTTCAACAGCTTGAATAATGGTTCACACGTGGCCGTTAGGTGAGATATGAACCGGGCAATGTAGTTCAATCTCCCTAAAAACCCGCGCACCTCTTTCTCTGTTTTAGGCGTCGGCATTTCTTGAATCGCTTTTATTTTAGCAGGATCGACCTCTATTCCTCTTTCGCTTACTATGAACCCCAGCAGTTTACCCGATCTCACCCCGAAGGTGCACTTATTAGGGTTCAGCCTCAGCCTGAACTTCCTAAGTCTTTTAAACAACTTCAACAGATTCACCAGATGCTCTTCCTCTGTCTGGGATTTGGCAATCATATCGTCAACATAAACTTCGATCTCTTTATGCATCATGTCATGAAAGAGAGTCGTCATCGCACGCTGATATGTTGCCCCAGCATTTTTCAAACCAAAGGGCATCACTTTGTAGCAAAATGTTCCCCAAGGCGTTATGAAAGTAGTCTTCTCCATATCCTCTGGCGCCATTTTGATTTGATTATAGCCTGAAAAGCCATCCATGAAGGAGAACACGGAGTATTGAGCAGTATTATCAACTAACACGTCAATATGAGGAAGTGGAAAATCGTCCTTTGGGCTTGCCTTATTCAAATCTCTATAATCCACGCACATTCGAACCTTGCCATCTTTCTTTGGCACTGGTACGATGTTGGCAACCCATGAGGGATACCTCGTCACAGCCAGGAAACCAGCGTCCCACTGTTTCTGAACCTCCTCTTTAATCTTTATTGCCATATCTGGACGAGTTCTGCGAAGTTTTTGTTTGACAGGCGGGCAGTCTTCTTTCAGTGGCAGGCGATGCACAACCATATCTGTATCGAGCCCTGGCATATCTTGATACGACCAAGCGAATACATCATTATACTCTCGGAGCATTTCAACCAGTTTTCGCTTGATATCACTCTGCAGTGCGGCTCCGATACGAATATTTTTCTCAACCCCTTTCGACCCCAAATTGATAATTTCGATAACCTCGTCGTGAGGAAGAATGGCTCTCTCCTCTTGCTTCACTAACCAAGACAGTTCTTCAGGAACGTCGCTATCTTCGACAACCTCTACTTCGGTCTGGAATACCGGGTGCTCGAAGTCGGGACGAGTCATAGGTGGCTCAAGGATGTCATCTGAAAATGTTATCCTGCAAAAGGAATGGTTAAGTGCTTCAAAATGCGTATAAAGCGAATAACCACATTGCCATTTTATTGAAAAATACAAAACAAGAAAGACAGGGATTACAGTATTTGCACATGAAAAAACGCCATTTATTTAATGATTAACGCACAATGTTTATAACAACACAGCCCTAAGCAAATCCTGATGCCCCGGGCAAGACATCAGATTATTCAACAATTAATAAAGCGAAGCATTACTGTTTAAAGGTCACAGGAACAAGCTCCTGAATAGACCAGTTGCACAGTCCTTGTCCTGGCGTGCTTGGCCGAATCCAGGCATCCATATCACAGTCGCTGTCCCCTTCATCGGACTCTGAAGCAGCATTGACAGATTCATGGCATACTCCATTGGCAGAGATGGTGATTGACTTTCTGAAATGAGGGGCCCCCACGGCAGGAGTTGATGACGACGGTCTGTACCCCAGTCCAAACCGGTCCATTTTCACAGGAATGTCCAGCACTTTGCCCCAGCCTTTGGCTTCTCCTGCTTCCACTAGCGCTTGAGCTTCTTTATACGATGAGACTGCTATCTCTGGCACTTTGCTTGGCCCGGGACCTTTGTCCTTGATGCGCAAACCTTCGAATGCCTGGCATGGCGTCTCGTGGATCTCCCCGTCGACTTCCACATATTTAAACGAAGATAGATGGCTGACTAGGATGTCTTCTTCTCCGCACACGGTGACTACACTGTCTCCGACCATATACTTTAACTTCTGATGCAGGGTAGACGTGACTGCCCCTGCCCCATGAACCCAGGGTCTTCCCAGCAAGCAGCTGTACGCAGGCTGTATATCCATGATATAAAACTCCGTTGCAAACACTTCCGGCCCCACTTGCAGAGGCAGAGTAATCGATCCGAAGACTGTTCTCCGCGTGCCGTCAAACGCTCTGACTACCAAATCACTGGGAGTACACAAAATCCCTCGAACATCCAGCTTCATCATTGCCTTCTTAGGCAGCACATTCAGAGACGATCCAGTGTCAACCAATACGTGCGACATTGTCGATCCCCTACACTCTACAGACACGTGTAATGCCATATTATGATCCCTTCCTTTCGGAGTCAAGTCAAAATCGGTAAAGCCCAGACTGTGGCCTGCATTTACATGTGCCAATACTCCTTCTAACTGATTCACGGAGACATCCTGGGGCACAAAAGAAGTGTCCAGGACTTTCAGCAAAGCGTTTCGGTGAGCTTCCGAACACAACAGCAATGACAAAATAGATATTTTGGACGGTGTCTGCTGCAGATGCTCCACAATTTTATAATCACTTTTCCGAATTAAGCGCATGAATTCCTCTACATCTTTAGATGCTGCTTCTTTTTCATTTGCTTGTACCGGAACATTCTCAACCGCTTTCCCTTTTCCTTTCGCTAGTCTTTCGGCTTCCACTTCAGGAGATATAAAGATCCTGCCACTCCTCGTCATGCCTCCTGAGCCCACAACATTATCCACAATCTCCACTGGCTGCTTGTTGACATCGATCTTAATCCCGTCACAATACACCTCTAGCCCATATGACCATGGGACCGCTTTCGTGTTCTCATACGGGATTGGCCCGGCTTTAGTTATGGTAATCGGTGGGCGCTGAGCTGGGGCTGCAATAGTGATCGTCTTCCGAGGAATTGTCACTGTGGCCACATCACTCCGATCATCCACTACTGCCCCTGCAGGCTTATCAGTTGCCGCTCGATCAAACTGCAATATACCATCATCAATTAAGGCCTGAATGCCTTTCTTCAGATCCTCACACCCCCCATCTAGGATCCAACAATCTAAGCAGTATTCATTACATCCTGGGTAAACACCTCCTTGCAACAGTCGGCTCTTTATTTCGCTCAGCGGCGTCTTTAAATCTTCAACATTCATAATAAGATTCAAACCTTCCTCAGTCAGCACGGCGTTCGCCCCATGATTGGGCATGGGTTTCTGGACTATATTCGGAACTGCCGTTCCGAAGTTGATAGACTTGTTGTCCAAAAGATCCTGCACAACGTGCTTAAAAGCATGGCACCCTTCTATATCATGGCCCGGGGCCCCAGAATGAAACTCACAGTGCCTATTTGCATCATAGCCGAACGGGGGAGTTCCCGTTATCGGTGCCAAGGTTCTTTTCTCCACCAGATTCAATCCCAACAATGTCTGCAATAAATCAGCATAGGTTGAGGGAGGTTTCTCAAACACCCTTCTCGGCTTATTACTCTGGAATCTTCGCTGAGCTTGCTGTGCCCCCTGCTGAGGCTGCTGCTGCTGTGGCATCGGTTGCTGCTGAACCGGTTGTTGTTGCTGGATTGGTCGTTGTTGATACGGGATTGTAACACTCGATACCTGGTGCTGCTGACGATATTGATTTCTTCCCCTGCCTCGGCCTCGGCCTCGGCCTCCAAATACCGCGCTCGCCTCGCCCTGACGGCGCCCACCATAAGCTTTCTTATTACTGCCAGATGCAGTTGATTCATCGACTTGGAACTTTCCTTGCTTAATATTACGCTCAATCTTTTCCCCCATCAGAATCAGGTCTGAAAAACTAGCCAGAGACGTATGAAACAACATGTCATGAAACAGCCCGGTGAATGTGCCGACAAACATGTCATTCATTTCTTTATCTTCCACCGGAGGACGGACCCTGGCAGCCATATCGCGCCACCTTTGCGCGTACTCTTTAAAACTCTCCCCCTTCTTCTGCGAAAGCCCGGCCAACTGGACCCGATTGGGTGCCAGGTCGCTGTTATACTTGTAATGGGCTACAAATGCCTCCGCTAATTGCTTCCAAGTCTTGATATCAGTTGGCTCCAACCCCATGTACCACTCTAGGGAAGGACCCGATAGACTATCCTGAAAGAAATGCATGAGCATTCTTTCGTCAGTGGAGTACGCAGACATCTTTCTGTAATAAGCTCGTACATGCACTTTCGGGCATGTGTCTCCTTTGTATTTATCGAACGCAGGCGCTTTGAACTTAATTGGCACCCTCAGACCAGGTACCAATCCCATAGTTGCCATGTCCAAACCCACAGCACTCTGGTTTAGGACTCCCTTCATTTGCTCTTCCAGCATTCTAATCTTTTGAGAATCATCCATCGGCCCTTCAAAACCTCCTCCAGAGAAGGCGTCCTCCTGTTGATCCTCTTGCCACATACCGTTTCCAGCCCCGTACCCATCGTACGCATTATTACGTCCAGCTCTGACCTGATTCATCCCCGGAACTCGGCCTCTGTTGCCGTACCCTTGAACACCTCCCGCAGGACCATAAGCCATAAATCCAGCACCGTTGCCGTTTCCAAAGCCTCCGTAACCCTGATTGACCATACCATAACCATCTTGCCCAAAGCCTTGAGCATTAAAGCCATACTTGCCAGTGTTGTCAAATCCTTGGTCGTTGAATCCGAACCCAGCGTTGACAAAGCCGTTGCCTCCGAGATTATCTCCCACATTGACATCACCCAGCCCGACATTATGGACAGCAGTATCATTTCCAACTCCGACGTTACCATTCATAGCAGCGGTAGCGTTGTTGAGATTAGCGGCAGGTATATTGACCACGGGCGGAGCCACTGGCGTGGGAGTGCCGTCTCCATGAGCAGTATCAACCCGGACAGACTGATGATCGTCATTACCATGACCAGCGTTGCGAGCCAACAGAGGCTGGACCATGGCCTGCAAATTCTCTTGCCCTTTTGCTATAGCTTCCATGGTCTGCATGAAGAGGGCGAGCTTCTCGCGCACATCCTGCATCTCGTTCTGAATTTGGTCCATGACTTTCCGACAGTTGGATCGTGTAGAATAGCGGTGCGGATGTTGATCTGGAATCCTGTTAAGTACCTGGTACAGAGCAGGAAATAAGACACCATTCAAAGATTACCTGTTATGCAATATGAGTATGAATGCAATGCAATGTGTCTGTGCATTAGGGAAGTTCACTCCCCCAGTTCTAGTGCGAAGGTGCCGGTGCAGTGACAATACTGACAATAAGAATACCGGAGCTGAATCATAGAAATCCTCATATATTGCAGAGAGAACCAATAAACCCAGGGTACAATATCACTGAGAGTACAAAGAAGGCATGACCTCAACCAACAATCCTGGTGATGGTCAGCACTATGCAAATAAAGCATACAAATAACTACATGAAATGATCAACTCCTCCCAAAAGTCTGGTACTCGTCTATCAACTTCTTGGTCTCCGGATGGCTTGGTCGATCAAGCAGCCCTTCAACAAGCTGGTTTCTCCTCTTAAGGACACGGCGTACGTCTTCAGCAGTTTCTTCCCACGTTGCTTCTCCGAAGCAATCTTCTAGCTTTCGCTTCTGAGACACCACTTCATCTCTGGATTTGATTGCCTTGTTCAGTGCATGCTGGACACTATACCGGGTCATCACTTCTTCCTCGCACTTCTTGATGCTAGACTTCAACTTCTCTTCGAGGTCGGAGATTTGCTGCTTCAGCTTATCTTCCCTCTTCTTGTTGTTAGTGAGTGTAGCATTCCAAGTCTTGTTGCAAGAGGATATCTCTCGGTGTGCTGCGTCGAGCGCTTTCTTTTTGGCTTCCAGCATATCATGGGAACTTCTGAACTCTTGCCCCAGACGTTCACGCTTTTTCTTCTCCTCAGTCAACTCAGCTCCTAACCTGTTGACCAGCTCGATCTGTTGTTGGAAAGCATATACGGCCTTGTTTTTCTCACTGCGTGCCTGGGCTAACTCTTGCTCTAACCCTTCGTTAATCTTCATCAAGGCTTCTTTCTCCCTCACAACCTGTTCATAGACTTCTCTAGAAACAGTGGTCGGCTCTGCTACCGGGACGGGAACGAGAATTGGTACATCTGGAAATGGCATCTTCAACTGACTAGCCCTCTCCTGAATCCAAACTCTATAAGGTGCATAGGCCTGACAGTCGTTCTTTCCTAACAACGGCTTCCCTTTGCGGTTAATACGCGTCCAGGCATGTTGCAACTTGGCTAACAATTCCCCCTTCAAATCTCCAGTGAAGTACAGAGATTCCTGTACTTCCTCCTCTCGAGGTGGATTCTTCAGCGCATATCCGAACTGGCGAATGAATAGAGAAGGGTTGTAGTTGATACACCCTTTTCTTCCTATCAACGGCACATTAGGGTACCCAGAACAACTGAAGACAAGCTCAGATCCCAGCAGGTCTCGATCAAACCACTCCATGTCTTCCGACGATAGCCTCATCAGGCGTTCTGGCCAACCAACTGGAACTGTAGTCTTTGCAGCAGATCCTCTCTTAGGAAGGTGACTCTCAAACCACATACTCAACAAGGGCACACACAGATGAACATTCTTTCCTCTTCCCTTCTCATTCTTGTAATGCAGGGAGTGGTAGAAATCTCCGAGTAAGGTAGGTACAGGATTACCAGCGGCAAACAAGTAGAAAGCATCGAAGTCCACAAAATCCGGTATATTGGGGAACATTACTATGCCATAAATGCACAAAGCCAACACAGCATTGAAAGCAACCCAGCACCCGCTCTTGGCATACTCTTGGGCTTTACCAACTAAGAACTGAAATGAGAAGCCCGGAACTCCACGGGAAACAGTAATCACAAGTTCAGAAGCATCAACATGCAAGGCTTTTGCCAATTCCTCAGGCTTAGGTTTGGCATCATAATGAATGAATGGAACCTGGTTCTGCACGGGCAGCTCAACATACTCAGCGTATTCCTCCAGAGTTGGTCCCATAATAAAGTCAGAGAACGTAAAGCACCTCAAAGCAGGGTCGTAGAATTGCATCAAAGCATACAGCCCATCTAACTCTTCCTCTGTAGGTTTGCACACCAATCTCAGTAGTCTACCATAGCTCATCCGGCAGCTCCTACGAACACCCTCATCAGCAAGAGAGATCAACCCAAGTAGAGGGACAATATCAGGCGTAGGCAATTTGTAAGCAACCGTTCTCCTTAAGCTAGTCATGATCAAACACTCAGAAGTCTGGGTACTAGAACTAGGGAAATGCAAATGCGCCTGCAGCACAGACACACGTTAGTGAAATGCAAATGGTAATGGATATGCAGTGATGCAATGCAAGTAACATGCAACAGGGACCAAAGCTGTAGCTGAATAGCCTGAACCCAATCAAGAAAGGTCTCAGATAGACCATCCAGAAGTCCTCAAGCCCTGGTCTCAGATATACCTCAAACAAAGCTCCAATATTGGTCTCTGATAGACCCCATAATCATAACCTGAATGGTCTCTGGCAGACCTCAGATCATATCCCCCACTGGTCTCTGACAGACCTCAGAACACATCTCCAAATAGTCTCTGACAGACCTCGGAACACACCAACTGGTCTCTGACAGACCTTAGAACCCTCCATAAATATCCAAGATCCTGATCAACAAACCGGTGGTCTGAAGGTCTAGTTACCTGCATAACCCTGAATCCCCTCACAGGTGGGTGGCCCTATAACTGGCACAAGGTACGGCATCCTATGCGGTCGTCGGCGTCACAGACTTTCAGGGTTGATGATACGATTCCCAGAAGGAGTGGCATCATCAATTCCTGAAGAGGCCTCACTCAGCCAACTTCCAAATGATCGGTCCCCAGAGTCGACAATCCCACTAACCAGCAACCCACGCCAACCAAAGGAAGGGGCAGGAGGCCAACCAGAGGAACCTCGTCTGAGTGTAGATTTCATGGGACACCAAAGCAAGCAAAGCAAGCGGGCGCCCACTAATTTCTACTCTAATTCTAGGTGCACTCAAGCCCAGGTCCGGCTTATCTCTCAATATCAGAACACCCGTCACACCCCAGATACAGCAACAATAATCAATATATAAAGCTGAAAATACAAGGTTAGAAATATAAAATAACTCCATACAAAATCCTCGACGGGAAAACAAGCGTTAGGATTGACTCTCTCAAGGGACGTTGGATCCCAAATGCATAAGAACCATCGCAGTCCTTAGCAGCCAGGGGACGTTGGATCCCCAGCAGAGTCGCCAGCTGTCGCTACTGCGAAAATCGGCGCCGGCTGAACAGAAGAGTCGCCACCGTGCGTTATTTATCCCACGGGAGGGAAAGGAAACGCTCAGAGTAAACCTCGCACAACACGGGAAAGGTATGGTCATCGCAACCAAAACCTGGATTCGGGAGTCGGTTACGCAAGGGGAAGGTATTAGCACCCCTCACGTCCGTCGTACTCGACGGGATCCACGCTTGTTTTCGGGTATGGATTGTTATTCTATCTAAACTATAGGTCAAGGGTTAAAAAGAAAATAAAATGAAAATAAAAATGACTCGGCAAAGTATCGCACTTTATGCCTACGTATTCCCGCCTGGAACGAGAAATCAGAGTCAACGTAGTTCGCCTACCTACGGGAAAGGAGGGGAAGGTTGCTCGCTAGGATATCGCATCCTATGCCTACGTACTTCCACACAGCATGGAAGATCAGAGCAAACGTAGTTCGGGCCACGTACGACGCAAACTTGTCTTGGTTGATTTTAGTCCTTCTGAAAAGGTTTTCTTGATTAACAGTCCCGGCGGACAAAAATGACGCTTTGATGAGTTCACATTCTTTTACGGAAGAAGTGTCTTTTATTGTGTTTGAAATCTTTATGTGTTTTTCTGTTTGTTTTGAGAAAGAAAGAGACGGAACTCTAACCTACGGTTGCGGAGGGAAACAAACTAACCTAATGTTATCATGCATGGGTTAAGACCTAATGTCTATCATGCTCCTCTCTTGCACAGAGAGAAACAGAGATCCTAAGGGATAGGCAGAAACAGAAACAATATCAGATATATACAGTAAAACAGTAAAATGCATGGATGCAACATTACAAGCGAGGCAAGGGAGTCCCACTCAACCTCGAACCTAGAAAACAATAGGCAAAAGTGAACAGACTTCACTTTCAACCCAGCAGGGTAAACAGCAAACAATACAGTCCAGAAAACCAATCAATACATCAGAAATGAAATACAGCAATAAAACAAACAGCTTCAGCAGCTCTGAATCAACATCTGGCTTCAAGTAATCTCCGATCAGTTATAGGCTTCAACAAGCATCAGTCTCTATCTTCATGGCCTTTAGACAAGGGCTTTGATCATCAGTCTTCTATCTGCAATGGCTTTTCTTCAAGCTCAAACCTCCAGGATGAGGGATTAGTCACAAGAGTGAATTGAGTGTTAAGCAATCAGTTGACTACCAAAGGTGGTGAACAGACTGCTTCTAACACAAAAGACATTTTCTCTCAAGAGTTCTATCTCTTAGACACTATCACCAAGCCTTCCAAAGGAAGGGGGTGAGTGTCTTAGAGAGACTCTGAATCACAGAGAAGAATGGATGCAGACAAGGCAATCCATGTTTGAGAAACAAGCTTTCTAATCTAGAGCTCCGCCTAGCTCCTAAACCCTAGTCTCCTCAGCATCTGCTAGCAAGAAACTCCTCCTCAACTCTGACAGTTGATCTTCAGTCTTTGGATCTCCAATGGTCTTCATTTTCACAAGACTTCAGCTTCCCAGGGCCCCAGACAAATCCAATACCCAAGCAAGCAAGCAATAAATCCCCAGAGGGCACACCACACCAGACAATCAGATACACAGACAGTATTAATAGCAGTAGGGGAATCCTGACTTTTCTAAGGGATCTAATAGCTACCCATAGCCCCTATAGTCCCATAACTAATCTATTTAAACCCTAAGTCCTAAGGGGAATGAAATCAAACTTCTTAAGTTGTCACCTAAAACCCTAGTTTTGTTCATGATGTTCAAACCTATTTTAATCACCTAAAATTAACTTCTAAAAATGGGAACTAAAATATTTCTACAAGTTGAATGTCTAATCTAAACAATATAAAAAGAATGACCAAAAAATACTAAAGCATGTAATAGGACAAAAATCATTAAAATGATGCATGAAATGAAGCTATTTAATATGACATTTATTTAGAAAATATGAAAAAAATATGAAATAAAAATAAAAATGAAATTTTATTTGATGAAAATTTTCTAGACATTTTAATGAAAATGTTGTAAAAAGAATGAAGTGAAATGCATTTTTTATGAATTTATTATGAATTTTCAAAATTGATGAAGAATTAAAATGGAATTAACAAAATTAAATGAATTAAAATGAGGGAGGGGGGTTAGAATAGCAGGTACGCCCAGTTGATATTCCATTGGGCCAGAAAATAGGGGGGTGCGCATAGCGTTTTGAACAAGGCCCAGCAAATACTTAGAATTAAAGAAAGAATAAAGGAGCGCTGGGGGTGAGAAAAGAAGAGAAATCACGTTCAGGATGACTTTGGGCCTAAACCTGGGGGTGGGGATATCAACATGACTCAGGCCCGCCCGTTTCAATTAATGAAACGGCGCGTTTTGGCCAGCTTCTTTCCCTCCAAATCTCAGCTTAAATAATAGCCACTGGATCGTACTCCAAGTCAAAGGTCATACGCGAAATGGATGGCTCAGATTATGTCTTCCCCAATGGTTCTGAACCTAGGGTTTTACTCCATGAGAGCTCATGCACGACTAAACTTCACCTCCTCTGTTCTCCTTCTACACGCAACGAATCAACATGCCATAAACATGAAAGTTGCTCAGGATCTCTTCCTCTACAATCCTAGGGCATTAGATTGATTTGAAACTCACCACAACAACAAACCCGATGACATCAAACTCTGGCCACCATGAAATTACACTGATATGCACCAACTCAATTCTCCCCCAAACTTAACCTAAACTAATCTACAACTAAAGGTAATCAACCTGCGCTATCAAGCTACAATTATGATGCACTAACCTAGGAGATTCAAGCCCTAACAGTTTGTTGCACCTGCTAATCAACATCACCAAACCTCTCCAAATTCATCTAAACTAATCTCCTAACCACCTACATTGCATCTAAACTAACAACAACATGTTAAACTAACTGAATCAAGCAAATCGAATGAAAACATACCTGGTGTAAAAAGCTTGAAAACAGCTATGGAACTCGTGGATCTGAAGCTTCTAGGTGTTGGATCTTGATCAATCCTTGATGTATGTGATTCTGTATGCAATTCCTTGTTGATTCTTAGCTTGAATTATGCTGTCCAATGGAAACTTCAACTTTGATGTTTTTGAAGAAAGTGCTTGAGAATGGATGATTCACACTTGATCCTTGATTGGATGATGATCTATGATGATGATTGAACAAGATTGAATTGATGTGGATGAGAATTGGTGAAGAATTTGTGAGATTTGGAATGAAACTTCAATGTAAAAGAATGAGAAATTTTGTGGAATTCTTGGTGCAAATGAAGCCAACCCTTGCCAAATTCTCATTTCATGAATATATAGACCCCAATGGTACATTCTAGATCCATCTTGCACATTCCCTTGTTTTCCAACTTTGATCCATTTTGGTTATGTTTCTTCAATTACAAGTAACCAAAGATAACTTCTTTTTTTCCTTCTAAACTCAAAAAAGTGTTTGAACCATTGTCCTTAGAATTGTTTTTCCATTCAAAATCATATATTGGAAGTCTCCATTTGGACTTAGAAATCTCCCAAACCATTTTCCATCTTGAATTCATTCACTTTATAAGCCATTTTAGTTCATATTTTGACCAATTATGCAACTTCATGTTATGAGCTTCTCCAATAATTTGTGACCTTCTTTCTAGACTTAAAATCCCATTTGGAGCAAGTTTGATGTTGTAAGTTTTTCCATTTGAGGCCTCCTTGTATGAGTTTTGGACATAGGTTAAAATGACCTGTAATTCACAAATGCCCAAAATACCCTTTGCTTGCCAAGACCATAAGTTGAGTTACACACATCATATGAAGGCATACCATACCATTCTAGAAAGCTAAGACAATGAGGAACAATTCTTATGTTGACCAAGAATTCATTTGAAATCTCCTTGAGGGGTAAAAATTGCTTGGAAGTCAAGTCACTTTCACAGACAAAAATTCAGATACCTCAGATGACCTGTAACTTGTAAGGACCATAACTTGAGTTCTATAAATCTCCTTGATGTCTTCCAGCACTCAAATTAAAGGTCTTGAGATCCTCTACAAGTTTCATGTTGGCCAAGAAGCCATTTGAAGTTAGCATTTTGACTTATCTTGCTTGGAAATTTGACCTAAACTAGGGGATTTTACAGAGAAACCCTAATTTAGTAACTCCTCTTCTCCTTGATTTCTCTTGAATTATCCTTGGCATATCTCCATATCCTTCTTCATATGTCCAATGTTGATCCCCACATTTCTCCAATAGACTTGAATGCCCTCTTAAGTCAGTCAATTGACCTAGGGTTGACCTAGGGTTGACCCAGATGAAACCCTAGTTGACTGTCTTCAACTATAGCTCTTGTGCTCTCATCAATGATTTGTCTCCTTCTCCAAATGACTTTTTAAGTCTCTCATAATGTCTAGCTACTCTCCATGCCTTCAATTCACAGCTCATAACCCTCTTGTTGATCCTCAGATACCCTCAGCTAGGAGATAGACTCAAGGCTTGATCTACTGAACTCTTTGCTTTCAAATTCTTTCCTGATGACTTGAATGAGATAGAATTAGGATAATAACCTCATGATAGGCCTCTAGAGATGAGAATAGTGATTGGTCCCCTGTTGAATGACTTGCTATGCTCATGCTATGCAGATGGTTAGTCTATGTACATGACTCTATATGCAAATGCTAATGATAATGACACATAAACCAAGTGCATAAGGTTGGGCAAATTTTAGGGTGCAACAATGTGGACTTTAAATTTATGTGTATTTGATTATGAATAATTGGAAATGGATTGATTTAAGTAAGTGGACTTAAAAAAATGGTTTAATGGAATGGACTTCTTAAATATGGGCTAGAAAAAAATGGATTATTTGGGGTTGGACAAAAATGAATATGGACTTTTGCATGTGATTTTAGAAATGACATAATTTGGATATTGGTTTTACATAAATGGATTTAGGTTAGATTGGATTAGAAATAATAGATGTAGATTTTAAAGTGGTTTAATTGGATTAAAAAAATGAATAATGGTTTATGATGGCTTTGTATCTTGAATTCCAAGTAGCCCACACGACTAAGCTTGACATGTCTAATTCCCATCAAACTCCCAATGCGCAAAAATTTAATCAATAAACTCAACTGACGATGACCCAATTCCCTTCAAATCAATCTACAACTTATTTGTCCTGATAACCACTGATCTCCTTAACATGTAACCCTAATCTCATGATTTTCAATTGATGACTGTCCATAAACTCGCCCATGAATGAGAAACCCTAATTCACCTTGAAGTACACAGATGAATCTTAAAGTAGATGACTTGAAATGAGACGGGGTGAAGCCCTGATTCACCAATGAAATCCTGGCCTAATGCTTTTGTTGAATCCTCTAAATAGTAAGATATTCATTATAATATGAAGTCAACCCTGAGTAAAGATGAGAATCTCAAAACAAAAGAGAATCTCGAGCTTGCACATAATAATTTATTTCCAAGTTCTAGGAGATCAATGACATACAAAGTTATGACCTAATGGAGATGCAGATGAAGCACGACGCAAAAGGAAGTTATGGTTAGAAAAAGGTAGGACATATTTGGGGTATGACAAATGCCCCTATCTTATTGTCTTAAACCCGAGAGAAACTAACAGCTGCATGGCATTCATTTTTTAGGGTGGAAGTGAATTAGATACAAGAAGACCCCAAAATTTTTCCGACAAGAAAGTGAAGATCCAATGCAAGAAGATATGGAAATATCAGAAGGGGTAGCGGGGAAAAAGCTCACAAGAATTTTTTTTATAAAATAACCTCTGCTTGGGGAGAAATAAGAGCAAGAGCTACTGGAGATTATCATTATCCACTGCATGGTTGAAGAATGACTTGGTGGAGAATAAAATTCCGTGAACACGTGCAGGGTATTAACTCTCTTTAGAAAAATACTGCCGACTTCGATGGAGGACTGGCCAAGATGCTTATGAACTAATCTTGGATCCTATTATGCTATGCCGATGGGGACAAAAATGCCATGCACTGAGTGATGCATGAATATGCACACTAAGATGCAACTGCTAGAGAAATTTAAGATTCATATGCAAATGATTGATATGTAATGTGTATGAGAATGAAACTGGTTAATTGGATTTTTGGTTAGGCTTTCCTTCTGGTTTTCCATGAGGGATCATTTGAACATTGGATGAAGCAAGGTGAAAGGACTCGCTAGGGATATTGGCATCTCAACTCGAGGGTCGAGAAACATTAAGATAAATTGTCATCAACTTGGAGGTTGAAAGAAAGGTAAAGACAATAGATACAACTCGGGGCTTGAGAAAATAAAGAAAATATCGACTCGAGGGTCGAGAAAGTAACAACACATCAACTCGGGGGTTGAAGGAGTAACAAAATATCAACTCGGAGGTTGAAAAAGATATAAAGAAAATATTGACTTGGGGGTCGAGAAGAAATCAAAATATCAATGCGGGGGGTAGAAGATAACAATGATATCGACTCAGGGTTCGAGAACTATCAAGGTGATATATGAACTAGGGGGTTGAAGGAGTAACAAACTATCAACTCGATGGTTGAAAAAGATGTAACACAAATATCGACTCGGTGGTCGAGAACAAATCAAAATATCAACGCGGGGGTTGAGGACGTAAAGATAGCAAAGATATCGACTTAGGGGTCGAGAACTATCAAGGTGATATATCAACTCGGGAGTTGAAGAAGGAAGGCAACAACATTGACTCGGGGGTTGTAAAAATAAAGACAATATTGACTCGTGGGTCGAGAAAGGAACAAAATATCAACTCAAGGGTTGAAGGTAAAGTCAAACATCGACTTGAGGGTCGAGAAAATAAAAACAACATCGACTCGGGGTCGAGAAAAAATCAAAATATCAATGTGGGGGTTGAACAAATAGAGATAATATTGACTCGGGGTCGAGAAAATAAAGGCAATATCGACTCGAGGGTCGAGAAAAGAAAATAAAAATGACTCAGGGGTGAAGATTTATAATAATATGTCAACTCAGGGGTTGAAGGAGCAAATGATTATGTTATGTATGCATATGATACATGTTAATTATATGAAGTATATGTGAATGCAAGTAGGGGATTGGTTTTATGAAGGCGCCAAAGGGGTGGACTTTGAGGGGTGCCAAGCAGGGTTGGACTTTTGGGAGGTGCCAAACAAGGTTGTACTTTAACGGATAAATTTGAGAGTGCCAACGAAAGTGGACTTTTATGTAGTTGCCAATAAAATATTTTACTTTGAGGATGTGCCAAGCGAGGTTGAACTTTAGGAGGTGCCAAGCGAAGTTGGAATTTAAAGATGTGCCAAGCAGGGTTGAGCTTTAGCAGGTGAAAGGATTTGACTTCTCGACATTCGGTATCTGATGATGCTACGATCAAAAGACATATATGGATGCTTCTGGTACCCCAACTTGGATCCTTTGCAGATGTGTTATGACTGTTCTTGAGAGAACCTCACTTCTTTGGCTGATAACGACAAATGATAGTATGAGAGCAGCGACGTAACCAAAGCATGTTGATTGTGTGAGCGTAGCGGCTTAACCAATGCATGTTGGTTGTGCTTTTGCTCTGTCCCAAGGCTTTCAAAACTTGTTGGTCTCAATAGTTACTAGCGTCTGGCACGGTCCGCTTAACCAATTTGAAAGCATGGAGGGAAATTTCCCCTTTTCAACTAGTATTCCTCAGTCTATAGGGTATTTCAAGGATTTTTCCTTGAAAGGTCTATGTCATGACATAGTCTGATATGATTTTCCCCAGTGTCTAGACTCTACAATGGTCTGCCTCTATTTGAACCTTGGAAGAACTTGCCCCAGATTCACAGGGTTATGAGAAATTCTTGATTCAGGTCAACACCAATGAATGATCAAGTTCCTCTTTGATTTCCACTTGTAATTTTCTTGATGCCAAGTACTGACTTTCAATTAAAATTGTTCGTTCAAAAATGGTAATTTTAATGCGACATTCATGCAAGTTTTGAAAACATCATTTATTAGAATGATGTGAAAGTGTGTGACGAGTGGACTATTAGTCCAACGCAGTGTTGATTTAGCTGGTGTGTAAAAGATATAGCAAAAATATGACACCAATGTAAATGATTAGCAAATCTGTAGGAGTCAGTTTACGCAACCTTATTGTAGTATGCTTTCAGAATAAACCCTGCCTCAATTAGGTCTTTTGAGGGTTGTAACGTGGTATGGTTCACAGTGATAGAAACAAAGGATATAAGGCTCGAAAACTGATTTGTACCCACCCCTTCTTCGTGATGATTCTTCAGTCTTACGTTTAGTTAATTCTACACACACACTTAGATTTTGACGGTGTAAGAATGAAGATGATGATTCAATATTCGCTTGAAATGGCAGTCACCTTATTTTTCCTTTGATGGATGTTAGTGACCCTTTTGAGTTTTGATATGGTGGTCACTGAATCTTATTTTTTTTCTTGAGGATTTGAGAACTTATTTTTCTTTTTTTTATCCCTAACTTTTGCATGGACTAATTTTTCTCTTTGAGTCCATCGGGATTGCCTTAATTTTTTCCTAGGTCTCCTTTTGAGGTGTTCGACTTAGCTGACTTTTTTGAAAAGCTTGTAACTTCCAAGTCATTAGTGAGTGATGAAAAACCATCATGTCTTTTGGATGTTTGCCTTGTGATTAAAGTGTGTAATCAGATTAACCAAAAACTACCCATGCCTTAAGTTAAGTGTAAGGGTTTGCAGATCCAAAGAAAACTCTTACTTCTAGGCTCGAAGTGGTTGACTAGGGACTAACTCCTTATCTCTCTAGTGTTTGGGGATTTGAAAAAATGCATGTACATCATCGGCAAAATTTTATCCGATAGCACACTATCAGCAATTATGGGTATTTAGTTTTCGTCATCCTCCCTTCAATCTTTGCTAAAGCAATAATGTGATAAAGGAAGTGAAGTGATTTTTTGGTGATTTTTTGCAATAAGTGAAAAGAAAAATGAGTGAATACGAATGAACTTGTTTAAAACATGCATAATTATCACATTAATAATACCATTAATAAATAACAACTTCTAAAAGCAACTAATACTTTAACAAAAAAGAAACTACAAATGCATATAGATGATACGAAAACTTCCAGCATTGAGGAACTGAGCGTTTCTTTCTTGCTTCACAATTGGGCTACCCTTCTTGCTCACTGAGACCAGTATGATAACCTTCTTCATGTCTACTCTCTTTAGCTTCTTCCATGTCATGGATTGATGGACCCACTTGACCAGATGAAGGATTGATGTGGATATGAATACCTTGAGGCGTAAATGAGATTAGCTTGGAATTAATCAGATCTTTAACCTTATTCTTGAACTGTTTACAATCTTCGGTTGAATGCCCCATGGCACCAACATGATAGCCACATCGTGCACTGGCGTCAAAGCCTGGTGGGTAAGGAGGAATCACAGGATCCAAGCCCTTTGGAACTATCAGTCCACTACTAATTAAACATGGTAGCACGTGATTTCATGGCATTAGTAATGGATCAATGTGGCTTCTTGGCCTTTGATTATATTAGCGTCAGCATTACGGAGCATGCAGTTATGTAATATGTTGTTGATGAAGAGCACCTCCACTGATAGGAGGATATTGACCATGTGGAGAAACCGGAGTCACACAGGTAGACCCATAGGATTGTTGACTTTGAACAGTTGAGACGATTGGGTATTGAAGGTAAGGTACCAAGGATGGAGCTTGTAGAGTGTCTCAGATTGCATTGATTTCATCCTTGTCTTCTCCTTAGGATCCGACAACTGATTCACTTTCACTAGTTGGGGTGCTTGAGGTGTCTTGGAACTTTCCCTTATTGAGGTGGTTCTCAATGCGTTCTCCAACTATCACCAGGTCAGAGAAATTTGATGTCCCATTGGCCATCATCTTTTCCAAATATGGGCTTTCCAACGAATCTATGAACATGTCAACCAATTCTCTATCTAAGAGTGGTGGTTGAACATGAGCAACTACCTTTATCCATCTATGATCATACCCTCTGAAAGACTCGTTTTCCTCTTGAGATAAGCTTTGCAACTGTATGCGGCTGGGAGCCGCGTCAAGATTATATTGGTATTGCTTCACAAAGGCATTGGCTAAGTCTGACCACGACAGAATATGGTTGTGCTTTAGCTGTATGTACCAATTCAATGATGCCCCACTCAAATTGTTCTGGAAACAGTGAATCATGAGTTTATCGTTGTGAGCATAAGAGGTCATCTTTCTGCAAAACATCACCAAATGTTGTTTCAGACAGCTATCTCCTTTGTACTTCTCAAAATTCGACATCTTGAATTTTGGAGGTATTACAAGTTCGGGCACCAAACATAGGTCTAGAGCATTCAGATCAAATGCCTCACGCCCCTTCATAGTTTTAAGCTTCTCTTTCAACACACGACATCTTTTAGCAAACTCAACATCTTGAGGTCGTTCAGCATTCCCTACCAGGCTTGTCCTTTGGGAATTAGGTGTAGTGAATACAAAGCTATGGTACTAAACAACATCATAAGACGAGACATGTTCATCTCGAACTGTGTGACGTCCTTGTATAACCTGATTCTTAATAGGAATCCGTACAGGCCGAGATTGGGCAAGATTGTTCACTTGAGGTGAAATGAAGTTCTCGGTGACTATAGGCCGTTGAAGTTTATTCTCTCTCCTTTCCAAGGCTAGCATAGCTTCCACAAGTTGGTCCAACTGGTTCTTCATCAAGTCAACGTCTGCTCTTAACACGAATTGGTTCTTCTCTTATGAGTTCATGATTCTTCCAAAAGTTGCTTCAAGTCCGATATGGGTGTCGGGAAATCAACTGCAGATTATGGACAAAGGATGGATAGGTTTTTTAGTTTTGGAAGATGATAGCCAATGTTGATGAATGCAAATGCAATTATATGAGAATGTAATGCAATGCTCAAGAACACAAGTTAACCCGGTCTTCAGATCAGATAGAACAGTAGGTAAATAATGGATACCTCTGATTAAAGTGAACCCAATAGGTAGGCTCTAAATGGGTAGGTGCCTAGAGTCATGGATCTTTTTAAAGATATTGTTGCCATGACAAAGGCTCATCCGACAATAATACCCTCGAAAGGATCTCTTCTAGGTGAGGTTTTCGTGAGTCTCTACTACATAAACATCGAGTTCAAGGTTTCTAAAAGGTACCTCAGAGTCATAGATCGAGGTTGAAAATATCATTGTCAAAATAGCGATACATTCAAGGGATCTCATCTGATTGGGGCGTTCATATCAACCCAACAACGAATGACCCTCATGAGTTAACACTACCAACCACCATGGAAAATGGTTAAAAGGTCCTTAGAGTTATC
The DNA here is from genome assembly GCA_963859935.3 of Lathyrus sativus. Classification (NCBI taxonomy): domain Eukaryota; kingdom Viridiplantae; phylum Streptophyta; class Magnoliopsida; order Fabales; family Fabaceae; genus Lathyrus; species Lathyrus sativus. Next base: position 464,961,385 of record OZ012737.1, read on the forward strand.
AATTCAGGCCTGAAAACATTATTGCCATGGCAAAGGCTCACCACGAAAATAACATTCCTAAGGGAATCAACTCTAAGCGAGGCTTTCATATCCTCCCACCGAGAAAGGCTCCATGAGGGATTCTACTACATAACCACCATCTTAATCCTATGTTTTCTCGGACTCGGGTATAGAGTCGTCTCAAAAAGCACCATTAATTAGAGAACCCTAACAGTGTCACAAAACAAATATTATATATAAAAGCAAGCAAGCAACTAAATAATCAAACAAGCAATAGGAGAAGATAAACAAACAAACGGATCTAACTTTCACGAATCGAGTCAAGTTAGGCTTGAATCTCTCTAGCATAGAGCAATGCATAATTTCCCAACAGAGTCGTCATTTGTCGTACCACAAAAAATACGATCCTCCTGATGGATGCGGAAAAGACGTTCGAATAGAGTCACCACTAAACTTTATTCATTCCAAGGAAGGAATAGGAAAATATCGATAAAAACTTAAAAGAGATAAGATCATGGGCATCACAATCAAATTCTACGTTCGGGAGTCGATTACGCAAGAGGGAAGGTATTAACACCCTCTACATCTGTTGTACTCAACGGGAACATCTTGATTCTATTTGAGAGAAAATCTAGCTACACTTTTTTATTATCTTCTAAAGATCCGCTTCTAAGGGGAAAATGGGTGGTTTTTTTGTAGGGTGCTCGCCAAGGATTGTTGAGCGTGAGTTGCTGCAAGTAGCTATTATGAAGAAGGCGTGCGGTGTTTTTTGTTCATGCCAGCTTGTGAGGTATAGCAGGTAAATATGGTATACGCATATAGTTAGATTGGGCTGAAGGATGTACCTGGGTATCACATTGGCTATGCTTTTTGCAAGATATGCGTTGAAAATGGTCTGGAGGATTTTGATAATGGTTATGGTTTTTTTTTTTCGTTTTACAGGTTGTCATCCGCGTATTATGTGTAGCCAATCATGACTTTTTCTTTTTGTGCAGCTGCTGAAACGTGTTTGAGAATTTGTTACTCATGAAGCTTGGGGTGGGGTTCTGTAACATGTTGTTACTTGGTCTACTGCACCTTATTCAATGTCGTGGACCTTCTTTATTTTATTTTGTGTTAATAGTTGTTATGGAACTTTTTGACGTGGACTTTAAATGGATGTGTATTTGATTATGAATAATTGGAAATGAAATGATTTAAGTAAGTGGACTTTAAAAAATGGTTTAATGGAATGGACTTCTTAAATATGGGCTATCAAAAAATGGATTATTTGGGGTTGGACAATAATGAATATGGACTTTTGAATGTAGTTTTATAAATGGACATAATTTAGATATTGGTTTTAAAGAAATGGATTTAGGTTAGATTGGATTATAAAAAATAGACGTAGATTAGAAAGTGGTTTAATTGGATTAAAAAAATGGATAATGGTTTATGATGGCTTTGTATCCTGAATTCCAAGTAGCCCACGCGACTAATCTTGACATGTCTAATTCTTATCAAACTCCCAATTCACACCAAATTCTTATTCTCCATGAATCCCCAAAAATTTAATCAATAAACTCAACTGACCATGAACCAATTCCCTTCAAGTTAATCCACAACCGATTTGTCCTGATAACCACTGATCTCTTTAACATGCAACCCTAATATCATAATTTTCAATTGATGATTATCCATAAACTCTCCCATTAATGAGAAACCCTAATTCACCTTGAAGTACACAGATAAATCATGAAGCAGATGACTTGAACTGAGACGTGGTGAAACCCTGATTCACCAATGAAATCCTGGCCCAATGATTTTGTTGAATCCGATGAATAAGAAGATATTCATGATAATATGAATTCAACCCTGAGTGAAGATGAGAATCTCACAACAAAATATAATCTCGAGCTTGCACATAATACTTTAATCCCACGTCCTAGGAGCTTAATGGCATGCAAAGTTATGACCTAATGGAGATGCAGATGAAGAGCGACGCGAAAGGCAGTTAAGGTTAGAAAAAGGTAGGAAATTTTTTGGGTATGACAAAACTTTGGAAGACATGTTAAGAGCTTATGAACTTAAAAGTGGAGGAAACTGGAAAGAACTCTTACCATTGATTGAGTTTGCATACAATAATAGTTACCACACAAGTATTGGTATGGCTCCTTACGAAGCATTGTACGGAAGGAAATGTAGAACGCGTTTGTGTTGGGCGGAAGTTGGTGAGGAAAGGATTTTTGGACCAGAGATTGTTCAAGAGGCTACGGAAAATAGTAAAATGATTTGCGATAAGGTTAAGAGAGCACAAGACCTTCAGAAGATCTATGTGAATAACTGAAATATACCTTTGGGATTTAAAAAAGGTGATCATGTATTATTCAGAGTTACTCCAACATTCAGATTGAAAGGATCGTTTAGGTAACAGAAGTTAAGTTCGAGATACGTGGGACCCTATCAAATCCTATAGAGGATTGGTGAAGTAGTATACATAATAGTCTTACCACCTTCTCTATCTGATGCATGATGTTTTTCATGTGTTCTAACTTTGGAAGTTTATTCCTGACCCTTTCCCAACCAGTTCTACCAGATACTATTGAGATGGAATAAAATTTGACTTTCGAACCTCGACCAAGAAATATTGTGTGGAGAGGAACTAAGATAATCAGAAACAAGGAAATTCCTCTTGTTAAGGTTCAGTAGGACGAAATGCATCCAGGTGATGCTACTTGGGAGCTTGAGTCAGATATGCAAAATGCTTACCCTCATCTTTTTCAGGTAATACTTAAATTCGAGGACGGATTTTATTTATGGGGGAGGATGTAATACCCCATATTAAATAAAATGCTCTAAATAATATTAGCTGAGATAAATCGGGTTCCTGTGTGCTCTGAGAGTTATCTGTTGAGATTATTAGAGTAATTGATGAACTCAGAGTTGATTTAAGTAATATTATTTGTCTCTGAAGTTTTATTAATTGGTACATTAGAGACGTTTTGGATACCCTTAATTTTGGACATTAAACCAAGTTAGTCTTACTAACTTCTCATGTTACCTCTTCATGGATTTTGTGATATTTTGTAGGAAAAGTGATATAAAGGAAAAAGAAAGGAAAGAAATAAACATAGTAAGAGAAAGGGAGAAAAGATTATAGAGAAGAGGATAAAGAAGGGAGAAGAAGAAAAAAGCCTAGAAGAATAGGACTTCATCATTCTTCATTAAATCATCTCTTCTTCATCATCAACAACTTCTTCTTCATCATCTAGAGGTGGGTTCTAGGTCAATGTTAGAGTATTTGGATAGAATGAGAAAAGTTAGGTTATGGTGTTCTTGTCCCATTTGCATGAAAAATATGTGATTCTTGTGAGATTATGGTTTAAAATGTTGTTGTATGTGTGAATATGTTAACATTGACGATGGGTTGAGTTTCGGTAAGAGTGGGGTTTGAAAATCCCTTTTGAACTGTTCTATTCTGCTGGACAGATATCGCAGGTTTCACACTGTGACCTCAAGTGAACTTCAAGCAAACATGAAAGTCTGTCATGCTTGCACTGCAAGGTGAAAGCGAGTATTCTCCTGGAGCTCTCACAATGAGCACTAAAGGCTTTTGCTACTGCCATATTATTTTTTGCCTCGCCCAGAGTTTGCACAACAAACTCAAGGTGAAGGGCTTCGCCTGGCCTTCGCACTGCAAACCTGGCAGTATTTTTCACTTTTTGTTTTGATGCTTGCTTGGGTGTTTCGCATGCATGTGTATAGTTACTATATCTTGTTTGCATTCATATTTGTGAGTATTATACAAGCGGCTTTGTGGATGGTGGATTGATTAAAATGATGACTATTTGATTAAAAAGAGTTAATATAAATGAGGGAAACTTATCATAATCCAATGGAATGACCTAGGGATGTAAATAAGATTTGATAGATAACTTAGATGATAATGCTTGAGCATTTGATGCCTAGGTGTGCATCCTTGACAAGTAGTATTCTAGTGGAAAGTTGAGACACTATATGGAACATGACTTAGTTTTGTGTTACTTTGAGAATAAGGCGTATGTGGCTTTGTGATTGTCAAATACAATCACGCTTGAGTGTGAGATCACTTTGTCAGAACCAATCCCTTGAGTTGTGTCATTCCACGAGTGGGTGATTATTTGGAGAACTCCTCTAGAATGGAACTAGTACCTTAACAAGTTTGACTCCCATTATACAAATGGAGCCTACGGGTAAAGAGACTTGTGATGGGTACGACCCATGAGAAGTAATTATTCAATGGACTATGTTTCCCTTGGATCCGAATCCATTTCGTATGTCAAGGTTTGCCAGGATCCATGACCTGTGCCAAACTCTTAGACGTAGGAGAGGACAGGAAAAGGGGATTCCTTGGTCAGGTTTTCGATTAGTGATAGTTTGAGTTGTTAAACTCAAGCGACGTGTTTCCATATAGTGAGTAGTTTCTGAGCTCAAGTCTTATCCCTTCCCTTTTGAATTGAGTGAGGACTGGTTAGAACCTTGTAAAGCCGAGAGAATCCATAAGATAGGGAACCCACTGAGATTATTATCTCACCCTATGTTGTTGATTATGTTTCGGGTGGTTCAGGTTTTATGAAGGGTAAGGATAAAGCATTTTGAAATCCTGACTTGTATTGGCTTTTAGGGATGGCATTCTTTTCTCTGTGAGAACTCCATTTTGAGATCATTGTTATGATCTAGGTCTTAGTTGTTTTGTACATCTTGTATATATTTATGCCATCTTTATTATTTTTAGGATTTCAGGGCATGTAATATGTATAATGTGTCACTAGGAACTTGTGTATATTTCAGTACCAAACTGAACAACATTTATAATATGAATTATTCTAGACATATATTATATGTGGGTGTAATAACATGAAAATGGTTCTGTTGAGAGATACAAGGAAATGTTAGTTGCCAAGGGATTCACTCAAACTGAAGGGCTTAACTATCTAGATACTTTCAATTCAATGGTCAAGATAACAACCATCCGATTAACAATCCTACAATATAACATTCCTACATATATACCTTAACAAAGAGGTCTATATGAAACCTTCTTCTAGTCTTGAGCTATCTCACCCTAACTTAGTCTGCAAGCTACAACGATCTCTACATGGCTTGAAATAAGCAAGTAGGCAATAGAATACCAAGCTCACCACTACTCTGTTACATTCAGGATACCTTTAGTCAAAATCTGATTATTCATTATACACAAAGTTTAATGATGACTTATTTACATTGATTCTTGTATATGTAGATGATTTGGTCTTAAGGGGTTGATGTTGATGAGATTACCAACATTAAGTCCCTCTTAAATAACAAGTTAAGCACCGAGGATCTATGATCGCGACTTTCTATGTCTAACTGAACTAATTGCAAGTGCACAGTCTATCGTGTAGTAATAAAAGATATCGATCCCACAGGGACTCTTACTCAAGCTAGTATTTTTGGGTGTTACTGTGTTTAGCTAGGTAGGTATGGTTTTAGGGGAATAAAAGAAAAACAAGTGCGTAAACTATAGGGGAATTAAAATGTTACTTAAGGTATAAATGCTTGAATCAGTATGCAATATGTTGGTTCTTCAGGGATTCGAAAAGTTACCAGTGTTTTTGGTGTTTTCAAAAATAGTTTAAGAAGAAAATGACGATTTAAAGACCTTTGTCTCACTAAGGTTGTTAACGCTAGTCGCAACTCTAAGGCGAAACGTATGTTGTCGCTATCCCGTTCGCGGTTAAAATTACTTTTTGAAAACCATTAAGCTCTAATCCTTTTTAAAGCATTGTCGCTGTTTTTAAAATGAATGCTTAGTTTTTACTATCTGAACCTAACCTCAGCTGTCGCTTGTTGGTTCGTACCTTTATGAATTTCCCACCGTCGTGGCAAAACTGCTTTGAAATAAGTTCTCGCTGTCGCGACGAACATTTATTTTTGAAAAATCGATTTAAAAACTGAAGCCATAAATAAGTTTGAAAAGGAAAGTATACACTGGTTAATTATCGAATCCCATCTGACCACTTATTACATACCGATTACTTAAATTTAGCCAGACATGGAATGTAAATTAAGAACACGTAAATAATGGCAGAAAATATAAATATGCATTATAATGGGAAATAGAAATCAATTAACGATTAAAATAAGAACCTGTAAATAATTAGATTGGCTTTTGGGAAATCCTCCAAAATGACGGCAGGATTTAGTCTTTATACCAATTGCTCGTACAGAATAGAATTTGGGAAGTAAAACAACAATTGCAAGGAAAGAAAGAAAAAGGAAACAATAAAGGATAAGAAACTGGGAAACTAAAAATTGCTCTGAAAGTAAATTGGTAGCACTTCGTGTCTTCAATGCAGCCCCCCCTTTTTTGGTACCAGCTCCCTCCTTTTATAGATGGAATTTCCAACGGTTAATTGCAAAATACCTGCAAAATACTGGACAAATAATGTGGAAATATCCGAAATCGGAGTGAAACCGGTCACTAATTAGTAAAAATGTACGTCATTATATATATACGATTTCGCTTATCAAACTCCCCTAAACTTGAATCTTTGCTTGTCCTCAAGTAAAGGTAGGAAAAATTTAAAGTTTGCCAAGCACGCGACACGCTCTTCCTTTGATAAGATTTCTCAGACGTCAAGTTAGGAAAAACCGGGGGTCCAATGGAAACAAAACATATACAACAATGACACTGGATTGTAAGTCTTCGAAGGCCTCTCTTTTATGCAAGCCAGTCCCAATCATGTTACTGCAGCTCAGCTTCAAGCTTCTCGCAACAAATTTTACCCGATTTCGTTCTGGCGCAATCACATTAAGCCCATTGTCCATACACGTTCATGGCAAACAAACCTGTTGGTGACTATGATCTCTTTGCTAGTTTGATTTTTCTTTGCACATATGCTCATTCTGCTATAAATCTGCAAGAGTTTCATACCGTTGGGCTAAATGCTCGGGCGAGGAACACCTAACTTAGAAGGAACATGTCTCTATATTCAGGCTATATGGCTTTTCTTTTCAAGATTATTCATTTCATACTAGAGATCACGCACTTATTTGCATCGGTTTCTTACTTAGAAGTGTTTAGGATGGTGTTGACTGCTCGTATAAACTACTGGGGGCTCCGTTTGAGTCGAAACTTGAGGCTTTGGTACGAGTAAGTAGCGAGACTGACTCGCATAAACCAGAGGTCGAAGGTGTCAGGGCGGTAGTGGATTTGTTAAAATTTTCTTCTCGGGAATTCTAAACTTGGTAAAATTTAGGCGTGTCACGTGATGCTTTGGAGAGGATAAAAGTTTCTTTGTATATGTCGGATAAAGCACGGGGAGTTCACGTAACAGAGGGATAAATATATAAATGAGCTTTATTTTCCAAAATAAAAAATACTTTAAATTGAAAATTTGAAAGAAAGGTACAATCGGAAATAACAGGGAAAAGGGAAATAACGGTCCGCTCCCACACTATCTCAATCAGTGTCCTCACTGATTTGAAAGAATGCGGAAGGGAAAAATACAAAGGAAAGAAAAACAAAAAAGACAAGAAATGAAAAATACTACTAGTCCCTTCCTCTTCCTCTATCTCTACCTTTACCTCTGACTCTGCCGTCGCGTGCCTCGAGGTTCAAAGCTCCGGTGTGGAAGATGTACTCGCGGAGGTCGTCGACTCTCACAGTGAGGTTGGCCATGTCATTGACCAGGCCTGATTGGACACCCTGGATCTGCTGCATAGATGTTCTCTCTGCCACGCTTCGAATTGTTCAACCCGTTGGTTCTGCTGTTCCATCATAAGCATCATCTGATTCTGCTGTTCGATGCAGCGGAGGAGAGCAGCGGATGTGTCATCCGTGTCAGGACAGCGGCGGCGGCGCGAGGAAGGGCCTTCGGCAGCAGTTGCTTGTGATGGCTCAGCCTGGTCGGCTCTGTCTAACTCCTCTTGAACTTCATCCCTGGGCTCTTGGGCATTATCCTGAGTTGGGGCAGCGGGAGCAGTTGGATCGAAGAGCCAGTTGGCTCTGTCCTGCGGATGCATTCGGGTGCGAGAAGGCATGATGATGCTCTGGATAGTGCGACCTCACACTACCAGATGATATTTCCCATCTGCGCGGGATCTGATTAGGTGAGATGCGCGGCAGTGGTCGGTGTCTAGGAAGACAGGGGGCATCTATCGAAGGGTCTGGAGGCGGTCGCCAAGACCGAGGCCTAAGGAAATAGATGTGATGATGCCACTAAAATAGAATGGTTTTGATCCGCGGTTGCAATTGGCTTGAATGTGAGCCAAGAGGAATGGGGCGGCGTTAACAGGTTCTGAAGCGAACACGCAACAAAGATAAAACAGCTCCTTCGAGTTGACCTTGTGGTTACTGTCACGAGCGAAGATGGTGTTTCTCAACACGCGATGAAAGTAGCGGATTGTTGGGTTGTGGATGTGAGTGGCATTCAGAGTTTCCCAACTTTCTGCAGTGGTGTCGGTCAGTTGGTTCCATAGAGGGAAAGCTTCTTGGTAGAACTGATCGGAGGGGCGGAGATGAGCATCGTCGCCGTGAGGAAACTGTAACATGACGGCGATGCAGTCTTGGGGGACTTGATATTCGGTGCCGAATAAGCGGAAGCAAGCGACGCCGGTGAGCTGGTTGGTATCGCCGGGTGAAGTCACGTACGTGAAGGAACTGAGAAACTCCAGTGTGAGTTGCTCGTAGGTGGGTTGAGGGTTGGTGCAGAGATGCCAGATGCCAACCCTCTGTAGCATCCAAGTTACGCCATCCAGAATTCCCAGTTCTGTCAAAGAATCTAGGTGAGCGTAGCGGGTCGGCTGAATCGACCGTTGATGGAAAGCTATGTAGTTGGTCTGCTGCCTTTCGCCGGCCTCGCCTTCTCGGAAAGTGATATTGCTCAAGTCGGGGTTTTCACGATTTTGTCTGGCCATTTTTCGTGAGAGAGGTGCAGAGATTGAGAATAGAAAGTTTATGTGGATGGAGAGGTATGGGGATGTAGAGGTTAATATATAGTAGTGGAATGGAAGTTGAAATGGTGTAGGGTTAATGGCGGATTCAGACATTTTGTAGTGGGGTTTAAATGTGTGAAAATGGGAGATTAGGAGAGTGAAGGTGGAAAGATTTGTAACCCCTGTTTTGAAAAAATTGGGGTTTTATTCGCGTGACGATCGTCAGGGGTGTGTGACAGTCGTAATACGCGTGACGACCGTCAGGGGAGTGTGACGACCGTCACACCAGCAAATTCTGCAGAATTGTAGAAGTTCGCTTGGGGGGCGTTTTCACAGTGGAATATGTGATTTTTGAATTCTTTTGCAGTATGATAGACTGATTACAAATAGAAAATAACATGAAACAAAATTAAGGGAAATACTGGAATGAAATTAAAATAACATTGAATAAAAAAACGAGTTTAATGTAATACAATATCCAAAAAGAAACAATTGCAAAATTAAATAATGTGAAACAATATGAAATGCAGAAAACTAAAATTAAAAAGAAAACTAAAATATCACTCCTTTGGTTTCTTCAAGTTGTTGATCTGCTGAATAACGTCATTAAATTGGTCGCTAACTACGTCCATGTAAGTAACAAAATCCATGTGAAGTTGCGTTAATTCATCTTTTATAGTGGTTACTTCCAGCTTGAGGTCGTCCATAGTTCTCATAACAGTGTCCAACTTGTCTGTGTCTTGTTCAAAAGTGGGGTCAGGAAAGTTATGGTAGTTAGGAGGGGTCTCAGGATCTGTCTCCACTGCAGACTCATAATCTTGGTAGTACATATAGTCAGGTGCTTCTGATATTTGATCATTGTCATACATGTAAGTCTGGGGTGTGGAGTGAGGTGATGGAGGTCCCATAGGCTCGTCCAATTCATAAAGCCAATTGTTTCTGTTGTGGATACTTGTTAGCTCATGGTTGGGCAATGTGAAAAGGTGGACAAGTCGATCAACTATGAGGTATTCGTAGGCTGCTGGTCCTAAGGTACCTAAGATACGTCTATTGAAGCAGAACTGGATGTCCATTGATCTGAGGTTGCCGAAACGAATGGCTCTGTTCAGGTGATACCTCAGGCCAATTTCGTGGGCAATAATGGTGACTAAGCCTCCTATTAAAATGGGTGAGTGAGGTTCCTGATTAAGGCGTATGAATGCCCTCATCATAAAAGGGACAACATTGACAGGGCGGCCTTGTGAAGCACAGAGAAGGATGAACAACTTTTCCTTTGAGACTGTTGTAATGTTTTCCTCCTTCCCAAAGAGGGTATGGGCTAAAATCCTATGAAAATAACAGAGTGCTGGATTGTGTATCTCGTTGTTGTGCATGTCATTCGGTTCAGGGTGATAGTTACCGGTGATGGTACCCCAGAATTGTTCTAACTCGAGATCAATATCCTCTTCAGTGTTGGTAAACACAAAAGGTCCGCTAGGGAAGCCTAGGATGTAAGCTAACGACGTACGGTTGCGGGGTTGGTCCATTCCAAACATTCTAAAGGTTATCAGCTATTTGGTGGATCCATAGCCCTGTTCGGGTAAGTAACTTAAGGAGATAAGGAATTCGAACGTGAGTTCGCGGTAGGTAGCAAATCGGGTCTTTAGAGCAGTTTGCTCCCAGCCTAGTTAGTGAAATAGATACTGAATGCTATCCTGGATTCCTAGCTTGTCCATGGTGGCTCTATCGTAGTACAGAGTCGAAGCAAAGCTTCTCTGAGTCAGTGCCTCAAATCTGGCCTTGTGAGCTAGTCCTCTAAATACATCAGTCGTAACGTCGATGTCAGCCATACTCGGAGGTTAGTCGGATAAAAACGGGAGAAAAGTAGAACGACTTTAAAATCCTGGAAAAGTTAAAATCACATTCACTCAGATTAGATTTTTAAGAAGCAAAGGGTGATAAAAGAAAGAAAAATAAAATAAAATAAATAGTAGAAAATAAGAAAATAGAAATTTATCGAAATTATTAGTTAAAATGAAAACATAGTTTCAATAAATTTAGAAGGGAAAAACGGGAAAAATTGGGTTGCCTCCCAATCAGCGCTGTTTTTAACGTCAAAAGTCTGACGATAGCTTGGCTGCAAGCTATTCGGGAAGCTCGAGCAATTTCATATTGCTCACGTGGCGGTTGTGTTCATTTTGATTATAATGCTTCAAACGCTGTCCGTTTACTATAAACAGTGCGTTGGTTTGATTTCTGATTTCAACAGCTCCACTTTTAAGGACTTTGGTGACCTTAAAAGGTCCAGACCATCTAGATTTTAATTTTCCAGGGAAAAGTTTTAATCTTGAGTTGAATAGGAGCACGATGTCTCCCACAATGAATTATTTCCGGATCGAACATTTATCATGCCATTTCTTGGTTCTTTCTTTGTAGATGCGGGCATTCTCGTATGCCTCCAACCTAAGCTCTTCCAATTCGTGAAGGTTCAAGATTCATTTCTCTCCTGCTGCAGTGTAGTTGAAGTTCAGCGTCTTAATAGCCCAGAAGGCTTTATGCTCTAATTCTACCGGCAGGTGACATGATTTTCCGTAAACTAATTTAAATGGTGTGGTACCTATTGGTGTCATAAAGGCGGTCCTATAAGCCCATAAAGCTTCGTTCAGCTTTGATGACCAATCTTTCCTGGAGGTTGCGATAGTCTTTTCCAAGATTTGCTTTATTTCTCTATTTGAAACCTCCACTTGTCCACTAGTTTGTGGATGATATGGTGTAGCTACACGGTGTTTGACTCCATATTTAGAGAGGAGTTTGTCAAAGATTCGCGATATGAAGTGCGAACCACCGTCACTAATGACGAGTCTGGGCACACCGAATCTAGGAAAGATTGTGTTTCTAAAAAGTTTGACGACTACTCGCGTGTCATTTGTTGGAGCAGCAACGACCTCTATCCATTTAGATACATAATCGACAGCGACGAGTATATATTTGTTTCCAAAAGAAGACGGGAAAGGTCCCATGAAGTCTATTCCCCATACGTCAAAGATTTCTACTTCTAAAATTCCTTTCTGAGGCATTTAATCGCGTCGTGAGATGTTACCAGTGCGTTGGCACCGGTCGCATTTGAGTACACCGATATGGACATCCTTCCAGAGGCTGGGCCAAAATAGGTCAGATTGTAGAATTTTAGCGCACGTCTTCGAAGTACTAGCATGACCACCATAAGGTGCTGAATGGCATTGGGAAATGATGTCTTCTGTTTCTTCCTCTGGGACACAGCGACGGTATAAGTTGTCGGCGCCTCATTTGAAGAGTAGAGGTTCATCCCAATAGTAATGCTTTAAGTCGTGGAAGAATTTCTTCTTTTGTTGATAAGTTAGGTCCGGTGGAAGAACGCCTACGGCCAAGTAATTAGCGATGTCGGCAAACCAAGGCAAAGTGGCTTGGGCATATACAACTTCCACGGCTTTCTCCAGTTCTGGTTCTTCCGAGGTTGAGTTGGACATATCACTTTCCAATTTGGCTATTAGACGTTCGTAGGGAAAATCGTCATTGATAGGCACTGATTCTCGTTTAATGCCCTCTATACGGGATAAGTGATCTGCAACTACGTTCTCGGTCCCCTTCTTATCTTTAATTTCTAAGTCAAACTCTTGTAATAATAGGATCCATCTCAATAATCTTGGTTTGGCGTCCTTTTTGCTTATTAGGTACCTAATGGCAGCGTGATCTGTGTATATGAACTCGACATCTTTCATTAACAAACCTGTAAGAGGTTTCGTGATTTTCGAGAAATCCTTTATGAATCTTCGGTAGAATCCAGGTGTCCTAAGAAGCCTCGTATTTCTCGTACGGTTTTCGGAGGTTGAAGATCCTTTATGATCTCTATTTTGCCTTTGTCAACTTCAATCCCTTTTTCAGATATGACGTGTCCTAAAACGATGCCTTATCGGACCATGAAATGGCATTTCTCCCAATTAAGGACAAGGTTCACTTTAGCGCATCTTTTGAGTACCATTTCTAAATTTGACAGGCAGCTTTTAAAGCTTTGTCCGCATACAGAGAAGTCATCCATGAACACTTCAATGATGTCATCTATGAAATCCGCAAAGATTGCCATCATGCATCTTTGGAAGGTTGCTGGAGCATTGCATAGTCCGAACGACATCCGGCGATAAGCAAAAGTACCATAAGGGCAGGTGAATATTGTCTTCTCTTGGTCATCGGGGTGAATAGGAATTTGAAAGAATCCTGAATAACCATCTAGATAGCAGAAGTACGAATGTTTCGCTAGTCTTTCCAACATCTGGTCTATGAAAGGTAAATGGAAGTGATCTTTCCGAGTCGCCTTATTCAGTTTTCTGTAATCGATACACATCCTGTTTCCGGTCACAACTCTTTGGGTTATCGATTCGCCTTTCGCATTCTTCACTACAGTAACGCCTCCTTTCTTTGGTACTACGTATAATGGGCTGACCCATTTACTGTCGGAGATCGGGTATATGATTCCTGCGTCTAGTAACTTTTTCACCTCGTCTTTGACTATAGTGCTTAGGATCGGGTTTATCCTTCTCTGATGTTCTCTTGAAGTTTTGCAGTCTTCCTCTAGCATGATACGGTGCATACAGATGGAACGACTTATGCCTTTTAGATCGCTTATATTATAGCCTAACGCAGTTGGGTATTTCCTTAGGACTTCTAGTAATTGCTCAGTTTCTGACTGTCCTAAATTAGCATTGACTATTACTGGTCTTTTGAATTTTGTATCTAAAAATTCCTACCTGAGGGTTTTAGGCAGTTCTTTAAGTTCTAAAGCTGGGTTTTTTGGACCTGGCATGTGATTTGGAGTTAGTGCTAAGATCTCGCTCAGACTATCATCTTTGTATGGGGCACGCCAGTTGTCGTCTTCATGAATAGCAGGGATTTGGATTTTCATGATTTTAGAATATGTAATTTCTTCCTTCTCTAATTCTCGTATGCATTCGTCAATGACATCTACTATATAGCATGTGTCATCTATAGCTGGTGCCTTCAAGAACTTAGTAAGGATGAACTCTATCTTTTCTTCTCCTACTTCGAATGTTAGTCTTCCTTTCTTTACGTCTATGATAGCTCCGGCTGTCGCTAGGAACGGTCTTCTTAGGATAATTGTGGTAACAGAGTCCTCTTTGATGTCCATGATTATGAAGTCGGTTGGGATATAGAATTGGCCTATGCGTACTGGAACGTTTTCCAACATACCGACGGGATATTTGACTGATCGGTCAGCCAATTGCACGGACATTTTAGTTGGTCTTAGTTCTCCCATATTCAGCTTTTTGCATATAGATAAAGGCATGACACTTATACTGGCTCCTAGATTGCATAGAGCTTTGTCTATAACGAACTTTCCTATGATGCAAGGTATGGAGAAACTACCTGGGTCTTTTAGTTTAGGAGGCATGTTGTTTTGAATGATTGCGCTACATTCGGCAGTAAGTGTAGCTGTGTAGCTGTTTTGTTATCCTCTGTTTTCCTTTTATTAGACAATATTTCTTTAAGAAACTTAGCGTATGACGACATTTGAGTTATCGCTTCTGTGAACGGAATAATGATATTTAGTTGTTTCAGAAGTTCAACAAATTTCTTAAATTGTCCTGAAGTTTTGGAGTTTATTAATCTTTGAGGATAACGGATAAGTGGTTTATATGGCGCTGGAGGCACATATGAGTTTTCATCTTTGGAGGCCTTTTGCTCGTCACATTCCTTCTTTTCTGTTTCAGACTCCTTTTCTGTTGGTTTATCAGATTTGTAATGCATGACTAAATCTTCATTCCTAGGATCTGTTGGGCCTTCAAATTCTATTCCACTTCTCAATATGACAGCGTTTGCATGACCTTTCGGATTAGGTTCTGGCTGGCCTGGAAATGTCCCAGCTGGTGCGGCTGCAGAGGCTTGTTGTTGAGCCACTTGTGATATCTACGTTTCGAGCATTTTATTGTGGGTGGCTAAAGCGTCTACTTTTCCGATCAACTGTTTAATTTGCTCGCTAGTGTGTATGTTTTGATTCAGGAATTCTTTATTTGTTTGAGCTTGAGTAGCTATGAATTTTTCCATCATCACATCGAGGTTTGATTTCCTAGGGGCAGTCTGGGGAGCAGCGGCTGGTTTCTGATATCCTGGCGGAGCAGCGGGTGCTTGCAAGGCATTATCGTTCTTGTAGGAAACGTTTGGGTGGTTCCTCCATCCTGGGTTGTAAGTATTTGCGTAAGGATTTCCTTGAGCGTAGTTAACTTGGTCTGGTGGGACTCCTGCCAATAATGGGCACTCGGGCGCATTATGAGTGGCGATTCCACATAACTCGCAATTTAGAGTTACAGCAGCTACGGTTGCAGTTGGGGTAATGGTCAGACTGTCGATTTTCTGCGCTAGAGCATCTACCTTAGCGTTGAACTTTTCAAGACTGCTGATCTTGTACATCCCACCTTTCGCTGCGGGTTTCTCTGCTGGAGTTCTTTCACCTCCCCACTGGCAGTGGTTTTGAGACATGTTTTCGATAAGTTGATAGGCTTCGTCGTATGGCTTATCCATAAGTGCACCACCTGCGGCGACGTCTACCATTAATCTGGTGTTATATAGAAGCCCATTGTAGAAAGTATGGATCGTCACCCAGTCTTCTAAACCGTGGTGAGGACATGCTCTCATCATATCCTTGAATCTTTCCCACGCTTCGTAGAGAGATTCAGTATCTTTTTGTCGAAATCCGTTGATTTGAGCTCTAAGCATAACAGTTTTGCTTGGCGGAAAGTATCTTTCTAAGAAAGCGTTCTTCAACTGTTCCCACGTCGTAACGGAGTTGGATGGTAAAGATTGTAACCATGTCCAAGCTCTATCCCTGACAGCAATGACGGTTTCAGTTCGAAATCGTTCCGATTGATAGCTGGGGCAACAATGCTACTTCGAGGCTCCAGCTGAGAGGGGGTAGCGTAGTCCTTCAGCGGTTTGTTTTGACGTCTGTCATCCATCTTTGATTCTTCAACAGGAGGATGAGCTAGAAGATCAGGAATATTGTATTTTCGTTGATATTCGAGGATGCGCCTTCTTAAATGTAAGAAGCGCTCTAGTTCGGCGAGTGTAGGTTGTAAGATGTCGCCTTGTGAGCGATTACTTGGCATACAATCGAAGAACGGGTAGAGGGAGAGAGAATAGTTAACCTAGTCTATACTGTGTAACAAAGGATTACACTATTGACTAAACGGGTCCCTGGCAACGGCACCAAAAACTTGATCCCGACTTTCTATGTCTAACTGAACTAACTGCAAGTACACAGTCTATCGTGTAGTAATAAAAGATATCGATCCCACATGGACTCGTAATCAATCTAGTATTTTCGGGTGTTACTGTGTTTAGCTAGGTTGGTATGGTTTTAGGGGAATAAAAGCAAAATAAGTGTGTAAACTATAGGGGAATTAAAATGTTACTTAAGGTATAAATTCTTGAATCGGTATGCAATATGTTGGTTCTTCAGGGATTTGACAAGTTACCGGTGTTATTGGTGTTTTCAAAAATAGTTTAAAAAGAAAAGGACGGTTTAAAGACCTTTGTCTCACTAAGGTTGTTGACGCTAGTCGCAACTCTAAGGCGAAACGTATGTTGTCGCTATCCCGTTCACGGTTAACATTACTTTTTGAAAACCATTAAGCTCTAATCCTTTTTAAAGCGTTGTCGCTGTTTTTAAAATGAATGCTTAGTTTTTACTATCTGGACCTAACCTCAGTTGTCGCTCATTGGTTCGTACCTTTATGAATTTCCCACTGTCGTGGCAAAACTACTTTGAAATAAGTTCTCGTTGTCGCGACGAACATTTATTTTAGAAAAATCGATTTAAAAACTGAAGCCATAAATAAGTTTGAAATGGAAAGTATACACCGGTTAATTATCGAATCCCATCTGACCACTTATTACAAACCGATTACTTAAATTTAGCCGGACATGGAATGTAAATTAAGAACACGTAAATAATGGAAGAAAATATAAATATGCATTATAATAGGAAATAGAAATTAATTAACGATTAAAATAAGAACCTGTAAATAATTCGATTGGCTTTTGGGAAATCCTCCAAAATGACGGCAGGATTTAGTCTTTATGCCAATTGCTCATACAAAATAGAATTTGGGAAGTAAAACAACAATTGCAAGGAAAGAAAGAAAAAGGAAACAATAAACGATAAGAAACTGGGAAACTAAAAATTGTTTTTAAGTAAATTGGCAGCACTTCGTGTCTTCAATGCAGCCCCCCTTTTCTGGTACCAGCTCCCTCCTTTTATAGATGGAATTTCCAACGGTTAATTGCCTCAGGAAGTGGGATTGATCTCAGAAAATATAGGAGTTAGTGGTCCACTCCTTTTTGGCATTTGAAAGCACTTCACAGCACGTGCAGCATTTCTGCATTTTTATTCCATGACGGTCGTCATGGATTCCTGACGGTCGTAACGCGTATGACGGTCGTCATAGGCTTGTGACGGTCGTCACATCAGTAGAATTCGTTTTTGCTGTTTTTGGCCTGTTTTTCATCTGGTTTTCGTCTGTAATTGCTTGTTTTCTTCATCTTGCTCCATTTGAGCATGAACTTTGAATACCTGCAAAATACTAGACAAATAATGTGGAAATATCCAAAATCGGAGTGAAACTGGTCACTGATTAGTAAAAATGTACGTCATTATATATATACGATTTCGCGTTATCAATCTAGCAGTTATCAAATATTTTTTAGGATTTTAAGTGAGAAGATCAAATAAAGGCATCACACAATGTTAAATAAAGTATAAACTCGATCTCCTATAAGAAATTGGCTTAAGTGGAGTGAAACTATACAATACTCCAATGCAGCCTCATCTGCAGTTACACAAAGACTCTAGTAACTCATTCCATGTAACACTCTAAACCCCGACTCTTAAAAAAATAGAGAAATATCACAACTTAGGATGTTACTCAAAACAAAATATATCTCAAATTCTTCACTGTGAAAAATAATTATTTGCATGTAGCTCCAAATAACCATTTGCATTGCCCCATATCTCAAACGTTTCCATAAAATAATTTCTCACAAACTTCTATTGAGAGGTACGAGGAAAATGGTTCTGTATCTCAAAAACTTATCACAACTTTTGAATATTTCTCAAACATAAAATAATTATTTAAAACAAATACTCAACAAAAATAACTTCAAAGAATAGCTCCAAACAAACAATGTGCCCTTGTCATACCCCAAATTTGTCCTACCCTTGTGCATTCATACACTAACCATTATTCGGAAAAACAAAAAAATATGTCACTTCTATCATGGGGTTGAATTTAATCGAATCAAGTTTCATTTGAGGTTTATATAGTCAGAAGTGTTTATAGTATGGATTGAGAATCGTCTTGGTTTGACTTAATCTCTCAGTCAGGAAAAAGTCTATTTCATAATCGAGGTTAAGATAGGCAGAATTTGGGTGATATGTACTCATAGTTCCAGTTGGGGTTTCTATGTGGATTTGAGTTGTCTATGGGCCGGGATATCAGACAATGTTGAATTTAGATGTTACATGATTAACAGAGAACAATTTCTTTTTAATTAAGCTCTGTGGGACAAGTTGTGATACAATTCATATTCAAGGCATATTGTCGATTGAGCATTTGATTCATGGTGGTGCAAGTGGAAAAATTCAAAGGATTTATTTAGAGATTGATTCATGGCTGACTCCCTTTTCAAAGTTAATTTAAGTTGCACTGGTTTCAAGTCCAAAATTTTGGAATTTGGGTTCTAATGGAATTTCAAGATTAAATTGTCATAGTTTTAAATCAAGAATTTCAAGATGATTCAAAGTTTTGTTCTAGAGTGAGTGAGGTGTAAATATTGCTTCAAGGCCCACTATCATTCAAGTGACCCATCAAAATCCAACATTTATCCTCAATAAATGTACATTGGATCATAGTTACAAAGAACTTAAACCAGTCCCATTAATACAAAAGGTCTACAAAACTCAAGGCTAACAAAAAGTCCAAGTTACTTCAAGAGTGTTCCAATTTATATCATAAAGGCCCATTACCCATACAATAATTGAGCACAAAATAAAAAGAGAACAATTAAAAAAAAAGCTACATGAAAAATTATGAGTGCCCCACGCCTTTGTAGCAAACATTATGCATTAGCTTTCTACCCACATGAACCATTTTTCCAAAGCCTGCAACACCTGCACCAAAATATGGCAAATTCAATGCAAACTTTATACAATCACCACAATAATGAACAACAACACTCATCTATTTTCAAAACAAACATTCCCTGAACTTTGCTACAAAACCATACAAAATCGCGCATCACCTGTACGACACGAGCCAACGAAAATTCGAAAGTGACAAAAATCACAAAATAGAAAATGCAGAAAAAAACCACTCACATAGCAACGCACACAATCAAAATCTCTAGCTCATCATTTGCCTCTCTCCTTCGTCCCCAAAGTACCTTCACACATTCTCTATAAATTCCAACTCCTTCTCCCTCATTTAAAAAGCTTGAATGCCAAGAAAACTCTACATAGGTTCAACCTTCATACCTTCACACCTTGAAATTTCATCTTCAAATAACAACCCAAATACCTTCATAACAAACATCAAATCAATAATAGATTCAACTTTCCAACCCAAGTTGCCTTTACACAGACCATAATAATCCCCAAGATCACCCAGAACAAATTGAGAAGGGGAAGAAGAAAACGAAAATGAACAAACCAAAACCCCAAATCGATAATGCAAACCTGAGACGAGCTACAAAAGAGCGTAGCCGAGACTATGCAACGATAACAAGGAAAAGTCTAATTTTTACGCGTTGAATTTTGTTCTTCTTTTCTCTGAGAGAGATCATGTTGTTGTGGACTCCATTTTTGGTTATGAGATTCCTTTTTGAAAGTAATTGTGATGTTAGGCTTTTGTTGCTGCCATTCTACCCGAGCCATGTTCTGATGGAGAATCGTGGGCTTAGGCCCATCGTTTTTTTTTCAAAACCTTTTTTTAGTTAGTTTTTTGGTTTTTGTTGGGCTATGCTAAGACCCATGTTGATGTTATCCACACCCTTGGATTTCATGATATACCCCATTGTCCATTCTTTCTTTTTATTATTAATTTATTTATTAATTTATATTTCATTAAGTCATTTAGCATTTGTTTTAGATTGGTTTAAGCTTCTTAGTAATTAGTCTTTTTTTTCCTATTATATATATATATATATATATATATATATATATATATATATATATATATATATATATATATATATATATATATATATATATATATATATATATATATATATATATATATATATATATATATATATATATATATATATATATATATATATATATATATATATATATATATATATATATATATATATATATATATATATATATATATATATATATATATATATATATATATATATATATATATATATATATATATATATATATATATATATATATATATATATATATATATATATATATATATATATATATATATATATATATATATATATATATATATGACTTTATCATTTCCATTTCCACTTGGATCTTGGACTTGATTTTCATATTTTGTTTTTTTTATTTCAATTGTATTCTCATTTCAATTTAAGGGTCGATGAAGAAATAAAAAAAGTCAGCACTAGTCAAATTATTGATAAATGGTGATGAAACTGAGACCACTTCTTTTTTCTCTTTTCATTTTCTTCTACATCTTTCTCATCTCAATTTTATTGTCATTTATCAATCGATGAATTCTTTGCATTTGTAAATGTCAATTTATCAAAGTCGATAACCTTCATTATGTTAAATCTGTTGAAAATGACCATTGGGGTCATTTTCTATACTTTGGGATCGTGATAGGCTACCTTCGATATGTCAAAACTATTTTCAAACTAATTCTCGATTTGTCATCGAGCCATTTTCAAAACACCCTCCGTAAGTCGAGTGCTTGGCCGCATTCTCCATCAACATATCACACACACTTTCACATTTCATCGTGGTTTTGATATTAGGGGCACCCTCAGGGACTAGTATCATTTCTCACAACTTAACCATTGATTCGTCGTCAAGCCGGTCCTGTTTTTAATCAAACCCTCGACTCGTCGTCGAGCCACTTTCAAACCAATTTCCATCCCATCACGTTTTTGCATGCTAATAAAAATAAAACCCTTTATCCAACGTCAAGCGGTATTTTTAAACCAAGTTGTAAGTCAAGTGTTTTTTTCCTTGTAGTCCACCTCTTTTCGCAACTAATTCGATTCAATATTTTATTCAAACACTTTCTTAAACAAATAATGAAAGAAGGATATTCTTGGAGTCTAGCATTCCTTGAATCTTCGAATGAATGGCTCTTGAGGCGCACGCTTTGGGTTGTTGTTCATTAAACCTTTCGTCTCAAAACACCTAATCTTTATCTAAACATTTTCGTAATCAACTTACGAAAGAAGAAGATTCTTGGAGTCTAGAATTCCTCGAACCTTTGAATGAGTAGCTCTCGAGGCATGCCCATTGAGTTATTGTTCATTCATTCTTTCAATTTTGAAATGTTCAACCATTTCTCCAAAGCTATTCAATCAACTACCGAAAGAACTGAGTTCTTGGAATCTCGTATTCCTTCGATTCTTGGGTGAAAGCTCTCGAGGCACACACCTTGGGATGTTCGTCATTCAATCCTTCGTTTCTTAACCAAACTTCAACTCAATTCAACCCCTCTCTTTTTCGTGGTCGTCTCCACAAACTACGAATGCTCTGATTCTTCATTCTCGCCTGAATGTAAGATACGTAGGCACAAAATTGCGATGATCTTGGCGAGCTTCCTTCCACTCATCTTCTGTTTCCCCCTATCTTTTCCTGTAGTCGAACTACGAGAGCCCTGATTTCTCATTCTCGTCCGAATGAGCATATGTAGGCAAAAGGGCCCCAATCCTTGGTGAACACCCTATCCTATAATCACCTATTTTGCCTAGCATCTTGATCCTTTTATCCTACCAATTCGCATTTATCATTGAGAAGAAAATAAGCAAGAGGTTCCCGTTGAGTACAACAGACGTCAGGGGTGCTAATAATCCCCCCCGCGTAACCGACTCCCAAACCCGGAACATCGGTTGCGACGACCCTGTTCCTGTCCCTTTGTATTAAAAGGTTTTCTTGATATTTTCCTTTCCGTCTCTTCGGGATAAATAAAGTTCGGCGGCGACTCTGTCGAACTGCGTTTCCACGCCTTTCGCGTGAGGGTTGTAATTTCGAATGAATTTTCGAGGTGCGACAACTTGCGACTCTGCTGGGGACTATTTTCTCCATGCAAGAAAGAGCCGAGCCTATCTTGGGGTTTTGTGAAGAGCGTTATCTTCATTTGTTTGTTTTCTTCTTGTTTTCGTATTTGTTCTCTTGTGGCTTTTATTTTTTCTTGTTATCTTTTCTTGTTGGTTCTTGGGATGACATCATGAGTAAGGCTCTACGCCCGAGTTTTAGTAAAATCAGAGAGAACACATAGTTTAAAATTGGTAGTCGAGTAGTGTTAGTCCTCAAGGAATCGCTTATTGTGTGCCTAGCATGAAAGCTCCCCTAAAAGACACCTATTTGTAGATCTTGTTGTAAAACAGCTAGCTTGTTGCACGACTTAATTAATCAAAGGTCTATGATTCTTAGAACCTTTTTAGCACCAGTTCCAATATTGGTGGTCGTGTAGTGTTAGTCCTCAAGGACTTGCTCCTTGTGTGCCTAACATGAAGACTCCGCTCAGGAGAGACCTTGTCGTCATTATCATCGTAATACAACTAGCCTGTTGAGTGAAATTGATATGATTAGTGTCCAGAATCCTGAGAACCATATCTGTCAACATAGAAACCATCTCGTGGGTGGGCTTATGGGTAAAGAACCTAGGTCTTCACGTATAGGGTCTACCTGTCAGGTTTCTTTGACCAGAAACTGTGGTTATCTACTTGTTACAGTTACCGACTTCAGATTTGTTCGAACCTGTGATCTTGGATCTTGCATCTTGCATTGCATCTATTGTGCATCCTGCATTTTCATTCCTACAGAAGAACCTCATTTCTCCTTCTTTCCTCCCCAGTAAATCAAGTTGATTCCTCGACACCAGTATGCAATTAGAGCCAATACAAGACGAATGATGGAGCAGGTTCAACAAGAGCAGGTTGCATTAAGAGAAGAGTTAGATTCCATCACAGGAAAGATTGACCAGATTCTTGAAGCCCTCTTTAAGGCCAGAAAAAAAAGAAGAACACTGTGAAGTTGCTGTTGTCGTCAACAACAATGGTCAGGTGCAAGGGTCCACCTACAGGCTCTCAGTTCCTGTTCCCAACCCCTGTGGGGTGCCAATGAACTTTGCTACCGCAACTGAAGGAACCACCTCTCAACCGATCCCATCTCTTGGAATTAATGTTGGAGCTATTCCACAAGCCCAACCCACGGTTGTTCAGATCTCCGCTCCTCATGCCGAAGATAATCTATTGGACCAGTATGACGATGTTCAAAACTATCTTGCTATTATCCTCATTGCTAGTCCTGTGCTGCTCAAGATTCTGAAGCCATCAAGATGTGTCATGATCTAGCTAAGAAACTCCGAGTCATGGAGGGGAACGACTCAAACTCTCTCAGTGCTCTGGAACTATGCTTGGTGCTTGATGTTGTCATTCCTCCCAAGTTCAAAGCGCCAGAATTTTCAAAGTACAAAGGCCTCAGCTTCCCGAACATTCATCTGAAGATGTACTTCCGCAAGATGGTTGCCTATGCCAGAGATGAAAAGTTAATGATTCATTGCTTCCAAGACGGTTTATATGGGGCATAACTTAAATGGTATATGTAGCTGGAACGTAACAGTGTGCACACTTAGGCTGAGATAGCATATGCTTTTGTCAAACAATACAAGTACAATACCGACCGTACTCCAAATCATAATCAACTTCAGAGTATGGCTCAGAAGGACAAAGAATCCTTCAAGGGGTACGTGTAACGATGGAGAGAGCTAGCTTCATAGGTGCATCCACCTTTTGTCGACCGTGAACTGATTGATATCTTCATGGGTACCTTGCAAGGCTAATATTATGAAAAGCTGATTGGTAGTGTTTCTGTTGGATTCTCTGACTTAGTGATTGTCGGTGAGAGAATTGAAGAATGGTTTAAGAGTGGAAAGATCCAAGGAGGTTCTAGAAGCCAGGCCGGTGCCAAGAAGCCTTTCAACGGATACAAGAAGAAATAGGGTGAAACAAATGTCGTATCTGTGCAGAAAGGGAAAGCTCCTTAATAAGCTCCCGCTCCCATGTGTTGTACCCCAAAATTTGCCCAACCTTTTCTCTCTAATTGGTTTATGGTTCATTGCATTCCTTAGCATTTGCATCTGCATAGCATTGTCTTTTGCAGGGGATCAAGAGAGGTGTGCCTACTCAAGAGAAGTTTTGTCAAGGGTTTCAAGCTCAACCAGGAGTGCTTATTCAAGTTATCTAATGCTTACAATCATCAAGAAGTGGTCAAAGCTCTCTGAGAGAAAAGATTGACAAGCTGTGCTTACCTCCTATCTTAGAGGGCAATTGAGGATCATCAGGGGTTCACAAGGCCATGGTTATGGATAAGAGGTGTTTGAGAAGCTCATTGAGTGCTTTTGAAGTCAGTGTGGAGCTTATCTATGCATTTATTTCACTTACAAGAGGTTGCAGTCAAAGGTTGTGCACCTAGGGTTTCATCTGCTTAGTTCAAGGTCAACTATGAGCTTAAAGGAGTTGGAGACTTGGTTCCAAGCCATTGGACTCATGGGAAGTCATGTTGAGACATCTAGGATGTCATATCAAGTTCAAATCAAGGAAAGTCAAGAGTCTAAGAAGTTACTAAATTAGGGTTTCAGAGGGTTTCAGTGTAAAATCCCCTTCTTTAGTGCCTACCTTCAAGGACCATTTAATGTTCTAAGATTTATTTTGAGTTGCTAGAACTCATCCATTGGTTTTGTGGAACTCAAGTTATGATGCCATCAAGTTATGGGTCTCAGATGAACATATTTTTTAGTCAACAAAAGTCAACTCACTCCCAAGGCACATTTTACCTAGAATCATGTTTCTTCTCAACTTTTGATGAACATGAAAGTTATTCCTCATGATCTTAGCTTTCCATAAAGTCATAGAAGCCCTTGATATCATTTATGGAACTCAAGTTATGGATCTTGCAAGGTAAGGGTATTTTGGGAAACTTTTTCATTATGGGTCATTCTCATGCAACATGAAAGTTGCTCCAAATGACTTCAATTGCATTATGAAACTCAAGATTGGCATGAATTATGCATGGTTATGGACATTGGTGGAGAATTTCAAGTGAAAATTGAACTTTTAAAGGTGAATTCAATTGAACAAGTTATAGGTCTTTTTCATGCCATATTTTGATTCAATTTTGTTCCCAATACTCCAACAAGCAAAATGCAAAAATTCATTTTGGGGGTAATGAGGAAAATCACGTGGAATTTCAAGTTACTTCACAAAGAAGTTTGTCATCCAAACTTCATAATTGGACCATGTACAAAGCCCATTCGAATCCCAATGTAAAATTCAAGTTCTCAGCTGCAAAACCAAATGAAATTCAAGTGTGTATACATTGGTTTTCACGTGTGCATGAGCAAATCATAATTTTGGGCATTTTGGCAATATCAGCCAAACCAAACTTCATGGGCCTTCCATCTCAATCCTAACCCATCATATATAAGTTCCAAAATCATTTGGAGCTCTCAAAAGTGCAATTTCGTGGAAGAGAGCTCAAGTTCAGATTTGAAATTGGAGAGCAAAATTCAAAATCGTGAATCCAAATTCAGAGCAATTCAAAGCAAATGGAAGCTACATCCTTCTTCCTCAAGCTGTTTGGAGTGAATCTGCGCCTTTTGAAGCAAGCAAGTAAGCTATAGAAGCACCAACGGAGTGTCTCCGTTAGGTAATCTTCATTTCAACTTTTCTCTCATGTTAGGCATTGATTTAGGTTATTGTTGGCTGCATCTGAAGCCCTACGTCGTGTAGGCAATGTTTGAGTGCTTGATTGTGATGTTTGATGAAGTTTGCAAATGTACATTCCAAATTTCATCCGTTCGAATCTCTTGATCTAAGCTTGTTTAAAACAAATGAACCATGGATTTTGAATATACATGAGTAGAGCTTCAATTTGGTATAAAATTTGGCATGATTTGGTGAAGTTTGTTGACCTGAACCCCGACCATCTCGCTGGAGAAGACGACCGGAGCTAGCACTCCGGCGTCTGGTTCAAACTCAGATAAAGGTGACGTGTGCTTGTTTGACATGTTGACGTGATGAGATGAACGTTCCAGATTTTTTTGACTTGTACGCATGGATGATTGACTGCCATGTCAATTAAATGAAACATTGTATTTTGGTTCATGAACTGAGTTGTGTTGGTTTGGGCCAAAACTGCTATACGCACCCCCTTTCTTTGGAGCCCAATGATTCTGAACGTGGTTGCTTGCTATTTGCACCTTTTTGATTTTTTTTTTTAATTTCATTGTTATTTTGATTTTAATTAATTAAAAATACTTCCAATCATGATAAAATTCAACCAAAAATATATTCTGACACTTTAATGTGTTATTTAATTTTTGATAATTTTTAATTTCATTTTCCATTTATTTTTCAATTAAATTTGAATTTAATGATTGGAAGGGTTTTTAAAGTGTTTTTAATTTGTTCTTCTTTGTTCTTGCTCATTTCTTGGACCAATTTTAATCACCAATGAGAAAGGCTTTCTCCTCATTTGGATGATGAGTTGATATGCCTTTGAGGCTGGTTTTGGTCAAGTTTTGACCTACTTTTTGTTGACTTTCATTCCCATTTGTTTGACCATCGATGACCATCCTTCAAAGTGGAGCACGCTTAGTGAATCAATTTCCTTGGTGATGCTTTGATTGGACTTTGGTTGTGTTGCTTTGGCCTCTGGTTGCCAACATCTTTGTGAGCTTTGATCTTTTTATTTAAATTTATTTTAATCATTTTCCTATTTTTGGTGTACCTTGCAAGTCAAGTCACCCTAATGATGGTTCACACATACTAGTTGACCTAGTTCTTGTGGGAGATGACCCTTGTGGATCCCATTTGCTCCCAACACCTCTTGATTCACATTCCTAACATGTTGAGGTGCCTGGTTGCAAATTTTTAGGTTATAAAGTTGGTTGGTTCTTGTTGTAAGTTGCATTTGTTTAAGGCTTTCCATTTGGTGTTGAATGTTGAAAGTGTTTGGAACTTAGGTTCTTTACCATGCCTTATCTTGCAACTTGCTTTGGCTTGCTTTCTTATTTCATTTTAAATTTCTCTTTTCTTGTTCTCACTTCTTTCCTAGGACCTTGGGGACTCATCCAAGTTGATTGGGTGCTCTTGATTTGGACTTTGAATTTGACTTGGATGAGAGGCCAATTTGAGAACCTCTTTTGTTTTCTTTCTTGCATGATCATGGTGATGTTTATGGTTGAGATTTCATTTAATGTTGCTTGCTGCCTAAGCCTATTCTCCCATCCTCATCTTGATCATGTCTTCTTTTCTTTCTTATTTGCTTCCCTCTTGGTTTAGTGATTGATGCCTAAATGGTTGTAGGAATTCTATTCCTCCCATTTCATCTCACTTGAGTTTGAACTTGTTCAAGTTCTTTGGTTTGCTTTCTTATTTTGTTTTGCATACTCTTGTTTGCTTGAAGAGGTTGAGATGTGCTTGTGGTGGCTACTTCCCCACACTTTGTTCCTCCCTCTTTCTTCATCTTTGTGTTGCATTGCATGTTTGCATCCTCTTTTTCTTTCATCTATGCTTTCTTCTTCTTTTGTCTTCCTTTGCCATGTTCCCTTAGGACCTCTAATCTTTCTTGTTCAAGATGGATTATGATAGACATTAGGTTTGAATCAAAGCATGATAAAATTAGGGTAGTCTTCCCTTTTCATCTCAAAAATAGGTGTACATTTCATGATAACATTAGGTTGAGTTTAGTCTCCCTTTTAGAGTGTTTCTTCTCTTTTCGTCTCAAAACTTCTTCAAGTCATTTAATAAAGGATAATGAGTGTTGTACGCTACGAACCTTAAGCATTTCGGAAATGATGATTGGGGGGCCTCCTCTCAATTGTCTAGAGTGTTTAGCGTATGTCCTTTGGATGATATGCGACGCATTCGCTTCTAAGTCATAGTCTTTAGTGCAATATGAATTACAAACCAAATTCAATTTGCTTCTTCTTCTTAAAAGACTCAAAAACAAACACCAAACCTTTTTATCCTTCAGGATTAATTGAAAAAAATATTCAGAAAGAGTGTGTTAACTCTTGGTTCTACCGCAAACAGGTAACACCTAAGTCTCCAATGGTCGAGCAGCAATACATCTAACTGCTAGAACGAAGGTTTAACCCTACTCAGTTAAAACATTTGAACCCATCTGTGGTCGTGTCAGCTTGAACTATGTTTCCTCTGATTTCTCGTACCAGACAAGGATACGTAGGCACAAGACGACGATGTCTTGGTGAGCAACCTTCCCCACCTTTCACCCGTAGTTTGCCGAACTACGTTGACTCTGACTTTCCCATTGCACGAGGGAGTAGTAAGCATAGAGCGGCGATGCTCTATCGAGTCTCTTTTCTTTCTTTTTTCCCTGTGGCATGTAGCTTATATAGATTAACATCCTTTAGATAGATAACAAGCATGGATCCCATCGAGTACGACGGACGTGAGGGGTGATCATACCTTCCCCTTGCGTAATCGACTCCCGAACCCAAGATTTGGTTGTGATGACCTGTCTTCTCCCTTTTCGTAGGTTTTCTCTAATTGTTTCCTTTCCCTCTCTTTGGGATAAATAACGAACAGTGGAAAATCTTCTGTCTTTGTAGGCCCTTCTTCGCAGCGATGCGACACCATGCCTTATCAGATCCCTTACTACCCGTATTTGTATGTTACTACTGTGTCATACGCTCTAATAACTTATCGGCCAATTGTTCAAACTCAAATGCCTCAACAACAAGCTCCTCAATAAAATTCCTACAATTAACAAGGGTAACAATACCCTCCTCAGCAGCAACAACTGCAAGCCGCTCAACAACAGCAAGGTGCTTACCAACAACGTTAGTCTAATCAGTAGAGGACATGGAAACCAGATAGAGTCTTTGACTGTCTTCCAATGCCATATGCTAATATTTTTGCGTAGTTAATGGAGAAAAAGGCCATCGTTCCAAGAGATTTAGCTCCTCCAACAGTCATTCATGCCGACTATGATGCAAACGTCCATTGTGAATTACATAAGGGTGCTCTAAGTCATACAATTGAGAACTGCGGGGCTTTCAAGCACAAAGTTTAAGACATGATTGACAGGAATGCTATCAACTTCAATGGGAAGACTCTAAACGTCATCAATAATTATATGTCGTCGTCCAGCTAGTTCCAACACCAGATCAAGTCAAGTCAAGTTTATTTCCCCGAAGAAGGCAGTCATGTTACCATTTCATTCTTGCATTTTGTCTTTATTTGTTTAAGTATTGTATGCTTTGAACATTACCATTCGTATTTGGTTTCATTAATGTATTGGTTATGCATGTTGTGAATTAGTTATTTCGTATTCACTCATTTTTATCACAAGCACCGACACATTTTATCCACTTCGCACTCTTTTTATCAACTATTGTTTAGCATTATTGGAGGGAGGATGATGAAAACAAAATACTCATAATTGCAAACTGTATGCTTTCAGACAGAATCTCGTCTATGATGTACATGCATTTTTTCAATTCCCAAACACTGGAGAGACAAGGATATAATCCCTAGTTAGCCACTTCGAGCCTAGAAGTAGCAGTTTCCTTCAGATCTATAAACCTTTACACTTAACCTGGGGCCGGGTAGTGTTCAGTTAATCCAATTCCGCACTCGAATCACAAAGAAAAATCCAAAAGACATGGCAGTTACTCGTCAATAACCCATGATTTAGCAGTCACAATCCTCCAACAAAATTATTAGAAAAATCAAAAGCCTTCTAAGTCGAACAACTCAAAAGGAAGGCTTAGGCAAAATCAAGGCAATCCTGATGGATCTGACAAGCAAAATCAGTCCATGAAAAAGTTAGGGGTCAAATGCAAAATCAAAAGAGGTCCTCAAAACCCTAAAAAAAATAAAGTAAATTTCAGTGACCCTCATGTCAAATCAAAAGGATCACTGACATTCATCAAAAGACAAAATAAGGTGAATGTCGTCTCAATCAAACCTTGAATCATCAAGTTTACACCGTCAAGATAAACACGGGCAGAACTAACTGAACGTAGGATTGGAGAGCATCGCAAAAAAGGGGTGGGTACAAATCAAATTTTGAGCCTAACATCCTTTCTTTCATAAACCGTGAACCATACCATGTTACAACCCTCGAAAGACCTAGTTGAGATGAGGTTTATTCTCAAAGCATACTATTGCAAGGTTGCTTAAACTAACTCCTCACATATATGCTAATCATCAACATTGGTGTCATTATCCTTGCTATGTTTTTCACACCAAGCAAATTAGCATAATGTCTGGGGTAAAGGTCCATTCGTCTCACACTATCATGATATTCAATAAACAAAACTTTTTCAAAACTCGCATGAACTTTGCATTAAGATTACCATTTGTGAATGTACACTTTTAATTGCAAATCAGTGTCACACATCCAAGACACTCCAACAAGGAGCAATCAAGGAGGAACTTGACTTTCAGTGGCTGACATGAAGTAAGGCTACCTCAAAACCCACAGGCTGGGGTAAATCCTTTAAATGCTCGATCAGGGGCAAGCCATTCCAAAGCATCAAAGCTCAGCTTCCACTCTAGAACTGGTCAATCAGGGGTAGACTATTACCATGTTCAGACTAGGGCAAGACCAGGTCACCCTGACCATCAAGCAGAGTTGCAATCTTCTCTGAAGCAAGTTCATAATAAGTCACTAAGTGACCAGACTTGGGGCGCCAAGAACATCTTCGTCTACTTCAATCATGGCGTCTTCAAATGGACTGCGTGTCAAGGAACTCAATCCCTCCCACCACCCAAAGTCCAATCCGTATTGGCAACTACCAAACTTCCACCATGTTAGCACTTGCATATCCAATCACCCGTCTACAATCATGTGCATCATACGCATCACATTCGATATCATAAGCATCTTGCATCATATGCATCCCAAAACCATATCATATTTCCCCAGCTTTTGCATCTCTGCGCGTCAGCATTTGCATTTGCATTTCCATTCGTTATAGAGCATTATTCTATCATCAAGCATTCACATATGCAAGTTAAGGTCCAGGATTAATCTAGAGATTTTCAAGACCGTTTTCGGCCCAGTCTGAGGCATCTTCTTCAAGACCTTGGGCGTTCCCCACGAAAGTTGTTTCAACCATGTGGTTGATCTATTTTCCAAAATGATATTCAGCCCAACCAGGGGCATCTTCTTCAAATCCGTGAGCGTCCCTCATGAAGTTGTTCAGCCTTTTTTGAGCAAAACAAAGTTTCAAAGAAAATTTTAGCCCAGTCAGGGGCATTTTCTTCAAATTCGTGAGCATTCCTCACGAATTTGTTCAAACTTTTGTTGGTCAATATCAAGAGCTTCAAAGCAATATTTAGCCCAGCCAGGAGCATCTTCTGCAAATCTGTGGGCGTTCCCCACTAATTTATTTCAACCTCGTGGTTGATGAGATTTGAAGCAAACTTTAGCCCAGCCAGGGGCGTGTTATTCAGATTCATGGGCCTTCCTCAAGAAATTATTTCAACCTTTTATGGTCAAAGTTTTGATTTCCAGGCAAGTCGGTGGGCGTTCCTCATTGAGTTGTGTTATTGAAGTTGGTATCCCCAACTCACCCAACATCTTTTCTCCAAGTCTGTGGGCGTTCCCATTGATTTGTTTCAATCCAACCTACCTCTTGGGTGTTCCCTAGTGGTTTTTTTCCTTTCAACCTTTTGTTGACAAGGATGGTGTCCCTCAATGACTTCTTTGCTTCAACCTTTTATTGATGTCTCAAATAAGCCTCACTCATCATATCTCTATCAAACTTGACCTTTTGTCAATTGCCTTACTATCATCCTTTTGGTGATAGCCAAAACCACGTCGGTTCAACCTAGCCTGCATCCTTGTGGTGTTGGTGGCTTTCAAATTTGGGAAGTTCCTATTATCCTTTTGGTGATAGTAACTTGTTTGTTTGTGTCGCTCTATCATCCTTTTGGTGATAGGTCTGTCATCCTTTTGGTGCCAGATTCTGTGACTATTCTCTATTATCCTTTTGGTAATGGACCCCTACATCCTTTTGGTGTTAGGGCAGTGTGAGTTTGTTTCATCATCCTTTTGGTGATAGGTCTGTCATCCTTTTTGTGCCAGATTGTGCGAGGGTTCCCTACATCCTTTAGGTGTTAGGGCTGTATGTGTGAGTTTGCTCCATCATCCTTTTGGTGATGGGTCTGTCATCCTTTTAATTCTAGATTGTGTGAGTGTTCTCCATTATCCTTTTGTTAATGGATCCCTACATCCTTTTGGTGTTAGGGTTGTGCGTGTGTCGCTCCATCATCCTTTTGGTGATGGGCCTGTCATCCTTTTGGTGCCAGATTGTGCAAGTGTTCCCTACATCCTTTTGGTTTCAAGGTTGTGTATGTGTCGCTCCATCATCCTTTTGGTGATGGGGCTATCATCCTTTTGGTGCCAAATTGTGCGAGGGTTTCCCTACATCCTTTCAGTGTCGGGGCTGTGTGTGAGTTCACTCCATCATCCTTTTGGTGATGGGTCTGTCATCCTTTTGGTGCCAGATTGTGCGAGTGTTCTCAATTATCCTTTTGGATCCCTACATCCTTTTTTGTTAGGGATATGGGTGTGTCATTCCATCATCCTTTTGGTGATGGGTCTGTCATCCTTTTGGTGTCGGATTGTTTCTGCTATCATCCTTTTGGTGACAATGACCTTTGCAAGGTGTCCAATTTTTATTTCCCAAGCGTTTTCTTTCTTTTTGGACAAATTTGGAGTCTTCTTCACATCTAATTGACTTTTATCTCGAAAGAAAGAATGCTATAGCGATTCATCTTACTAGGTTTAAGCCAATTAGATAGGGGCATCTGTCATACCCCAAATTTGTCCTACCCATGTATACTTTTCATTTGTACATTCACCCACTAACCATTATTCGAAAAATCAAAAAAATATGTCACTTTTATCATGGGGTTGAATTGAACCGAATCAAGTTTACTTGAGGTTTACATAGTCAGGAGTGTTTATAGTATCGATTGAGAATCATATTGGTTTGATTTAATCTCTCAGTCAGGAAAGAGTCAATTTCATAATCGAGGTCAAGATAGGCAGAATCTGGGTGATATGTATTCAGAGTTCCTGTTGGGTTTTCTATGTGGATCCAGGTTGTCTATGGATCAAGATGTCAGACTATGATGAATTTATATGTTACATGATTATCAGAGAACAGTTTCTTTTCAATTAGGTTTTGAGGGACAAGTTGTATTACGATTCATATTCAAGGCATATCTCCAATTGAGCATTTTATTCATGGTGGTGCAAGTGGAAAAATTCAAAGGATTCATTTAGAGATTGATTCATGGTGGATTCCCTTTTCAAAGTTAATTTGAGTTGCACTGGTTTCAAGTCCAAAATTTTGGAATTTGGGTTCTAATGGAAATATTGCTTCAAGGCCTACTATCATTCAAGTCACCCATAAAAATCCAAAATTTATTCTTTAAAAATGTACATTAGATCATAGTTACAAAGAACTTCAACCAGTCCCATTAATACAAAAGGTCTACAAAACTTAAGGCTAACAAAAAGTACAAGTTACTTCAAGAGTTTTCCAATTTATATCATAAAGGCCCATTACACATACAATAATTAAGAAGAAAAAAAAGAGAACAATTAAAAAAAAGGCTACATGAAAATTTTTGAGTGCCCCACACCTTTGCAGCAAACCATTACGCATCGGCTTTCTACCCACATGTCAAACCATTTTTCCAAAGCCTCCAACACCTGCACCAAAATTTGGCAAATTCAAGGCAAACTTTATACAATCACCACAATAATGAACAATAACACGCATCTATTTTCAAAACAAACGTTCCCTCAACTTTGCTACAAAACCATACAAAATCGCGCATCACCTGTACGACACGAGCCAAAGGAAATTCAAAAGTGATAAAAATCACAAAATAGAAAACACAGAAAACACCACACACAACAACACACACAATCAAAATCTCTAGCTCATCATTTTCCTCTCTCCTTTGTCCCCAAAGTACCCTCAAACATTCTCTATAAATTCCAACTCCTTCTCCCTCGTTTAAAAAGCTCGAAAGCCAATAAAAATCTACATAGATTCAACCGCCATAGCTTCACACCTTGAAATTTCATCTTCAAATAAGAACCTAAATACCTTCACAACAAATCAACCCAAATCGCCTTTACACAGACCATAATAATCCCCAAGATCACCCAGAATAGAACCGAGAAGGGGAAGAAGAAAACAAAAGTGAACAAACCAAAACCCTAAATCGATAATACAAACTTGAGACGAGCTACAAAAGAGCGTAGCCGAGACTATGTAACGAGAACGGGGAAGAAGTCATATTTTTACGCGTTGAATTTTGTCATTCTTTTCTCTGAGCGAGAATGTGTTGTTTTGGACTCCACTTTTGGCTGTGAGATTCCTTTTTGAAAGTATTTGTGATGTTAGGCTTTTGTTACTACCATTCTACCCGAGCCATGTTCTGATTGAGAATTATGGGCTTAGGCCCATCGTGTTTTTTTCAAGACCTCTTTTTAGTAAGTTTTTTTGGTTTTTGTTGGGCTATGGTAAGGCCCGAGTTGATGTTATCCACACCCTTGGATTCCATGATGCACCCCATTGTCCATTCTTTCTTTTTATTATTCATTTAATTATTAATTTATGTTTAATTAAGTCCTTTAGCATTTGTTTTAGATTGGTTTAAGCTTCTTAGTAATTAGTCTTTGTTTTTCCAATATATATATATATATATATATATATATATATATATATATATATATATATATATATATATATATATATATATATATATATATATATATATATATATATATATATATATATATATATATATATATATATATATATATATATATATATATATATATATATATATATATATATATATATATATATATATATATATATATATATATATATATATATATATGGTTTTATCGTTTCTATTTCAACTTGGATCTTGAACTTAATTTTCATATTTTGTTTATTATTTTAATTTAAGGGTCGATGAAGAAATCAAAAAGTCACCACGAGTCAAATTATTGATAAATGGTGATGAAACTGATACCACTTCTTTTTTCTCTTTTCATTTTCTTTTACATCTTTCTCATCTCGATTTTTTTGTCATTTATCAATTGATGAAGTCTTTGCATTTGTAAACATCAATTTATCAAAGTCGATGACCTTCATCATGTCAAATCTGTGGAAAATGACCATTGGGGTCTTTCTCTCTTCTCATCTCAAATCAATTCTAACATACTTAATAAAGACGACGACGTTGTACGCGACGAGCCTTAAGCATATGGGAAATGACAAGAGAGGGGTCTCCTCTCGCTTGCCTAGAGTGTTTAACATACGTCCCGCCTGTCGCAACTGCGAAAAACCACCGGCAGAAAAAACAGAAGAGTCGCCACTTTCGTTATTTATCCTAAAGAGAGGGAAAGGAAACGATCGGAAAAACCTAAAGAAAAAGGGAAAGACAAGGTCATCGCAACCATGTATGGATTCGGGAGTCGGTTACGCAAGGGGAAGGTATGAGCACCCCTCACGTCCGTCGTACTCGACGGGATCCACGCTTGGTTGTCTGGTCTATGGGTGAAAAACAATCTATCTACGGCTGCTAAAGCTAAACGGAAAGAACTGACTCGATAGAGCATCGCCGCTCTATGCCTACGTATTCCCTCGTGCAATGGGAAAGTCAGAGTCAACGTAGTTTGGGAAACTACGGGGGGGGGGGGGGGGGGGGGGGGAGATTGCTCGCTTAGACGTCGCGTCTTATGCCTACGTATTCTCATCTGGCATGAGAAATCAGAGCAAAAAATAGTTCAGGCTAACTATAGGTAAATAGGGTGTTCTCGATCACACGGGGGTGAGAGAAAAGGTTGACGATACTAACATGCGCATTCTAGCAGTTAGGTGTATGTTTTTCGACCATTGGAGACTTAGGCGTTACCTGTTTGCGGTAGAACGGACGTAGTATGTCGGGGTTTAAAGGTACGGGAACCTACGGGATTTAGAACTACGGTCTGGTCTCAATTGCGCTAGGGAAAGAGAAAGGGAAAGATTAGTCGTTAGCTGATCGCGACTTTCTATGTCTAATACAACTTAACTGCAAGTGCACAGTCTATCGCGTAGTAATAAAAGATATCGTTCCCACAGGGACTCGTAATCAAACTAGTGTTCTCGGGAGTTACTATGTTTAGCTAGGTAGATAATGTTTAAGGAAATAATTTATGTCACTAAAGGGAACTAAAAACGTTACTTGAATTATAATTACGTGAATCGATATGCAGTAATTATGTTCTTCGGGGATTTGACAAGTTACCGGTGTATGAAATATTTTTCAGAATTTATTTAAGCAGAAAGTAGTGATCTGAAGAATTTCGTCTCACGATGGTTGTTGACGCTAGTCATAATTCTAAGGGCCAAATGTACGCTTTCGCTGTCCCATTCGGGGTTAAAACTACTTTTTGGAAATCTCTAAGTTCTAATCCATTTTAAAGTGCTTTCGCTGTTATTAAAACAAATGCCTAGTGTTTACTATCTGGTCTTACCGCAGCTGTCGCTTGTTGGTTCGTACCTTAATTAATTTCCCAATGTCGTGGCAAAACTATTTTTAAATAAGTTCTCGCTTTCGCGACGAACGTTTATTCAGGAAATAAGTTTAAACACTCAGACCATAAACAACTTTTGAAAAGGAAAGTTTTCAACCAGTTATTATCAAATCCCGTCTGAATTATTATTACATATCGATTACTCTAATTTAGCTAGACATGGATTTGGGAAAGGTAAAACATAAATAAAAACAGAAACTTAGAACATTCATATTACTGATAATAAAAGTTACAATTAACGAAATAATGAAAAACCTGTAACGTATCCAATTGGCTTTTGGCCAAATCCCAACGATTTCGGCAGGATTATGTCTTCAAACCAATAGAGCGCACAAACGAATATTGTCGAAATGGAATACAGGAATAAGGAAAGGAAACAAAAAGCAGAAAGAATAAAACTAAAATTTTGCTCTGGAAATAAAATTGGGCAGCACTTCGTTGTCTGAATGCGGCTCCCTTTCTCAGCTCCTCTCCTTCCCCTTTTATAGAAATAGAATTCTAACGGTTGTAATTTGAAGAAGGTGGACTTGGAGGCAGAAATATCAGGGAGTAGTGGTACACTATTTGGGACTTGGAACTGCATTTTGCACGTTCATTTGAAGTTGTGCGTTTTTGCCTGCATGACGGTTGTCATGGTGTGTGACGGTCGTCATGGAGGTGTGACGGTCGTCACAGCAGCAAAATGTGTATTCTGCGTTTTTCATGTTGTTTTCATCTGGTTTTCGTCCATATTTCATCTGTAATGGCTTCTTTTCTTCATATTGCTTTGTTTAGACATGATCATCAAATACCTGCAAAATATCAGACAAATAACACGGAAAGAACCCAAAATCGGATCGAAAACGGTCAAACATCAGTTGAATTATGCATCAATATATATATATACGATTTCGTGCTATCAAACTCCCCTAAGCTTGAATCTTTGCTTGTCCTCAAGTAAAACAGGAAAAAGTCGGCAAGCACGAGGCAGCTTCCTCATTCAGAAAGTTAGGAAAAACCGGGATTCTTAATAGGAACAAAACGAGTACGGTGACGACACTGGACTACAAGTCTTCGGAGGTCTCCTTCTTATGCAAATCGGTCCCAGTCATGCTACTGTAGCTTGGTATCAAGGTTCTCGTGTCAAGTTCACCCTGTTTGTTCTAGCGCAATCACATTAAGCTCGTTGTCCGTACAGTTTCATGGCAAGTCAATCTGTTAGTGAATATGATCTCATTTCTGTTTTGATCTTTTTCATTGCTCATAAGCTTATACCATTGATTTTTCAGTGAGTTTTTGTACCGTTGGGCTAAATGCTCGGGTGAGGAGCACCTAACTTAGAGGGAACATGTCTCTATACTTGGGCTATATGGCTTTCTTTTCATGATTTTTCATCTTTTTGGAGATCATACACGTATTTGCATTGGTCGCTCGCTTAGAAGTGTTTTAGGATGGTGCTGACTGCTAGTATAAACTACTTGGGGATGCGTTTGCGTAGAAACTTGAAACTTTGGTACACGTAGGTAGTGAAACCGACTCGCATAAACCGGAGGTCTAAGGTGTCAGGACGGTACTGGTTTTGTTAGAATTGTCGTCTCAGAGTTTCAAAACTTGGTTTGAACTTGGGAGCATTCTCGTGATGCTTTTGCTTTTGAGGAACGAATGAAAATTTTTTGTTTTTGTCGAATAAAGCGGGGATGTTTGCGTAACGGAAGAAGATATATAAAAGAGCTCTTATTTGCTAAAACGTGAAAATGTTCGAATTGAAATTACGGAATTAAAAGTACAAGGGAATGGGAAATAGACGCTCCGCTCCCACACAATCTCAATCAGTGTCCCCACTGATTTGAAAGAATGCGAGAGGGAAATACAAGGGAAATGAAAATACAAGGAAACTGAAAATCTAGTAAACAAATAAGGGAAGAAATAACTAATCACGGCCTTTGCCTCGGCCACGTCCTCTCTCGTGTCCTCTGGCTCTGACTTGGTCGGCTCGGGCCTCAAAGTCCAGTGCTCCGGTGTGATAGACATAGTCGCGGAGTCCTTCGAACTGCAAGGTAAGATTCACCAAGTTCTCAGTAATGGTCTCCTAGCCGGTTTGGAGTTGTTGCATTTGGGTCCGATGCCAAGCTTCGAACTGCTCTGCTCGTTGATTCTGTTGCTGCATCATAGCGAGTATCTGGGCCTGCTGGTCGAGGGATCGGCGAAGGTCTTCTTCAGAGTAGTCGGGCTCTGGACGATGGCGGCGGCGGCGGTAGGATGTGCCTTCAGAAGGAAGTGGTTGCGATGCCTCTGGTTGCTCCGGTCTGTCCAACTCATCTTAGATTTCGTCACCAGAACCTTGGGTGTGAGTAGGAGTTGGAGCAGCGGCAGCAGCAGGGGCATTGAGGTCAAATAGCCAGTCGGCACGATCCTGTGGTTGCATCTGGGTGCGTGATGGCAGGATGATACTTCTGACGGTTTTGCCACGCACGACCGGGTGGTACTTGCCATCGGCCCTGGAACGGATGAGGTGAGAAGCTCTGCAGTGGTCGGTGTCGAGGAATACCGAGGGAATGGCATGGAGATGCTGGAGGCGGTCACCGAGGTTCAGCCCGAGTGCAATGGAAGTAACAATCCCGCCAAAGTAAAATGGCTTAGAGCCACGGTTACAGTTGGCCTGAATGTGGGCCAGGAGGAACGGAGCGGCGTTGATGGGCTCGTTGTTGAAGACACAGCGGAGAAAGAAGAGCTCTTTCGAGTTCACCTTATGGTTGCTATCTCGTGCGAAGATGGTGTTGCTCAGTGCTCGGTGAAAGTACCGGATGGTCGGGTTGTGGATGTGCGTTGCATGCAGAGAATCCCAGCCATCGGCATTGATTCCGGTTAACTGGTACTAGAGCGCAAAGGCTTCATGCTGAAACTGTTCGGTGAGGCGGCGGTGAGCATTGTCGCCGCGAGGGAATTGTAAGATGGCGGCAATCTGGTTCTGGTTCAGTTGATAGTTCGTGCCGAACATACGGAAGCATGCGGCACCGGAGTGTTGGCTGAGGTCGCCGTTGGAAGTGAAGTAGGTGAACGAACTGAGGAACTCGAGGGTGAGTTGTTCTTATGTCGGCTGCGGATTTGTGCAGAGGTTCCAGATGCCGGCTCTTTGGAGCATCCAAGTGACGCCGTTAAGGAGGCCGAGCTCCGTGAGGGATGGGATATGCGGGTAGTGGGTCGGCTGTAACGACCGTTGATGGAAGGCGATATAGTTGGCTCGCTGTTTGTCTCCGGAGTCGCCGTCGCTGAACACGATGTTGCTGAGGTCTGGGGTTTCGTTGTTTCTCGCCATTGTTGGAGGATGCTGAGGAAATGTGGATTGAGTTGGTTCTGTGGAGTGAAAAAATGTTACAGAAGTGGATTAGGAAGTTGAAATGGGAGTTGGAATATATGGAGCAAGGTGGGGAAAACGAAAATTAGGAGTGTGGTGTGAGTTTGTGATGATTGGGAGTTGAAAGGATGTGAGTGGGAGAGAAAATGCAACCCCTGTTATAGCCGATAACAGTTTTGGGCTCGTGACGGTCGTCACGTATCTGTGACGGTCGTCACCCGTGTGACGAGCGTCGGGCTTCTGTGACGGTCGTCACACCAGCAAAATCTGCAGAACGCAGAATTTTGCTATGGGGGTGTTCTTGCAATGAATTTTAGGGGTATAAATGATATGGCAATGTATTATATCGGCCAATAAACAAAGGATAACGTAAAAAAACAGAATCGATGAATAAAGAATAAAATGGAAATATCATGTAATTGAAATGATTGTTTGTAATGTAATACATAAGGGAAATTAACAATGCAAAAATCAAAATAATTGAAAACGGACGGAAAGTAGAAAAACTAAACTAAACTAAAGCTAATATCTAGTCTTTTCGTGCCTTCAATTCATCAAACTTCCGGGCGTATTAGTCGAGCTGGTCACAGACTAAGTCCATGAAGACTACGAGTTCACTGTGTATACTTGTGATGTCTGCTTTTACGGTGGTCAGAGCTGCGTCAGCGTTGTCTAATCGGTGCAGAACAGTATCCATTTTGTCAGTGGTTTCCTCAGGAATGGGCTCAGGATAGGTGTTGTAGTGCGGAGGGGTCGTATGGTCTACCTCGGCTTCTGATACAGCATCCTCATAGTACATATAATCATGTGCTTCAGAGATGTGATCACTGTCGTACATGTAATTCTGCGGTGTTGATTGAGGTGAAGGAGGTCCCATAGGCTCATCCAATTCATAAACCCAGTTGTCCTTGTTATGGATACTTGTCATCTGATGATTTGGGAATGTGAATAGCTGGACAGGTTTATCATTGATGAGGTACTCGTAAGGTCTAGGTCCCATAGTTCTTAAAATGCGTCTGTTAATGCAGAATTGGATATTCATGGGTCGGATGGTGCCAAAACTAGTGCTTGCATTTAGGTGGAATCTAAGGCCAAGCTCGTGGGAAATCATTGTCACAAGGCCTCCTATTAGAATAGGTGATTGTGGGTCCTGAGTGAGGCTTCGGAAGGATATCATCATAAAAGGTATTGCATTCACTGTACGGCCCTGAGAAGCACAGAACATGATAAATAACTCTTCTTTAGATACTGTAGTAATATTTTCCTCTTTACCGAAAAGGGTGTGAGCTAGGATCTTATGAAAGTATTTAAAAGCTGGGTTATGAATCTCATCATTATACATGTTGTTTGGGTCAGGGTGATAGTCGCCTGTGATTCTACCCCAGAACTAGTTGATTTCAAAATCAAGATCGTCATCTTCTGCACTGATGAACACATGTGGTCCGCTAGGAAATCCTAGGAGGTTAGCTAATGACATCCGGCTATGGGTTTGGTCCATTTCAAACATCCTAAAGGTGATCAGCTCTGTGTTGGATCTGAAACCATAGTTGGGTAAGTACCTGAAGGAACTAAGGAATTCGTAGGTGAGGTCCTTATAGGTAGCAAAACGGGTTTTCAAAGCAGTGTTCTCCCAGCCTAATTGATTAAATAGGCATTGGATGCTATCAGTAATTCCTAGTTTCTCCATGGTAGACTTATCATAATACAGTGTTAAGGCTATGTCTCTTTCAGTTAATGCTTCAAATCTTGCCTTTTGAGCTAATCCTCGAAAATGAACCTTTGTGAAGTCGTACGCGGCCATACTCGCAGGTAAGTCGGAGAAAAACAGGAGGAAGGTTTGAAGACTTTTAAATCTTGAAAAGTTTAAAACAAAAATTTGAAGTCAGGATTTTTAAAAACGAAAGGCGGTAAAATCAAAAAAATAAAAGAGAAAAATAAAATAAAATATGAAAATAAAAGAAAGTAAAAATAGTAGCAATTTTAAGTTTAGAATTTTTGTTAAAGTTTCAAATTAGAATTTTAAATAAAAATGAGAATGAAATACAATAACGAGGGAAATGCGGGAAAATTGGGTTGCCTCCCAGTAAGCGCTGTTTTTAACGTCTAAAGCCTGACGATAGCTTGGTGACAAGCTATTCGGGTGTTTGAGCTGGAAGCTCAAGCAATGCTATACTGCAGACTTGAGGGTTGTTTTAGTTCTTATTATAATGTTTTAGACGTTGCCCGTTTACGATAAACGGTGCATTCGTCTTATCGGTAATTTCAACAGCTCCACTCTGAAGTACTTTAGTCACTTCAAAAGGTCCAGACCACCTAGATTTTAGTTTACCTGGGAAGAGTTTTAATCTTGAATTAAATAGCAGTACGATGTCTCCCACACTGAATTGTTTCTTAACTGAACGTTTATCATGCCACTTTTTAGTTCGTTCTTTGTAGATACGGGCATTTTCGTAAGCGTCCAATCGAAGTTCTTCTAATTCGTGTAAGTTCAAGATTCGTTTTTCTCCTGCCTCGGTGTAGTTGAAATTAAGTGTCTTAATGGCCCAGAAGGCCTTATGCTCTAATTCTACAGGGAGATGCCAGGATTTACCGTAAACTAATTTGTAGGGTGTAGTACCTATTGGTGTTTTAAAAGCGGTCCTATAAGCCCATAAAGCTTCCTTTAGCTTTGATGACCAATCTTTCCTTGAGGTAGCGACAATCTTTTCCAATATCTGTTTTATTTCTCTGTTCGAGACCTCTACTTGGCCGCTAGTTTGCGGATGATATGGTGTAGCTACTCAGTGTCGGACTCCATATTTAGAAAGAAGTTTATCAAATATTCGCGATATGAAGTGTGATCCGCCGTCACTAATGACGAGTCTGGGTACACCGAATCTAGGAAAGATTGTGTTTTTGAAGAGTTTGATTACTACTCGTGCGTCATTTGTTGGAGCAGCAATGGCTTCTATCCATTTAGACACATAGTCTACAGTGACGAGTATGTAGTTATTACCAAAAGAAGGCGGGAATGGTCCCATGAAATCTATTCCCCATACGTCAAAGATTTCTACCTCTAAGATTCCTTTCTGAGGCATTTCATCGCGTCGTGAGATGTTGCCAGTTCGTTGGCATCGATTACATTTTAGCACAGCGATGTGAACGTCTTTCCAGAGGTTAGGCCAGAATAAGCCGGCTTGGAGAATCTTAGCGCACGTCTTGGATGTACTAGCATGACCACCATATGGTGCTGAGTGGCATTGGGAAATGATATTTTCTATTTCTTCCTCTGGGACACAGCGACGGTATATGTTGTCGGCCCCTCTCTTGAAGAGTAGAGGTTCGTCCCAATAATAGTGTTTCAGATCGTGGAAGAATTTCTTCTTTTGCTGATAAGTGAAATCCGGTGGAAGCACACCTGCAGCTAGGTAATTAACGATGTCAGCATACCAAGGTAATGTGACTTGGGCATAGACGGCTTCTACGGCTTTTTCGAGTTCTGGATCTTCCGAGATTAAGTTAGGCATGTCACTTTCTAATTTGGCTATCAGATGTTCGTACGGGAAATCGTCATTTATCGGTACTGGTTCATGTTTGATGCCTTCTATTCAGGATAAGTGATCTGCAACAACGTTCTCGGTTCCTTTCTTATCTATGATTTCTAAGTCAAACTCTTGTAATAACAGGATCCATCTCAATAATCTTGGTTTGGCATCCTTTTTGCTTATTAGGTACCTAATGGCAGTGTGGTCTGTGTATATGATAATTTTTGCTCATACTAAGTAAGAACGGAATTTGTCAAGCGCAAATATAACTGCTAGAAGTTCCTTTTCTGTTGTAGCGTAGTTCATTTGGGCAGGATCTAAGGTTCTAC
Organism: Lathyrus sativus; assembly: GCA_963859935.3. Taxonomy (NCBI): domain Eukaryota; kingdom Viridiplantae; phylum Streptophyta; class Magnoliopsida; order Fabales; family Fabaceae; genus Lathyrus; species Lathyrus sativus. Next base: position 465,005,407 of record OZ012737.1, read on the forward strand.
TGGCATAGTAGATGGCATGGAGTTTCTTGTCCTTCCTTTGTCCTAGAACTGTGCCTACGGCATAATCACTCGCATCGCACATGATTTCGAACGGTAGTCGCCAATCGGGTGGTTGCATAATCGGTGCGGTGATGAGGGCTGATTTTAATATTTCGAATGCTTTTAGACAGTCGTCGTCAAAGACGAACTCAACATCTTTCATCAACAGGCCGGTCAAAGGTTTTGTGATTTTTGAAAAATCTTTTATAAATCTTCGGTAGAAACCGGCATGTCCTAGAAAACTCCGTATTTCTCGTACGGATTTTGGAGGTTGGAGATCTTTTATAATCTCTATTTTAGCTTTGTCGACCTCAATTCCTTTATTTGATATGACATGTCCTAGAACTATTCCTTGTCAGACCATAAAATGGCATTTTTCCCAATTTAGGACGAGGTTCACTTTTACACAACGTTCTAATACCATTTCTAAGTTTTGTAGGCATCCTTCGAAACTTTGTCCACATACCGAGAAATCATCCATAAATACTTCCATGATGTCGTCTATGAAATCTGCAAATATTGTCATCATGCATCTTTGGAAGGTTGCTGGAGCATTACAAAGTCCGAACGACATTCGGCGGTAAGCAAAAGTACCATATGGACATGTGAATGTAGTCTTTTCTTGGTCATCAGGATGAATGGGAATTTGGAAAAATCCTGAATAACCATCTAGATAGCAGAAATATGAATGTTTGGCTAATCTTTCCAACATTTGGTCTATGAAGGGTAACAGGAAGTGGTCTTTTCGTGTGGCTTTGTTAAGCTTCCTATAATCAATGCACATCCTGCTTCCAGTCACGACTCTTTTCGTTATTGATTCGCTCTTTTCGTTCTTAACTGCTGTGACTCCTCCTTTCTTAGGTACGACATGAACTGGGCTAACCCATTCACTATCGGAGATTGGATAGATGATTCCTGCATCTAGCAATTTCTTTACTTCATCTCTGACTACAGTGCTTAGGACGGGGTTCAGTCTCCTCTGATGCTCTCTAGAGGTTTTACAGTCTTCCTCTATTATAATTCGATGCATACAGATTGAAGGGCTTATACCTTTTAGATCGCTTATGTTATAGTCTAACGCGGTGGGGTACTTCTTTAGGACTTCTAATAGCTTTACGGTTTCTAGTTGTCCTAAGTCGGCGTTGACTATCACTGGTCTTTTTAGTTCATTGTCTAGGAATTCATATCTAAGGTTTTTGGGTAGTGTTTTAAGTTCTAAAGATGGGTTCTTCGGACCTGGCATATGGTTTGGGGTCAGTGCTAAGCTTTCGCTTAGGCTGTCGTCTTTATACGGTTTACGCCAATCATCGTCTTCAGAAATATCGGGTATTTGAATCTTTATTATTTCTGAATACGTGGTCTCTTCATTTTCAAGTTCTCTTATGCATTCGTCAATTACATCTACTAAATAGCAGGTATCGTCTATGGTTGGTGCTTGTAAGAACTTGGTGAGAATGAACTCTATCTTTTCTTCTCCTACTTCGAATGTTAGTCTTCCTTTCTTCACGTCTATAATAGCTCCAGCTGTAGCTAGGAACGGTCTTCCTAGGATAATTGGGGTAACAGAGTCCTCTTTGATGTCCATGATTATGAAGTCGGTTGGGATGTAGAATTGCCCTATGCGTACTGGAACGTTTTCCAGTATTCCGACGGGATATTTTACTGATCGGTCAGCTAATTGTACGGACATTTTGGTTGGTCTTAGGTCTCCCATATTCAGCTTTTTGTATATAGATAAAGGCATAACACTGATACTGGCTCCTAAATCGCATAGAGCTTTGTCTATTACGAACTTTCCTATGATGCAGGGTATGGAGAAACTACCTGGGTCTTTTAATTTAGGAGGCATGCGGTTTTGAATAATAGCGCTACACTCTGCAGTAAGTGTAACTGTTTCGTTATCCTCGATCTTTCTCTTATTTGACAGGATTTCTTTGAGAAATTTAGCGTATGACGGCATTTGAGTTATCGCTTCTGTAAAAGGAATAGTGATATTCAACTGTTTAAGGAGCTCTACAAATTTCTTAAACTGTCCTGAAGTTTTAGAGTTTATTAATCTTTGAGGATAAGGGATAGGTGGTTTATATGGCGCTGGAGGTGCTTGAGTTTTTTCACTTGTTGTATCCTCCTTCTCGTTGTCTTCCTTCTTCTCTAACTCGGATTGCTTTTCTGCTTGTTCAGTTGGTTTTTGTTGCATGGCTGAGTTTTCGGTCCTCGGATCGATCGGTTCGTCCAATTCTTTTCCACTTCTTAATATGACAGCATTTGCTTGACCTTTTGGATTCTGTTCGGGTTGTCCAGGAAATGTGCCAGCGGGTGCGGCAGTAGAGGCTTGTTGTTGAGCCACTTGTGATATCTGTGTTTCTAACATTTTGTTGTGGGTGGCTAAAGCGTCTACTTTTCCGGTCAGCTGTTTAATTTGCTCGCTAGTGTGTATGTTTTGATTCAGGAATTCTTTATTTGTTTAAGCTTGAGTAGCTATGAATTTTTCCATCATCAACTCAAGGTTTGATTTCCTAGGTGCAGTCTGAGCAGCAGCTGGTTTCTGATATCCTGGCGGAGCAGCAGGCATTTGCAATGCATTATCGCTTTTGTAAGAAAAGTTTGGATGATTTCGCCAACCTGGGTTGTAAGTATTTTCGTAAGGATTTCCTTGAGCATAATTTACTTGGTCTGGTGGGATTCCGGCCAGCAATGGGCATTCGGGCGCATTATGAGTGGTGCTTCTGCATAACTCGCAGTTTGGAGTTACGGCAGCGACGGTTGCAGTGGGGTTAACGGTCAGACTGTCAATCTTCTGTGCTAGAGCATCTACTTTAGCGTTGAACTTTTCAAGGCAGCTGATCTCGTACATGCCACCTTTCGCTGCGGGTTTCTCTGTTGGAGTGCGTTCACCTCCCCATTGGCAGTGGTTCTAAGACATGTTTTCGATTAGTTGATAGGCTTCGTCGTATGGCTTATCCATAAGTGCACTGCCCGCGGCGGCATCTACCGTTAGTCTGGTATTGTATAAAAGCCTATTATAGAAAGTATGGATTGTCACCCAGTCTTCTAGACCGTGGTGAGGACATGTTCTCATCATATCTTTGAATTGTTCCCATGCTTCGTAAAGAGATTCAGTATCTTTTTGTCGAAATCCGTTGATTTGAGCTCTAAGCATAGCAGTTTTGCTTGGCGGAAAATATCTCGCTAAGAAGACGTTCTTCAACTGTTCCCACGTCGTAACAGAGTTGGATGGTAAGGATTGTAACCATGTCCACGCTCTGTCTCTAAGAGAGAAAGGGAAAAGACGAAGTCTTATTGCGTCTGGAGTTACTCCATTTGCTTTCACTGTGTTTGCTTATTGTACAAACTTCGTTAAATGTTCGTTTGGGTCCTCAGTTGCATTTCCTGAGAATTGGTTTTGTTGTACAGCTGACAGCAATGAGGGTTTCAGCTCGAAATCGTTTCGCGTAATAGCTGGGGCAGCAATGCTACTTCTAGGCTCCATCTGAGAGGGTGTAGCGTATGCCTTCAGCGGTTTGTTTTGAGGTCCTTCAGCCATCTTTGATTCTTCTTCGGATTTGGGAATGGGAGTGAGAGGATCGGGAATGTTATGTTTTAGTTGGTACTCAATGATGCGACTTCTTCAATGTAAGAAGCGCTCTAGTTCTGCGACTGAAGGTTTTAAGATATCGCCTTGTGGGTGATTACTTGGCATACAATCGACAGAACTATTAAAGGAAAAATGAAATTGTTAACCTAGTCTATACGGCGTAACGGAAGGTTACACTATTGACTAAACGGGTCCCCGACAACGGCGCCAAAAACTTGATCGCGACTTTCTATGTCTAATATAACTTAATTGCAAGTGCACAGTCTATCGCGTAGTAATAAAAGATATCGATCCCACAGGGACTCGTAATTAAACTAGTGTTCTCGGGAGTTACTATGTTTAGCTAGGTAGATAATGTTTAAGGAAATAATTTCTGTCACTAAAGGGAACTAAAAATGTTACTTGAATTATAATTACGTGAATCAATATGCAGTAATTATGTTCTTCGGGGATTTGACAAGTTACCGGTGTATGAAATATTTTTCAGAATTTATTTAAGCAGAAAGTAGTGATCTGAAGACTTTCGTCTCACGATGGTTGTTGACGCTAGTCATAATTCTAAGGGCCAAATGTACGCTTTCGCTGTCCCATTCGGGGTTAAAACTACTTTTTGGAAATCTCTAAGTTCTAATCCATTTAAAAGTGCTTTCGCTGTTATTAAAACAAATGCCTAGTGCTTACTATCTGGTCTTACCGCAGCTGTCGCTTGTTGGTTCATACCTTAATTAATTTCCCACTGTCGTGGCAAAACTACTTTTAAATAAGTTCTCGCTTTCGCGACGAACATTTATTCAGTAAATAAGTTTAAACACTCACACCATAAACAACTTTTGAAAAGGAAAATTTTCAACCAGTTATTATCAAATCCCGTCTGAATTATTATTACATATCGATTACTCTGATTTAGCTAGACATGGATTTGGGAAAGGTAAAACATAAATAAAAACAGAAACTTAGAACATTCATATTACTGATAATAAAAGTTACAATTAACAAAATAATGAAAAACCTGTAACGTATCCAATTGGCTTTTGGCCAAATCCCAACGATGTCGGCAGGATTATGTCTTCAAACCAATAGAGCGCACAAATGAATATTGTCGAAATGGAATACAGGAATAAGGAAAGGAAACAAAAAGCAGAAAGAATAAAACTAAATTTTTGCTCTGGAAATAAAATTGGGCAGCACTTCGTTGTCTGAATGCGGCTCCCTTTCTCAGCTCCCCCCTTCCCCTTTTATAGAAATAGAATTCTAACGGTTGTAATTTGAAGAAGGTGGACTTGGAGGCAGAAATATCAGAGAGTAGTGGTCCACTATTTGGGACTTGGAACTGCATTTTGCACGTTCATTTGAAGTTGTGCGTTTTTGCCTGCATGACGGTCGTCATGGTGTGTGACGGTCGTCATGGAGGTGTGACGGTCGTCACAGCAGCAAAATGTGTATTCTGCGTTTTTCATGTTGTTTTCATCTGGTTTTCGTCCATATTTCATCTGTAATTACTTCTTTTCTTCATATTGCTTTGTTTAGACATGATCATCAAATACCTGCAAAATATCAGACAAATAACACGGAAAGAACCCGAAATCGGATCGAAAACGGTCAAACATCAGTTGAATTATGCATCAATATATATATATATATATATATATATATATATATATATATATATATATATATATATATATATATATATATATATATATATATATATATATATATATATATATATATATATATATATATATATATATATATATATATATATATATATATATATATATATATATATATATATATATATATATATATATATATATATATATATATATATATATATATATATATATATATATATATATATATATATATATATATATATATATATATATATATATATATATATATATATATATATATATATATATATATATATATATATATATATATATATATATATATATATATATATATATATATATATATATATATATATATATATATATATATATATATATATATATATATATATATATATATATACGATTTCATGTTATCATCAGCGGGAAAGTCTCGATCACGGGGAAGCGAGAGAACAGAGAAATTAGTCGTTAGTGTGCTCGCTAGGATATCGCATCCTATGCCTACATATTCTCGTCTGGTACGAGAAATCAGAGCAGCTGTAGTTCAGCTAACTACAGAGAACGGTCTTGATTGCACGGGGGAAAGAGAAGAGAGCTCAATCGCCAAGACGCGAGAGAAAAAGGGAAGTCTTAATCACCAGGACGCGAGATAAAAGGTTCGAAACGGGACGCACACGCTAAGTCCTAAACGTAGGAGCGAATGCGTCGCATATCACCCAAAGGGTGTACACTAAACATTCTAGACGAGTGAGAGGAAGCCCCCCACTTATCATTTCCCCCGTTTCTAAACGAATACTCACAACACTCGACGGTTGAAAAAAAGGAGATGAAAGAAGTGAAATAAAAACAATGTTACCGAACGGAGTGGTTCCATTGACCCTTGACTTTTGCGTACAAGCTCCATTTCCAAGCTTTCCTCTTTTGATCCTTGATGATGACATTTCAAACCAGAACCAATGTGACGTTGAACCGTCATAATTTGACTTATAAAAGAAGTCAAACTCTAAGAGGTAGCGTATTGATATTCGTGTCAAAGACAAGATAGAGAAATGATATTGAGAATCATTATCCAATTGAATCATGTCACACGGACAGCACAACAGAAAAGCAAAATAAAATCAAAAGAAGAAGAAAAGATGAGGAGAGAAAAAGCGGTCTCGGATCCTACGTCATACATCAACAAGTTGATATATAATGGTTTATGGAGGTCTCGTCATCGACCTACAAAATAAACATGGTGAGAAAAATCCAATAACAAAAGGAGATAAGAACTCAACTTTTAAATAGAAAATAAAATCCTAAAGGAAAAATAAGTTCTAAAAAAAACAAGAAAATAAGCATAAAAAATAGAGTATAAACTCTATAAGAAAATATATGCATATATTATATTCTAAAAGAAATACAAAACTTTAATTCTTAAAAGAGTATACTAAAATATATTCAAAATATAATACATAAATCTACACAAAAATATATTTACAAAACAATTACAAAAAAATAAAACAGAGGGGGATGCAGTGGCAGCAGTGCAGGGGTATAATCCAGAAAACATGGTTGGGCTTGGCCCAAAATCCAGCAACCAAAAACAAACAGCCAGCAATGGGGGTGTACGAAAACTATAGGGTGTGCAATCCAGTAAAGTCTGGTTGGGCTTGGCCTAACGTTACAAACAGCAACCAAAAGCAACACAGGGGGCGCAATGAGGAAACACGGGGGTACGGTAAGCAAAAAAAAATGAACAAACGGGCCCTAAGGCCCACTAACCAAACAACCCGGTCATCCTAGCTCCTTCACCTTCGTTAACCTTTCTTCCCCAACTTTAACCCTAGCGCCGCTGCATCCCTTCCCCTCATCGTCTCCGTTTTGCTCCCTCAGCCTCATACTCAAACGAAACTTCTCTTTTTCTCAGCTCAGTTTTGATTCGTCCAAACGTCATCACCACCTGCAATAGGAAATCAAGCCATACCAGTAAAATCAAAATAACCGTGATTACTCTTCCGTTTTCTGTTGCATGAACTCCGTTTTTGAGCTAGCGGTTGGATATCAGAGGTGTTTGATTTTGTTGTTGAAGTTTGATTCACGAAGGAAAACGAAGGAAGCTCGCTCATATCACTCGAGGCGAGCTGAAGATCCATGGATTCAGAAAGATGTTTGACGGATGATCTCTAATGAAGTTGTTTTGCATGTGTTGAAGCTTGAGGTAATCGTTCATGAGGTCCGAAGTTAACAGAGGGTTTGCATGTCATAGATGAACAAAAATCTGGAGGTGTGAGTTCAACAGAGTGTTTTGTTTTGTGATTATCCATTGGAGTTTACGAAGGTGGTTGAAGTTTGCTTGGAGGTTCGTAGAGGTTCGATGAAGATCTGGAAACGAGCTCGAACGCGATGAAGTTGGAATTATTGTTGTGAGACTTGTAGATCACATGAGGTTTTGAAGGATGTAGATCTGAGATTTGAAGTTTGGATCAGTGATATTAAGTTTGAATCTGGAGATGTAGGTTTAGATCTGGGAAATTGTGGATGAAGCTATGAAGGTTGTTATGAACTTCGGACGAAATTGTTTGAGTAAATCTGGAAAAACATTGAAGGTTTGAATAAGTTGATGAACGCAGGTGAATTTTGCATGAGTTTGGATGAATGTGATTATGAATTTTGTGAAGATTCTGGGAAAAAAAGATGATGAATGCGATGAAGATTGCTGAGTTTCTAGAGAACTCGTATGAAAAATGACGGTATGATGAAGGATCTGGGAATAAGTGATGAACACGGACGAAGTTCATATGAATATGATGAACATTGAAACAAATCTGGAAAACTGGGATGAATGCTATGAATTTTGGATGAAGATGTGAAAAAGAAACTGGAAAAAACCACATGAACACGAAAAACGTGAAGAACTCGTGAAGAAAATCTGGAAAACCATGGATGAACACTATGAATGCGATGAATTTTCCGGCGAGGATTTCCGGCAAGGTTTGATCGGTTTGATTTGTCCGGTGGGATTTTCAAGCGTTTGCATGGGGACGCGTGCCAATAATTAAGGAGGCTATTTATAGCCTGACAAGTGTCACATAGAGGATAATGGGCCTGCAAAAAATCTGATTAGTGGACAATTAATATTAAAGCTGAATTAATTAAAGCTGAACCAACAATTAATAACAATTAACGAAAGCTGCAAGCAAAATGATGATGGATTAATAAAGAAATGTTGATTAACTAAAATCAATTAATTAAAAGCCACTAAATCTAACTAATATATTAACTAACTAAAAACAAATCCAAACAATTAATAACAATTAATCAATTAAAAGCTCTAATATAGATTAATAAAAATCTAATAAAAGAAATTAAAAGAAATAATAAAATTCATTATATTCTAAAAACAATTAAAATTCTAGAAACATTATTTAAAATCTATATTAAAATTAAATCTAAAAAAAAGAGTAAATCTACAAATCTATTTAAAAAATGTTAATATTCTAAAAAACCTCTAGAAAATAGAAATAAAATCTAGAAAAAAATTAATCAACAAACAAAGATGCGAGAAAGCGGCAAAATAAACAGTAACAAAACCGGATACCGAAATACCACCAAAATCAACAGCGTAGACTGAATCACCGGGCAGAGCGCCAATTCCAAAATAAAATCTCTGTATCCGAAACGGTTTGAATCGTCTGAGACACGAGGAAAAGGGCTGTAATCCTGATAAACTCAATCCGGCTGCAAAAAATGCACAGTATGCAGATGCAAATGCAAATGAAGCGAAACATAAGCCAAAAAATAAGAAACGTTTGGTCAAATTTTGGGGTGCAACAGCGCCTGGGGGCGATATGCGACTCACTAATTCCTATATCATAGTCTTTAGTGCAAAGTGAATCACAAATCAAATCAATTCACTTCACTAAAACTCACAAACAAAACTCAAACCTTTTATCCTTCGAGATTTTTTCTTCAAGCTCATTTTCAGAAAGAGTGTATTACTTTTCTGTTCTACCGCAAACAGGCATCGACCCTAAATGCTGGAATGGGAACTTAGTATCGCTCATAAAAAACACTTACCCAACCTTTGATTTTGTTACTCGAACTACGTTTGATCTGATTTCTCATACCAAATGAGTACGTAGGCACGAGTGGTGATGTCTTAGCAAGCAACCTTCCCCATCACTCGTAGTTTTTTGAACCACGTTGACTCTGACTTTCCCATTGCACGAGGGAATAAGTAGGCATAGGGTGGCAATGTCTTATCGAGTTTCCTTTTTCTTTGTTTCCCGTTTCTGTTTGGAAGTTTCTTTTAGATAACACACCCTTTGATTAGACAACAAGCATGGATCTCGTTGAGCACAACGAACGTGAGGGGTGCTAATACCTTCCCCTTGCGTAACTGACTCCCGAACACAAGATTTGGTTGCGATGACCTTGTATTTTCCCGTTCTTCAGGTTTTATTCAATCGTTTCCTTTCCCTCCTTTGAAATAAATAACGTTCGGTGGCGACTCTTCTGTTTGTTTCTGCCATTTGTTTTTTCGCAGTTGCAACAACTGACGAGTTTGCTGGGGGTCGAACCTAGAATCTTTGGTTCCCTATGCTAGTCAATCCTAGTGCTTGTCTATTTCTGTTTCATTGGGTGTTTACTTTTGTGCAATTACTTGGTTTTATGTACATTATCTGTTGTATATTATTGTATTTGCATTTTACTGTTGCATATTATATTATGATGTTGTTGTTGTGTTGTTGGATGGGTTGTTCCATGAGAGATAAGCCCACTACCTAGGCTTAAGTATACAGTTAGGATTAGAGTGGAGAGTAGTATGGCGTATGTGGCGTCTGACCATGTATAGTTGACACGAAATTCACGTCCAGACGAGGTTTTCTTTGGAGATACTATATCTTGTGTTTTTGGTGCAGATGATAGGGTGTTGACTTAGAAAGCTTAAGACTTTGGAGATCGTTCATTGGGAAGTCAATTGAGACCTCCTTGATTGATGATGATGCCAAACCGTAGATGGTGAATGTATCATCGTTTCTCGACCTAAGAGTCCGTGATACTGACGACATGCATAAGATGCCTTTGTACAAGACTAGAACCCACATGTGAGAGGGGATGGGTTTTTGCAAGAAATCTTGACTTTCAACCAACTCGATTTTCTAGTTTCCTCGTTAGTGCAAAATTTTGATCCTGAGTATTCTGGTTTTCTACCACCTCAGTGTTCTGGTTTTTTGAGTTTCTTATCAGAGTGAAGTTCTGGTTCTATTCAGTCAACATCACAATATCTATCTTAAGCATTGGATACCTTGATCTCTTGTGTACATTTGCATAATCATTTTGCATCTTAACATTGCATGTTTATGTACTTTCAGGTTCTCGTCTCTCCTTTGATTCTGGTTGTCTGGTTTTCTATAGAGATGGAGGTTGACAGAAAGGATATCATCGTATACAAGTTCTCGTCGCCAGAATTGGGATCTCTTCTTGATCTGTTTATTATGGTTTATCCCAGTATTCTTGAAGTCTTCAAAAGAGATTATGGGAGGATTTTGGATTTCGTCTACAACATCTCAAACTATGAGTACAAAGCCATTCATACCTTGTTGCAGTTCTATGACCCACCTCTGCGTTGTTTCACCTTTCCAGACTACTTTTTGGTTCCCACTTTAGAGAAGTATGCTCATATCTTAGGAGTCCCTGTCCAAGATGGAGCACCATTATTTTATTATGAGGAGAGCCCAGATTTTGACAAGCTTGATGATGCTCTTTATTTGAGCAAGTATGTGTTAGTGGATAATGTTATCAACAAAGGCGGAGTCTCAGGATATACCTTAGCCTTCTTTGTGGAGAAAGCTTAGCAATATGCCAGTGAGGGTTGTTAGGTTGTTTTCAATTCCATCTTGGGATTTTGTTTATGGTATTGTGCTATTTCCCAACGTGTCAGACTTTGTGGATATGAGTGTTATTCGCCTCTTAGTATCGAAGAATCTTGTGACGACGTTCTTAGGAGATCTATACAATTTCGTGCATTACAAGAATAAGAAGAATCGAGGAAAGATAGTTTCTTGTTATGCACCACTTTTCCATAAGTGGCTTATGGATCATCTTCCTCGTTCTGGAGCTTTCGTTAATGCTAGGAATTCCTTATAATGGTAAAAAAGACTGATGGGTTTAACCGCCAAAGATATTGTATGTTTCAACCGAGATCTGTTTAGTAAAGAGGTCATCTTCAATTGTGGTAGCTTCCCCAATGTGCCTTTGACGGGAAGGAAATGGGGAATCAACTACAATCCTTCTCTCACCGTCAGACAATTTGTCTATGTGTTGCGGTGAGAATCGTGATACCAAGCTATTGAATTAACTTGAATCTTTAATTCTTAAATTCAAAACCGGACTTTAATTTATCCAAAGGAAAGGTCTAAAGAAAGAAAAACCCTTTTCGCGATGTAACAACAACGCTAAGAGATTCGGGGATCGGGGGTTGGTTATGCCTAGGGTAGGTATTTCACATCCTAGACATCTGTAGTACTCTACAGGAACCTTTTGTTTGTTTGCATGCTATGTTTGCTAAATATTTGCTAGGTTTGGAATTGGGTAAGGGGTGAAGAGATAGGTAAAGACCTAGGGATAGTTTCTAAGTTTGCTCGCAAAGACGTTCACCTCACTAGGTTTGAAGAAGACTTGACTATGATCAAGGTTCAAAGGGGAACAAACATAACAATGTTTGTGTAGAGTTTCACAAAAATCTCTAAATCTATGTTGTAACACTCAAGAGGGGAGTAAGTAATCATTACTATGATTCTTACATAGAGTTGACAACTCTATCCTAGGGTTCTAGTTGAAGAGCACTCCTAGCCAAGGTGGGTCTTTCAGACTTAGAGCAAAGTCTAATGGCTTATACTTAAACTAACGTTCAAGAGGACTTTCACAAAGTCAAGGGAGGGTAATGAGCTATCCATGACACAAGAGTCAATGGAGAGACTTTTCCTTTGGAATGAGAGAGAGGAGGCAACTTGGATGAGAACTAAAGAGTTCCATCACTTGCGGAAGAAATATTTAACAAAGTACTACACACTTAAACATGATGAATACAAAAGGAGTATGGTTACAACCAAGCAAGCAAACAATGCCACAATTAACAAGGATTAGAATAATACAATTGGTTTCAACCAAGTATGACACATCTTTACAAAGATGAAGGTAACAACTCAAGGGATACATATTAACAAATATGGAAGTAGGAATCATGCAAGTAAGTCACAACTTAAGATGATCATGTTATAAACTCAAAGTGTATCAAACATAACAACATTAAGCATTGATGATAATCAAGTATAACCAAGTATGTAAGACATGTCACAACAATTTAGGTTCAAAATTTTAGGAAGGAAACAACACGTTTATGGTAACAACCAATGAGAAACAAAGCCTTAACATGTTAACAAACACAAGGGAATCAATCACAATCAAATCTTACAAGATAAGTCAAGCATGGTTTTTAAAAGAAATTCAACAAGATGCAAGGTAACGACCCTAACAAGGAACCAACTTTCAAGTAGGCAAGAAGCATCATAAACATGAACAACTTGAAATATTTTTCATCACATGAAACTGGCTAATGTTGTGAACATTTTGCAAGAAGAATGGGTTGAAAATAATAAAATATGTGCAAGTTATGAATTTTTGATTTTTTCATGAAGAAATAAAGAAATAATCAAGCAAAAAAAAGAAAGAAAGAAAATGGCCATGGGAGGAGTTGAACTCACACCCTCATGTTTACAAACACAAGGCCTAACCACTCAGCCACTTACAAGCGCATGCTAAACAATTGTCTAAGGAGAAGAAAATGATGAAAACATGGTAAAAATAAAATAGAACCAAAAATGTCCCATATAGGGATCGAGCTCAGGACACAAGGAAAGAAGGGCATAAGGGGCGCATGAGACAACCACTGGGGTGGCGATACATCCAAGTATTTTGCCACCCCAAATAAAACATAATGCTTCTTTGAGCAAGATTTCTGGGCCAGGGCAAGGCAAAAATACAAGTGAATTGCAAGAATGCGTTTTCAACCAAACTGTGTCAAAACTCAACCAAATTAAATGAAATTTAAGTCAAACATGCTTGATTTTTGATAAGGGCTGCAGTGGTATCAACCAATTTGTGACATGAAGCTCCTAACTAAAAACACGATGGCAAGTGCAAATGAAGTTTTTGAATTGCATAATGGAAGTCAAGGTATGAATTGAGAATGTTCAGATCAAACAATCATCGCACACAAGCTAAAAACATGTCAACAGATGATTCTGCAATCCAAGATTGAGCATAAACCAATGGTTGCAAGTATGGCATGAAGTGATGCAGGACTGTCAAAGTGAAAATGGAAGGTTCAGTTCATACAGTTATCACATACAGGCTTCAAATCATGTTAGCTAGCTGGCTCTAGGATTCATGGATCAATCAATCATTGTTCAAACAGAAACTGGTATGGTGTGTGCAGCTGTGGTATGCAAAAACTGTTGAATTGATGATGCATCATGGTAGTGAAAGATCAATCCAGCTAGAATCAAGTCATGTAACCAATACACACATATTGCAAACATGATAGCAGATGATGTTATGCTTAAAACTCAGTCACATCTTTCTCAAAACAGAATCTGGTATGTTGATGGCAAGCATAAATGAAAATGTAGTGCTGTTTGGAAAATGAAAAATGATTTTGAATGCAACATGGTACATGGTATGAACAAGTCAGTTTAGCATCACAGAACAAGTCCTAAACATGTTAACTACTGGTTCTAGGCTCATAAATCAAGCATAAATCATCCAAAACATAAAATGACATGCTGGCAGCTAAGGCAAAGTTGATTATGCAGCAAGAGAGATCATGTCATGAACAAAGCATTTTCAGGTTATGCAAACATCATACACAAGTTCTAAACATGCTAACTAATAATTCTATGCTCAAAGATCAATGAGAAATATCGTAAAAAAGAATTTGGGTGTGCTGTTGCAAACACCTAGTTGAAAGTGCAAAACTGTTTTGAAAATGTAGGACAGGCTTGATCATGCAAATACCACACACAAATTCCAATCATGTTATCTAATGGTTCTGAATTTATAAATCAATCGAAAGCAGCTTAACACAGAAATTGGTATGCTCATGGAAAATGCAGGGCTATTTTGAAAATGGAAAGCAAGTTAATGATGCAGCAAGGTACAGGTTATGTGATAACAATCATCAATATTCCAAGACAACAAAGATACAGCTTGTTATGGCATGATTCATGGTGAGTACAAAAACCTCAATAACAAATTCCACATCAAAATCCAAACAGATTCATTTCAACCAGGGCATTTTGTGTAACCTTGACAAAGATTAGATGTTAAAGACAGTAGCGACAACTTAAAACGACCAAGCAAATGGAAACTGACAAGTCCCCTTTCAAATAGCTTTGGCACCCAAAATCATGATTTCAATATCACACATACCAAATGAGAAGTATGCAACACATTTTTTTCATTACAATGTAAGCAAGCATTTTCAAGGCAGTTACTAAGTCAAGTACACAAAAATCTGAACAAATTCAAATCAACAAATCACAATTCCATGTTAAACCTCCTAAGGCTTCTCTTGTGGACAGTTTTCTTAAAAACACATTTGAAGCATCACAAGGCACATTCTTGGCAGAATATCATCAACATATCACTTTATAAACATCATACTTTAACAAAAGCAAGGATATTGCAACAAAAACAAACTCTTGACAAGGATCATTTCCAACTAGATTTTGGGGCAGCATGAACATTATTTTCAAAACAGAACTCAATCAATCCCAACAACTACAAAACATTACATGTGATGTATAATGAGGAGGCTTAGAATTACATACCTCTTGTAGACCTTCTTGAGCAAGCTTAATAGCAGAGAAACCCATAGATCCTCTATTGGCACCAATTTTGATGCTTACTTCCTCTTGAAGCAATAAGTAACTTTTGGGGCAGTTTGAGTAAACAAAATTCCAGCTGGTTTTTGAGCTTTTAGACAGTTAAAGCAAGATGGATATGAGATGTTGGGGGTGTTGAAGTGGTAGGAATGGACTTAGGTAGTGACTTGGCTCTCAAAATGCATAAAAGTCAAATATATGAAGGTATGAAGGTTGACTTTTAGATTGATGAATTTTTTGAGGAAAGTAATGATGGGAACAATTTCAAATGGTCATTTTAAGGGTGTGTATGTGGTCTTTGAACTGTTTTGGTGTTTGGAATAAGAAATGGCATGAAAAGTGCAAAATGGTGGATTTCGGTGATTTTGAGAAGTTATGCACTTTCAAGCAAGGAAGGAAATGAGAGAGCTATGAGTTTCTGTGTATTCTTGATAGCTCTGGTGTGTCTAAAAACATATAGGAAGCCTCTATTTATAGGGAAAATGAGGGTGAGGGCAGATTTGGTTTTTTCACTTTTGGAGGGAGATTTTGAAGAAAATCTAGCCAAGATCATGTGGCAGGTTTTCTCATCAGTTCTTGGGCTCAATGCAGGGCAAAATATCAAGTGAAACGAGGGGGATGATGTGACTGAAGTGAGGCTAGCTGAGTAGGGAACTGCAGCTGCAACCTTCACTCAAAAAGTTTCTCTTTCTTCCTTCTTTAATTGAATATTATATTGGCAACCTGCTTGCAACTTGCAAGGTCCATCAATCTCTTCGTTCTTCTGGTTTTCCATTCATCTAAGCCTCAAATTATCAAAATGAAACATGATCCAATGGTTGAGGATGGTCCAAGTTACTGAAAATTGAATTTAGGAAAATGTTGAAATGGTGACTCAAGTGTTAAAACACCATCTTGTTGAATTCATAACTCTCAGCTAATAAGGGCTATGAAGGAGTTCTACCATATTTTATAAAGCCCTCATGTAGCTCTACAACTTTCATGTTTTTGAGATTTTCAAATTCCCACTGAAACTAGGTCAAAAGACCTCTCAAAGTTGCTGAAAAACATGCCTAAAAGGCCAAATAAAACTTAGAATTTTTTCTAAGTTATTTCCCTTCTTGAAATGAATTTGGTCATAACTCCAAATCTATGCATTTTCTGATCATATACCACTTTGGGACTTTTGTAGGACTTGTCGAGAGCTTTCCAATGAGATTTGAACCAACTCAATTGGATGTGTGGTTGAGAAGTTATGGTCTTGCCCCTTTCAAAATCCTAATTCCCGACTTTTGCGATTACTCCTCAATCCTTGATCCAATGGTCATGAAATTTTATGGGTAGGTGTAATATCACATTAGTAACATTTTGTCTTCACATTTTGAGGTCAAATTCCTTATGAGTGAGGAGTTGACTTTTCGATCAACCGAACGATCGATCGATGACTACCGAGTCGACTGTTGATGTTCCGGGTATTTTGAGGCCTTGAAACTTCTTGAGTAGACTTTACTAAGCCATAGGAACTTCATGGACCATGATCCCACCATTTGAACACTTTTTAAATCCAAATTCAAACCACAGTTGACTTTTCCTGATCGAAAACCCTAATCGGGTATCCTGAACTGCGCTGTTCTTGATCCTTGGGTGACAACCTCAAATTGGATTCATACTTGATCCATTTTGATGATGTGGAGATTTATTTCATGGAGAACCAATCCAATACGTTGACTGATTAAACTCTTGAAATCTCGATTCTCGGTTGTATGGAACCCTAATTCCTGTATCTTAACAAAGATAAACTCGAAATAGGTTAAGGTTAGATAATCAAATGAATATGATCTAAAAATGATGATGAGGATCTAAGGGGTCAAAATTTGGGGTGCAACAGTTGCCCCTATTTAAATATTTTCACTAGATGGCAATGAGAGATGATAATCCTCATAGAATCATAGTGAAAGGTATTTAAATATAGCAAACCAAAAATTTTGTCCCTTAGATCCGATGGTATGCAAAAGGACAAATGAAAATATGTCATGAATCTAAATGATGCTTTATGCTGCTTGAATGCATGACAGATGCAGACACACGAGCAAAGATAAGAGAACGACAATACGACGAGTAACCACTCACGAGGGACTCAACACACTAGGGAAAGATCCAAGGCAAAGTAAGCAAAATAGTTCAAACATGACTAAAGATGCTGTATAGGGGAATCTTTCACGCAGGGGACGCAAACTCCACCGGGGAAGACAAATCGTCACTGGGGAAAAGGAGACACACTCCACTGGGGAAGAAGGCAATTCTCCACCAGGGAAGCGGAAGAAAAGAGATGCAAACCTCACTGGTGAAAACCAAATAAGGAAATTCCTATAAAGAAGAGTTCGAACAGGATCTTCAGGAAAAGACTAGAAACAAGACCAGACGCACCGGGGGTGCTAGTGTCCACTAGATCTCCGAGACTCGAATGGGGAAAGCGACAGCTTTGCTGGGAACATTGGTGACTACCAGAATTAACAAACAGTTTCAAGTGGTGTTAGTTTCCACTAGACTCACAGGGGATGATGGTGACGACCAAATCAGGGTATGCCAATAACAACTAGGTCAAGATAATGCTAGTAATTACTAGACTTAACTGGGAAGATTGGTAACGACCGAGTCCAAGGAGACCAATAACCATTGGATTTGGGTAATACCACTAAATACTGGATTTTCAAAGGGTTTGGTAACAACCAGACCAAAGTGATGATAACAATCAGATTTAAGCGATGCCAATAACTATTGGTTCTGGATAATGCTAGAAACCACTAGATTTTCTAAACTATGCTAGTGACCACTAGACTTAGAAAAATTAGTAATAACCGAATCAAAAGGTACCAATAACAATTGGATTTGAAGGTACTACTAGTAACTACTAGATTCAGAAAGATTGGTAATAACTGAATCAAAAGGGACCAATAACAATTGGATTTGAAGGTACTACTAGTAACTACTAGATTCAGAAAGATTGGTAATAATCGAATCAAAAGGTACCAATAACAACTGGTTCTAGGCGATGCCAATAATTATTGGACTTTTAGGAAGTTTTGGTAACAACCGACTCAAGTACCAATGACCATTGGTTTTAAAAGGCAATACTAGTAACCACTAGATTTTAGCAAAGATTGGTAATAACAGAATCAAAAGGACTCCAATGACGATTGGTTGGCTTTTTATAACAGAGCCAGTGACAACTGAGTTTGAAAAACTGTTGTTGACGACCGATCGGGGTACTAAATAACAATTGGTTTTAAACAAAGCTAGTGACTACTAAACTTTCCCAGATCATCGGTGACAACCAAATTGGATATAAATATTAGTAACAACTAAACCATCACAATTAGCTTCCCAGAGAAGAAATAGCAATCTCAGATTACTGGTAACAATTGGGGTATCAACCTCAAAGCGAAATCTGCGGCAACGGATCGGAGAGAGATAGTGACCAAAGGATCTCGAAGGAAACAGCCGACCAAACAGAAACCAAAACCACATGCAAACAAATGCGTATGCTGATATGTTGCCGTATGTAAAATGCAGACCGACCCACAAGAAAAAGGAAATGCAAATCAAGGAAAACAAAGAGGGAGCTCGTCACGCTGAGTCTCAATTGCTTCAAGTTAGGCGGCACTTTCTTTTGGCGTAGATAACAATCTTCCAAGACGGACAATATCCTCGTAATCCTGCAGAGGAGAAGTCCTTGCTTAAGAGCAGGAATTGCTGTCGGACGCATCTAGTTTGGTCAGAGGTGACAACAAACTTTCACGGCTTGAGAACTGCGTAATATTTTCGAATTACCTCTAGAGTTCTTCAATCGTTTTGTCAAATTGTTTTTTTTCTTTAAAACAAAAATTTAAGTTTTTCAAAACACTTCGCTTTTCGAAAAAATCCTTACTAACAAATAAGTGAAATTGCATAACAAAGACAGAAGATCATAACAATGATTGGCCAAAATCTGATTTCATTGATAGACAAGAACTTTACAAAGGGCAAAGCCTTGGGAACTCTATACATTTGGAAAAAATGGCAAACAGAAAGGGTTTCAGAATTCCATAATAATTCGGTCCTTCTAACTATCAGTTCATTTGCTTTGCTTCTTCTGACGAGAACGACAGATGTTGACATTTCTTCTAACACCTTGCACAAGACTTTCCCCCGGTGCTTGTCAGCTTTAATCTTCTGACTTCCGTCTTGCTGAAGTGCTTGAATCACCTTTCTAGGTTTTCCGCTTTAGGCGTAGTACTTTCTTACTGCATCTGAGTTGATAGGGTATTTGAGTTGTTCGCCATCCATGGTCTCAAGAATTAGAGATTCTCCGGAGAAGACGGTTTTTACAACGAAAGGGCCATCGTAATTGGGCATCCACTTTCCGCGCATATCCTTTTGAGTTGGTAGAATTTTTCTAAGCACCAGCTCTCCTTCCCTATACTCTTTGGGACGAACCTTCTTGTCGAATGCTCTTATCATCCTTTTTTGATAGATCTGGCTATGAAACATGGCCGTCATTCTTTTCTCATCAATGAGGTTCAATGAGTCGAACCTTTCTTTTATCCATTCGTCTTCCTCAAGCTTGGCTTCCATCAAGATCTTTAGAGAAGGTATTTTGACTTCGATGGGTAGCACGACGTCCATCCCATATACTAAGGAAAAAGAAGTTGCTCTTGTTGAAGTTCGGACTGATGTTCGGTATCCATGTAGAGCAAATGGTAACATCTCGTGCCAATCCTTGTAGGTTATGACCATCTTCTGTACTATTTTCTTGATATTTTTGTTTGCAGCTTCGACTGCGCCATTCATCTTGGGTCTGTAAGGAGACAAATTGTGATGCTTGATCTTGAAGTCGTTACAGAGTTCCTTCATCGTTTTTTTGTTTAGATTCGGCCCATTGTCAGTAATAATCTGGTTAGGGATATCGTATGGACAGATGATTTCTTTTTTGATGAAGCGGGCAACCACTTGTTTCGTCACGTTCGCATACGACGCTGCTTCCACCCATTTGGTGAAGTAATCAATTGCAACAAGGATGAAGCGATGGCCGTTGGAAGCTTTTGACTCTATTGCCCCAATCATGTCTATGCCCCACATTGCAAAAGGCCATGGTGACATCATCACATTGAGAGGATGTGGAGGGACATGCACTTTGTCAGCATAGACTTGGCATTTATGGCATTTCCAAGCGAAGAGGATGCAATCCTTCTCCAGAGTTAACCAAAAGTAACCGGCTCTTAAGATCTTCTTAGCCATGGTGTGGCCATTGGCATGGGTACCAAACGTTCCTTCGTGCACTTCATTCATTATGAGACTTGCCTCTTTTTCATCGACACATCGAAGTAAAACCATGTCGTGGTTTCTCTTGTACAAGGTGCCATTACTGATGAAGAACTTAGCCGACAATCTTCATATGGCTCTTTTGTCAATTCTGGATGCGCCAGTTGGATATTCCTGATTTTGAACAAAGTTCTTGATGTCGTGGAACCATGGTTTCTCATCAGTTTCTTCATCTATTGTCATAACATATACGGGTATTGTCCTTCTTTCAATGCGAATCAGAGGCGCCTCGTTAAGAAACTGGACCTTCCACATTGATGCCATCATGGCTAATGCATCAGCGATGTGATTTTCCGCTCTCGGTACATGCTTGAAGGTAATTTCATCAAAATATTCGGCCATCTCTAGGATATGAGTTTTGTAAGGGATCAACTTTTCATCTCTGGTTTCCCATTCTCCTTTGAGCTGGTAGATCACCAAAGCAGAATCACCGATTACTTCCAAGATTTTGATGCGAAGATCAATAGCAGCTTCCAATCCTAAGATGCAGGCCTCATACTCGGCTATGTTAGTCGTACATGAGAAACAAAATCGGGCTGTGACGGCAATATACCCTCCGGTTGGATTTTTCAAAACAGCTCCAACACCATGTTTGTTCTTGTTTGATGCTCCATCGAACATCATTTCCCATCGGGATCCAGGCTCAGGACCTTCTTCAGGACCAGGCTCTGGCTTCGTGCGTTGAATGTACATCACATCTTCATCAGGAAACTCAAACTTGAGTGGTTGATAATCTTCCATGGGATGCTCTGCGAGGTGTTCTGACAAGACACTTCCCTTGATATACTTTTGAGCAACATACTGAATATCATACTCTGACAAGAGCATATGCCATCTGGCCAATCTTCCCGTTTGAGCTGGCTTTTCAAAGATGTACTTGATGCGGTCCATCTTAGAAATCAGCATTGTGGTGTGGCAGATAATATATTGTCTTGCGCTTGGCAGCCCATGCTAAGGCACAACAGGCTTTTTCTAGGGGAGAATAACGACTCTCGTAATCGGTGAACTTCTTGCTCAGATAGTAGATTGTGTGCTCTTTCTTTCCCGACTCATCAGTCTGGCCCAAGACGCAACCCATTGAATCTTCTAGTACTGTCATATACATGAACAAAGTCCTTCCAAGCACAGGAGGAATCAACACCGGAGGTTCTTGTAAATACTGCTTGATTTTCTCAAATGCGGACTAGCAGCTTTCGTTCCATACCACAGTCTGATCTTTTCGTAACAACTTGAAGATCGGCGTGCAAGTAGGAGTTAGGTTAGAGATGAACCTGGAGATGTAATTCAAACGTCTGAGGAACCCTCTGACCTGCTTCTCTGTTTTAGGAGCAAGCATCTCTTGGATTGCTTTAACCTTGTCGGGGTCTACTTCAATTCCTTGTTGACTAACGATGAAACTGAGTAATTTGCCTGAGCAAACCCCGAAGGTGCATTTTGTTAGGTTTAACCTTAGTTGATACTTTTGGAGTCTCTCAAATAGCTTCAACAGATGACCCAAATGGTCTTCTTCACTTTGAGACTTTGCGATCATGTCATCCACATATACTTTAATTTCTTTGTACATCATATCATGGAAGAGTGTGACCATGACCCTCTGATATGTTGCCCTTGCATTCTTCAAACCGAAAGGCATGACCTTATAACAATAGGTGCCCCAGGGTGTGATGAAGGTTGTCTTCTCCATGTCGGCCGAGTCCATTTTTATCTGATTATAACCAGAAAATCCTTCCATGAACGAGAATACTGCGAAACTAGCTGTATTATCCACCGAAGTATCGATATGTGGTAGAGGGAAATCGTCCTTCGGACTTGCTTTGTTTAAATCCCTGTAATCAACGCACATTCTGACTTTGCCATCCTTCTTTGGGACTGGCACGATGTTTGCCACCCACTCCGGATATTTAGATACTGCTAAAAACCCCGCATCAATATGTTTCTTGACTTCGTCTCGGATTTTAAGAGCCATGTCTGGTCTTGATCTGCGAAGTTTTTGCTTGACCGGAGGACACTCTGGATTCAGGGGGAGCTTGTGCATAACAATATCGGTATCCAACCCTGGCATGTCTTGATAAGACCAAGAGAATATGTCAACATAATCTCTGAGGAGTGATATCAGCCTGCTTTTGACCTCTGGCCCCAATGATGTCACGATCTTGACTTCTCTTTTTTTCTCTTCGGATCCCAAGTTGATGACCTCAATCTGCTCTTTGTACGGCTGGAGATAAACATCTTCGTATTCAGTCATCCTCTTCAACTCTTCTGGGACTTCTAATTCTTCATCATTCTCTTCTTCAGCATGGAAGACAGATGAACCACTAGTAGAAAGAACCGAAGGATCATGGGATTATGTGGGTAATGGAGGTATTCTGCATGTTTTATTTTTAGGAATAATTAGACACACACACAGACATGCAGATGAAGGGTTGTTTTACTTTTTTCAAAAAGAGTTGCCATTTTTTCCTTTTAACAAAAAGAGTGAAAATGATAAGCAATAAATAAATGAGAGCTTTAACAAAAACACTTTTCATTCATAGATTTTCAAATCGTAAAGTGGCCCATACAAAATAATTCGCAGGCCTTGGGCAAGACCAGGAACTTTAAAGAAAACACAAAGCTAACAAGCAAAATGAATTACTCTAAAGGTAAAAAGACAAGAATTTCCACAGCCTCCCAGTTGTGTAAAGCTGCTCCTCCCCGAGTTATTAGATGATCTAGATTACAATCCTCATCCTTAGCAATGATGGCGTTGATTTGTATTCCACCACTGGTAAATATTTCTTTCGAAGACTTCTTCCTCATGGTGCTTTCTTTCGGCTCGCCTTCTAGAGTTGGTTTGTAACCCAACCCTTGTCGATCGTTCTTCGCCCGAATGTTGACTTCAATGATCTCCCCCCATCCCAACAGGATTCCAGCTTTTAGGGCCGCTTTGACACTCTGAACAGATGAGAAGGATGGACCATGAGTTATGTCAGATTCGTCGACCAGAACAGCGTGGGCTATCTCTAGAGCTTGAAAGGCTGTTTCAAGGGAATCTTTGTCAGCTTCGATGTATCGAAATGAGGATAAGTTACTCACCATTATATCCTCTTCTCCGTGAATAGTGACCAACTAATCATCAACAACAAACTTCATCTTCTGATGGAGGGTAGAGGTAACAGCGCCCACTGCGTGTATCCATGGCCTCCCCAGTAGACAACTGTAGACTGGATTGATGTCCATCACCTGAAAGGTGACTTCAAAGATTTGCGGTCCTATCATGATAGGAAGATCAACCTCCCCTATTACAGCCTTTCTTGACCCATCAAATGCTTTCACCACGAGAGATGTTGGCCTCATATTAGCACCTTGGTAAGCCAACTTGGCCAGTGTTCTCTTCGACATCACATTGAGCGCGAATCCTGTATCAACAAGCACCCTGGACAACGTATCTCCTTCGCACTTAATTGAAACATGTAGAGCACGATTGTGCTTGCGTTTTTCAGCTGGTAGATCATTGTCATTAAAGTTTAGAGTGTTGCAGGCCGTGATGTTCGCCACAATGGAGTCGAACTGCCCCACTGTAATGTCCTTGGTCACATGGGCTTGTGTTAGGATTTTTAGCAAAGCCTGGCGATGTGCTGGATATCTTAAGAGTAATGACATGAGTGAGATCTTAGATGGCGTCTGATTTAGTTGGTCTACCACCCGGTAGTCACTTCGTCGGATGATTCGCAGAAACTCTTCTTCATCATTTTTGAGGCTCTCTTTTCCTTTGACCAAAGGCTCCTTAGTGACGACTTCCTTGTTAGAACACAGATTGGTTATTAATTATATCTCTATGTTTTGATGATAACTCTTATGAAATTTTGTATTAAAGAATAATATACTCTAAAATTTGTTCAAGTATGTTTGCTGCAGAAGAATATGCTAGGCTCTGAAGCATCAGAAGAATCTGAACGCTGCCTACAGAAGATTCTGAGCGATGTCTACAGAAGAATCTGAAGCAGAAGCTACAGAAGAATCTGAAGCAGAAGCTATAGAAGAATCTGAAGCAGAAGCCACAGAAGCATCTGAAGCATTGAAGACTTTTGTATGAAGAGTTTCAAGCACAGTTTTTCAGAAGACTCTGATAGTACTGTATGCTGCAAGTACTGAGGATCTGATCCCAAACTCTGCTCTGAATTATTACACGCTGAAAGCACACTTGCTGCAATACTCTGATTCAACAAACTCTGATGAACATCAAAGATTCTGATCACTTAAGGCTCTGATGTTATTTGCTGAGTATTAGAAACTTGTTGAAGAAGAATTCAAAGTTATGTTCGTTGGCTTGGCCAAACGACTCTTTCCTCATTTATGCTAGACACAAGAACATAGACAAAAAGGATTTCTCTGTGCATTCTACTTCTAAGAAAGGTCAAGTCATGTGAAGACAAAAAGGCTACAGCCCTTTTCAGCACACAGCCTTCAACGTGAAAACATCTTGGACTTCTATGCCTATAAAAGCAAGACTCCATCTCCCTTCTTGAGTTGACGAATTATTGAAAGAAATTCATTACAAGCTCTCATACAAATTATTCTCTTGCTGAATTTATTTCATAAGTTCTTAAAACTTAAGTGTAAAATCACAGTTGTGATATAGCTTAATTAAAAGCATTTAAACACTTGTCTTATTCTTACATTTGATTGTAAAAGATCCTTAAGAAGATCCAGTTGTGATCAGTAGTTCTTGAGAAGACTAAGAACAGTTGATCTTAGTGCTTGCTATTGTAATCAGTTGATTAATAGTGGATTAAGTCCTTGTTGAGAAAGGAAAATCACTCTTGATAGGGTGGACTGGAGTAGTTGAGTTCAACGAACCAGGATAAAAATCTTTGAGTTTATATTGCCATAAGTTTTATCTATATACTTATTCAACCCCCCTTCTAAGTATTTTCTCACTTTCAGTTGGCATCAGAGCTCCGGTTCTGTGTGTGCTACCACTTCACAGTGACAGAAAAGATCCAGTGAGAAAACTTTGATATATATTTGGTTGTTATTATGGCTCAAACTTCAACATCTAACAGTAACAACAGATATGAAGAAAGGGATAGAATCAGCACAAAACCCCCTATGTTTGATGGGGAGAAATTTGACTATTGGAAGGACAGAATAGAAAGTTTCTTCCTTGGTTATGATGATGATTTATGGGACTTGGTCATAGATGGGTATGTTCATCCCACTGATGGGAATGGCAAGAAAATAGATAGAAAATCTATGACTGAAGCCCAAAAGAAGGAGTTCAGAAATCATCACAAGGCTAGAACAATCTTGTTAAATGCAATATCTCATACTGAGTATGAGGAGATCATAAATAGAGAAACTGCATTTGACATGTTTGAGTCTTTGAAGATTACTCACGAAGGAAACTTGCAAGTTAAAGAGACCAAGGCTCTGGCGTTAATACAGAATTATGAAGCGTTCAAAATGGAAGAATCTGAGTCTATAGAAACTATGTTCTCTAGATTCCAGATCCTCACAGCTCGTCTAAAAGTGCTGGACAAAGGCTACTCAACTGCTGATCATGTGAAGAAGATCATCAGAAGCTTGCCCATCAGATGGAGGCTTATGGTCACTGCTTTGAAGCTAGCTAAGGATCTGAACAAGATCACATTGGAGGAAGTAATCAGCTCACTGAGGAGCCATGAAATTTAACTTGAGGAAGATGAGCCTCAAAAGAAAGGTAAGTCAATTGCCTTAAAATCTAACAAATCTGTGAAAGCTTTGCAGGTGTTAGAAGAAAGCTCTGAAGAGTCTTCTTCTGAAGAAGAAGATGAACTATCGTTGTTGTCCAGAAGAATCAACAGACTCTGGAAGCACAAGTAGAGGAAGTTCAAGAACTTCAAAAAGCCAGATCAGTGCAAGGAGTCCTCTGGACCAAAAAGATCTGGAAAGAAGTTGTTTGCTTTGAATGTAAAGAACCTGAACATTACAAGAATGAATGTCCAAAGCTTCTAAAAGAAAAGCCAAAGAGGAAGTTTGACAAAAAAGAAGAAGGTTCTAATGGCAACATGGGATGATTCAGATGAATCTGGATCTTCATCAGAATCTAAAGATGAATGCGCCAACATGGCTCTGATGGCAGGCGTGGAAGATCAGAATGAAGGATCATCTAGATCTGAATCTGATTCTGAATTTGACTCGGAAGAGGTACTTTCTGATCTCACTAGGGAAGAGCTTATTAAAGTCTTATCAGAAGTCATGAAAAATTATAATCAGATTAAACTCAAATGCAAGAGGCTTAAATGCAATCTTGGATCTGAGAATAATCTGTTAAGGTCAGAAGTTGCTGAGCTAAAAGAAAATAATTTGAAAATAAAAACCAATTTTGAAAAAGCTCAACAAGACTCTGAATCTGAAGCTAAGTCTAAATTCAAAAATATTTTAGAAGAATATGACTTCAGCTTTCAAAAGTTTCTGGCTAAAAGCATAGATAGAAGCAAGATGGCTTCAATGATCTATGGAGTTAGCAGAAACAACAGGAAAGGAATTGGATATTGTTGCATCCCAAATTTTGACCCCTTAGATCCTCATCATCATTATAGGATCATATTCACTTAATTAACTAACCTTAACCCATTTTCAGTTTATCTTTGTTAAGATGCAGATGAATTAGGGTTCCGTACCGTCAAAATCGAGATTTCAGCGGTCTGATCAATCAATGTTTTGGATTGATTTAACTTCAAATAAGTCTCCACGAGATCAAGGATGATACATTGAACCAAGAATAAGTGCAACTTGAGGTGGTCACCCGGGGATTGAGAACAGTGCAATTTGAGATACTCGATTAGGGTTTTCGATTAGAAAAAGTCAACTGTAGTTTGACTTTTAATTAAAAGAGTATTTCAATGGTGGGATCAAGTTCCATTAAGCTCATATGGCTTATTAAATTCCATCCAAAGAGTTTCAAGTCCTCGGGATGTCCGGATCACTAACGGGCGACTCGGTAGACACCGATCGATCGAACGGTTGACCGAAACGTCAACTCTCCAACAATAAGGAATTTGACTTCAAGGTGTAAATAAAAATTGTTCCTTATATCATGTTACACCTCCCCATAAAATTTCATGACCATTGGATCAAGGGTTGAGAAGTAATTGCAAAAATCGGGAATTAGGGTTTCGAAAGGGGCAAGACCATAACTCCTCAACCACACATCCAATTGAAGTGGTTCAAAGCTCATTAGAAAGCTCTTGACAAATCCTACAAAAGCCTCAAAATGGTCCATGATCAAAGAATGCATAGAATTGGAGTTATAGCAAAATTCATTTTTGAAGGGTAAATAACTTAGAAAAATTCTAAGTTATTTAACACTTGTGAGTGATTTTTTTCAGAACTTTGAAGGGTTTTGCAACCTAGTTCCATCAAGAATTTGGAAATTCCCAAACCATGAAAGTTGTAGATCTACTTAAGGGCTTTCCAAATTGTGGTAGAAATCCTCAATAGCATGTTTGAGCAGGAAGTTATGCACCATAGAAGTTGGGCTTGTCAATACTTGAAACCACACTCCAACACTTCCCAAAAATCAGTTTTTCACAACTTGGACTATCCTCAACCCTTGTATTGTAATTCAAACTGATAATGTGAGGTGTGGATGAGGAGAAAACCTGAAAATGAGTTGGTTTGATGAGCATTTCAAGTTGATAACAAGTGGACATTAAGATAATCATTAAAACCATGAAAGAGAAACTTTTCAAGCAAGGTGGGCAAATGCAGTCCCCTATCTTCATAGCCATCTCATCCTTCCCATATCAATTGATTTTGGCTCAGCATTGGTCCATGGAGCTGATGTGTTGGAGCTGCCACAAAGATTTTGGAAGATTCACTTGAAAAATCTCAAATCTCCCTCCAAAAATGGAAAAAAACCAAATCAGCCCTCACCCTCATTTCTCCTATAAATAGAGGCCTCCTCTATGAACTCAAACACACCAGAGTCATATCATAACACCACAACTCTCACTCTCCTCTCATTCATCAAGAATTCTAAAGTTTTCAAAACCTCCATTTTCATAAAAAACTGTCTTGAGCAAAACTCTGCTCAAGACCAGTTCTATCCTTTCCAAACCTCTAAAAATCACCCATACAATCTTTAAATGTCATATAGAAGGTGTCCATACCTTTACATCTTCAAAAACTATCAAATTTCCAAAAGTCAACTTTCACACTAAGAAAGTTTGACCACAACCCTCAAAACTTGCCAAATCTTGGTCCAAGCTGATTCTTGCTATTCTAACCATCCACTCACCTCACATACATCATATTGTAACTCTCTAAGGCATTAAAAAACAGCTGGAAATCCATTAACTCCACCTGTCCTAAAGTTTGGTTTGGTTTCTTTAAGAGGAAGCAAGTCTCATATCATTGCAAAAGAAGGAGCACCTCTGGGTTTCTAAGCTTTTAGCTTGCTCAAGGCTTGTCTACAAGAGGTATGTGACATTCCAACTCTCTATTTATCATACATTGTCATGTATTGTCATTTTGTGTTGATTTTTGTGAAATATGCCATGGTTGCCCTACTATGGTTCTTTGTCAAGAACTTTAAGTTTTCATAGTTATGATACTTGCTTTCATTAATATATTGACATTTGCAA
Organism: Lathyrus sativus; assembly: GCA_963859935.3. Classification (NCBI taxonomy): domain Eukaryota; kingdom Viridiplantae; phylum Streptophyta; class Magnoliopsida; order Fabales; family Fabaceae; genus Lathyrus; species Lathyrus sativus. The sequence goes on from OZ012737.1 coordinate 465,034,559, forward strand.
ATGATATGTGGTTAGTATGTTACAAGTTTTTTACTTTAATGTCATGCTTAACTTGTTTGTGAAGATTTTGGCCATGTGGTAGTTTTAGAGTTCAATGTTGGATATTGATGAAACTTGCCCTAGACTTGTTTAGTTTTAGATCATTAGTGAGACTTGGAAAACTTGTAAATTGCTCATAAATCCCCCTTTTGCCCTTGATCATGTATGAATCAATATGGCCTTTTGATCATTATGATATTTTCATGTGTGCTTTGATGTGTCATTCTTTGATTTAATGAGTTTGTGCATAACTTGAAGTTGTGAACACATTTGCCTATCCATTTCAAGAGTGTGTATGTTGTTGTATGCTTGAAATCTGCCTAAAATTGCAATTGGACATATCATACCTCAAACTGTTGCATTTGTTCAAAATACCATGAGGTCAATAAGTCATTTTCTGTTTCAAGCATTGTTTATGTGATTTGTCTGCATTAAATCTCCATCATATACATTTAAAACTTGTGCATAATCTCATTTGCTCCAATTGTCATGGTTTTGGCTCATTGTATGTTCAAATTGGTATTTTTGTATGACATAAGTTTCAAATTGTTAAGTTCTGTTTTGATAAAAGTTCATTCATTTTCTGAGATAAACCTCATCTGTTAGCATCATCATCATGTGTTTGTGATCTCTTTTTCATAAAATACATCTTTTCCTTAAAGTTGCCCTGTTGTGGTGGATGTCTATGCCTAGGCAGATTTTCCAATTTTGGCACCAACATATCAATTTTCACACTACTTGACACAAACTCTTCCATGAACCTAAAATGCTTTCATATTGACATTTGTGGTGTGTGTGCATTAATCACTTGTTCTGTCTTGGCTTATTTTCACATTTCATATTCCAATCACACTCACACACCAAATGTGTCACAACATACCCAAATGGCTGCTTTGTGTGTATATACCTATCATTTTGAGTTGTTACTCATTCAGATGCATGATTATAAGATGTGAGGATAATTGGACTGACCTATATGTGCCTCTTTTCTTGTTTCACCCTCAAACTGCCACGAACTTACTTGTTGCCCTAATGAGTGGTTGTTTTGCATTTCTTGAGTTTCAATATGCTTTCTTTTGTGTGATGATGATTTGAACTGGTTTGTGAGCATGAAAGTGTCCTTTAACATGATTATGGTGTGTGTGTGTGTGTGTGTGTGTGTGTGTGTGTGTGTGTGTGTGTGTGTGTGTCATTGGATTAGCATTAAAGCATCATTACATGAAAATTGCTCTGCTATGCCAAATTGGTGTCAAAACAGTTTTCTTCATTTCTTACCACAACATACCAGATTTTTCCTCCAACTGTCATATGCTTGATATTTAAATGTAAATTCATCCATCCTCATGATTCTGATATGTACATATTGTTTGTTTGATCTACTCTTACTTGTTTTTTTTCATTTCACTTCTAAATAGCACTTTCAAACCAAAATCTGCCATGAATACATCAAATTCTTTTCTTCTTGTTCAATGCTGGTTTTCTGAGTTGAAACTCATTTGTCTTCACATTTATGATGTACCTATGCTATGTTTGTCAACATGAGGCTACTTGTTTATATTTTGAGCAGTTTGTACTACATTGCTGCCCAAAACAGTTTTGAAACCACAGCCACACACACTTCTTCTTTTTTCTGTTTGAATTGAGATAGCTCATGAGCATATGGCTTCTAAATAATGTGTTTGGTATGTGTACATGATTTAAATATCTTTGTGAATGAGATGTTTTGTTTTGCTTGACAGCCCACCTTCTATTGTACATTTACAATTGCAACTTAAGAGCTTTTTTTTGCTGTATGCATTTCATGGTCAATTTTAAGTGCTAATCTCATCCATTGATATATTTAAGACTTGTGTATGATGCTTGTTCTGTCTCAATCTGTTTCAGTCAAGTTTTGGTTTCAATTATGCAATTTTGTGTGTGTTTGAGCAACTGATATGTGATTTCAATTTTGTTGGGTTTGAGGTAAGTCTTGAAGTGTGGAAACACTCAAGATGATGTTTATGGTTTGTATGCCAGGTATGTCCAGCCTGATTGAGTCTATTTCTTGACTTTGGTTTTCAAATTGCACTTTCTTTCTATTTCACTTGGCAACACATAGCAGTTGTGTTTTTGTGTTTTAGTTTGACTTTGTGACTGTTACATGTTTGTTCCTCATTGCATTTCAAGTATGTTGGTGGATACCTCATGATCTTCTTGTTTAGTTTGATCAAGTTTTAACATATGCACCCATGTTTGGCCTGCTACTTTAGTTTTCAAATTGATGTCATGCCTGCATCTTGCTGATTTCCTCTGCCTATGCATTGTTGTTTGGTTTGTAAACTTTAAAAACATCAATTGATATGATTAGGACTCATAGGCCATATGTATGAACTGAACACTTTCATCTTCCATTCTGTTTTGACAGTTTGTCTCATTCTCACACCACATTTGCAATTCATGTACCTTTTTCCATTCTACTGATTTATACTTGAGCCATGAGGGTCCAATACTTCTGTTATGACATATATGTGTTGTGTGCAATGCCCTTTGATGCATATGAACTCAGATTTGAGAAGTGGTTTTCCAAATGCAATTCACATCACCAAACTTGCAACTTACGAGTCATTTCTATTTCAACTTATTCTGTAGCTGGCCTTTTAGTGTAGAATGTTTAATTGGTATATTGGAGGATTGTGTGTTGATTTGTTTCACTCAAATATGCACAGAACATCAATTGAATGTCATCATGCATCTCAAAACATCCATTTGCAAGTTCAATCAAATTTTTATTTGTGAACATGATTTTGAAAAAAACAACTGCACCATCATGGTCCTTGTTCAATTCTACCCAAGATTGACCTAAAGTTTGCTTGAATTGGTGAAGAATTGAACAAGTTGACATCAAAATGTATTTTAAGAAATTGCTTTGTTTTTGCCTCAAGTCTGCCCAAGAAATCATCAAAACCACGCCATATATGTTTATGGGGGTGGCTACATCAACGGATGTATAGCCACCCCAGTGGTAAGAACTTTGTCACCTAAGCGCCTTTCATCTGCATGTCCTGGGTTCGATCCGGGTGGAGGTCGAACCCTTTTGTTTTTTTTTTAATTTCCTTGTTTGATCTATTTTTCTTTTTTCTCTTCCTTTTCTTACCAGCACGCGCGTGTGTGGCCTATTGGTTGTTGTTGTGTGTTGGTAACTAAAGGGCCTGGGTTCAAATCCCAGCTTGGCCCTTTTCTTTTTTTATTTGCTTTTTCATTGGTTTTATTGTCATAATTCATCAAAACTTCAAATATTTGTAACTTGTTCATATTTTATCATTTTTGGCCCATTCTTTTTGCAACATGTTTGTTATAATGTATACTTTTGTATGATGTGAAAATATTACTTGCTGTCACAAATTGTGATGTACTTTGCTTATATTGAAAATTGTTCAGTTATTGTAATTAGTGACCTAACTTACAGTTGAATTCCTCTGAGCATGATTGAACTTCTCGTAAGATGTTTATACCCCTTGTTAGTTAACATGTTAGGATACCCCCTTTGGATGTCACCATAATCTTGTCTCATTTATTCCTCCTAAATTATGATGTTTAAACGGATTTAATTGTGTTTGATTGTCATCTATCAACATTGTTGTCACATTTACTATGCTTTGAACTTATGACATGCCTACTTTCAATTTGTGATTTATTCTAATGGTTGTTACTTTTATCATGCTTCAATCTTTGTTAAGATATGTCCCAAATCTTTGTTAAGATGATTAACTATTGGTTGTAACCTTGATATCATTTGAAGTATCTGCTTATTGTAATATGCATGTTTACTTGTTTTAATATTATTTCATATTGCTTTGTTAAGTACTTCTTTCCCCAAGTGATGGAACTCTTTAGTTCTCATCCAATTTGTCTCCCCCCTCTCTCCTTCCAAAGGAAAAGTCTCTCCCTTGACCCTTATGTCATTGGATAGCTCATTTACCCCTCCCTTGACTTTGTGAAGTCATCTTCAACCATAACTTAGTTAAGTTAGAACATTCAAACCATTATACTTTGCTTTAAGTCTAGAAAACTTACCTATACTAGGAGTGCTCCATCAATTAGAACCCTAAGATAGAATTTGTAAACTCTATGTAAGAATCATAGCAATGATTACTTACTTCCCTTTCTTGAGAGTTCAACAGAGATCTAGAGAGTTTTCTTAAACTCTACCCAAGCATGGATATGTTTGTTCCCCTTTGAACCTTGATCATAATCAAGTGTTCTTCATCCCTTGTGAGGTGAACTACGATTGCTCTGATTCTATCCTTGTTAGGATACGTAGGCAGAGGATGCGATGTCTTTGCGAGCAAATTTAGAAACTATCTTTAGGTTTTAACCTTCACCTTTACTCAATCCCAATCCATAGCAAACATTAGAAAACATAGCATGCAAACAAACAAAAGGTTCCTGTAGAGTACTACTGATGTTTAGGATGTGAAATACCTACCCTAGGCATAACCAACCCCCGATCCCCGAATCTCTTAGCGTTGTTGTTACATCACGAAAAGGTTTCTTTCTTTAGACCTTTCCTTTGGATAAATTAAAGTTCGGTTGTAATTTAAGAATTAAAGATTCAAGTTAATCAATAGCTTGGTATCACGATTCTCACCGCAACAGAAATGGCGACTTCACTGGGGATATTTAAACTTGAGGCTTTAGCCTATTTTGTTTAATTGTATGCTATATTTGTGAATATTTGCTTAACATGTATATTTGTCAATATATTTGTTTGTGTGTTGGGTATTGGGTGCTTTGAGTGGTGAGACGGTCCTATACCCGGACTTGAGTGAAATTATGATAGGATGGTGGTATATTCAAGAAGGCTTATATGGAGTTGATTCCCGACCAAGCTAACTCTAGAAACCACCGCTCAGTGTAGGCCCTCTTGAAAGTTTTAGTATTGTTGATCGAGTATTCGTGAAAACAATGCTACTTTCAATGAAGGATCCCATGACATTGTGGACTTTTAGAATACACTTTACCCCACTTTGGCCTTATTAGGATGTAGTGCAATGACTATAAGGAAGTATTTCCGAAGTAGTTGATACGCGATACTACATTCAGATGAGATTCTCTTGAGAATATTATCGATTACCAAGTTTGGGAAGTTGATAATATCTGAAAGATGGGTTGAGGACTCTGGGAACTTTGTAGAAACCGTTCGGCAGGTACAATCAATCCATAGTACAAAGCTTTGGGGATGGGTAGACCCTTGGACTCATGCTTGTCCTTAACCCTAAGTTTGTGTTGTATGCATATGCATTTGTTTGTGTTTGTGCATCTTGCATTCATATCCTCATATCATCATATCATCATCATATGGTTTCATGGAACTCAGACTTTGTTGTTTACATCAGAGGTCGTCATGAACAGTGAAAGAAAGAAAACTTTGAAGTACACTTACAAGGGTTTTAATCTAGATGACTTGAAAAGGTTGAGCACCTTAGTGACAGATCCAGAGGGATTTCAAAGTCGATATGGGAAGTTTTTGCTACTTTTGAAGATAAAGATGGATAGTGGACTTCTTTCTACTCTCCTCCAGTTTTATGACCCGCTCTACCACTGTTTCACATTCCATGATTATCAGCTAGTGCCCACACTAGAAGAGTATTCTCAGTTAATCGGATTGCCCATTCTTGAAGATTCTCCTTTTCCAATTGTGGAGAAGGACCCTAAAGAGCAAGATATTACCAAAGCTACGCGTTTGGGAGTGGTTGATATAAAAAAGAATCTGATTACAAAAGGAGGAGTCTTTGGGTTAAAGGCAGAATTCTTGGTTGAGAAAGCTCAGTATTATGTAGATCACTTAAGCATGGATGCATTCGAGGATATTCTTGCCTTACTCATCTATGGTATATTCTTGTTTCCGAGCTTCGAGAATTTTGTGGACCTCAACGCCATCAAAATCTTCTTGAAAAAGAATTTTGTGCCTACCTTGTTAGCAGACACATACCATTCTGTTCATCTGAGGAACTTTCACAATGGAGGAATGATCACTTGTTGCGCTCCTTTATTATACAAATGGTTCACTTCACACTTGCCCAAAGCCAACTCTTTTTGGGATCCAAAGAAAGGATGGTGGTCGCAAAAGATCATGGCTCTTACCCACTCCGATATTGATTGGTATAGTCGTGATTATGATGGGACAATGATTATTGACAATTGTGGGGAATTCGGCAATGTACCTCTTCTCAGCATTAATGGAGGGATCAGCTACAACCCAATACTCACCCGCCGACAATTGGGATACCCTCTAAAGGACAAACCCAATAGTGTTCAAGTGGAAAATATTTTTTTCAAAGAGGGAGAAGATAGTCAAGGACTAAAAGGGAAGATTCTAGAGGCTTGGAAGCATCTACACAAGAAAGGGAAGAAGGATCTTGGAAGACTCAACTGTGTCTCTTTGGAACCTTACCTCTAATGGGTTCGAAAAAGAGCCGTCACACTAAGGATGTCATATCCTAAGCAAGAGCCTATGGCTTTGAAGGAAGAACGCCCGTTGGTCTTCATGTCTAAAGAAGAAAAGTTGAAAATTGCTTTGGTTAAAGCACGGCGAACCGAAGAAGCTTGGAAGCACAAGTATCAGATAGTCGTCGAAGAAAATGCGGAGCTCCAGAGACAACTCTAGTTGAAAGATGAAGAAATCCTCTCTTGTAAGAAGAGGAAAGCACTTGAAGAACCTTATGAGCCTTAGTCTAATCCATGGAAGATAATTGTGGATAGACTCATCTTTGAGAAGACTCAGATGGAAAGAAAGATCGAGAAGCTCAATTTAAGGCTGCTAGGGGAACCTTGATAGGATTCATTTAGCTGTTGTTTAAAACTCTTGTAAGAGGAAACAATGTTTTGTAATCCGCTTTGTTAATCAATGAAATGGCGACTTCTGATGTTGAAAATATCTGAGTTCCATGACATCATTTGCATTTGCACTTCTTCTAACCATTCAAGGAAATTCATTTTTTCTTTTTGAAGACAACAACATGGTAAAAAGAGACATGCTTCGGGTTCCAGATCTGAGGTTAGGCCGTCTAAGGATGTTAACGCGACTTGTCCGAAATCCTGCAGCTTTCATAGTCAAATATAGGGACCTATTGCCATTGATAAGTGCTCCGATCAACGAGCCCATGTTGCAAGCCTTGGTTGAATTCTATCATACAACCTACCACTGCTTTGTGTTTCCAGACTTTCAGTTACTTCCGACCCTCGAGGAGTATACTGCTTACTTAAAGATTCCATGGACTTTTACGCTCCCTTATGGAAAACCAAAGAAGAGGGACTTAGCTAAGGCCCTGCATATCAAGCTGGAAGACTTACCACCGATGAGAGCGAAAGGAGGGTGGTATGGAATGGGTGCCAGGCCTCTAATGGAGATGGTTGAGTATCATTATGAAAGCAGAAACCTGGGCATTTTTGAGGCGATTCTGGCACTACTAATATATGGACTGTATTTGTTCCCAAGCAGTTACGATTTCATCAGTGAAAAGGCGATCCGCCTCTTCATCATCAAAAATCCGGTCAACACAATACTGGCTGGCACTTATGTAGTCATCCACCGTTTCATCTTGTATGATTGTGGGTAATTCTCATGCTGTCTTGCACTACTCGACCGATGGTTTATTTCTCATCTGCCAAGGACTCATATCCTTTGGAGGCTTCCTACCAAAAGCGTGTGGGTTTCTAAACTCGTCACGCTCAGACACCATGATATCACATGGTATGACACCAGCATCAGTGACCAAGTCATGATTCCTAGCTTCGGAGATTTCCCCAATGTGCCTCTCATTGGGATAAAGGGGGTGATTACCTATAATCCTATTCTCGCTCGGCGTCAACATGGGTATCCTACCGGACCAGAGTCCGAACCAGAACTGTTGAGGCCTTGCTTCTGTGAGACAGGTCGCAACCAAGAACTAGAAGAAAATGCTCAATACGCTGAAAGAGATCCACACCTCTTAGGCCTAACTCCAATGGAGAATGCAAGTTGTTTAACCACCAGGGGGTACCTGCTATGGTCAAAAGAAATTGCCTTAAACATGTTTTACACTCATGACTATGAGATCACCATAGAGCCTGAGGTCCCCGTAACTAGGGAAGAGCTAAGATATGCTCTGATCCAGGCGCAAAGAGAAAACGAAGACCTGTGGGAGATTATCCGCTAGGCCCAAGTTCATGTCAGAGTCCAAGAAGGAGAAGGATCATCTTGTTAGATTGATCTTTGTTTCACCATTTCCCTGCTTTCCCTAAAAAAAAGGATTGAAATCCTGTTTGTTGCATTTACTTTCATTTTCCTTGTAAGAAAGGTCTTGCTCTTTAGCAAGGGCCACTCTATTGTAATAGATTTCCAGCTATCAAATGAAAAACACTTTTTAAGCATGTCGTTACATGTTGGTCTAACTTTTTTGTTTGTAAACAAAAAAATTGGATTTCCTTGAATGGCTTATGCATCCGCATTTGCATTTGCATGTCATCCTGCATCAGTCCTGCATTTGGGTTCCGCATCTCATCCTTTGTTCTTGTTCAGAAGGAGATAAGAAGTCACGCTGAATACCCACAGATACAACACACGGTCCCAAGCTCAAAAGAAGATGGCAGATAACGATCAAAGGTTCGATCAAATGGATAATGACATTGAAGGGATCAAAGGGGATGTCAGCCAGATCATGGAAGTCCTCAATATAATCAAAGCAAAAATGGATACGCAACCTATAGTGATCTCCGAAGTTGCCACAGCAGCGGCCAATGTCACAATAGCTCCTGTTACTTCAGCAGAGTTTCCCTACGGCATGTCCCGGGATTTTGTGCCGCCATTCAACAACATGCAGTCTTCAAGTCTCAATCCCCTATTTGACTCAACAATCAGAAACCCTATTTTCACTCAAGCAGGTGGGCCTACCATAGTACGACCAGTTTTCGCCAATCAACAGCCAATCTTTGATATACCCGATGAATCTAAAGCTGAGGACGAAAAACACGAAAAACTAAAAGTGGAGATGGACATCATGGCCAAAAGGATGAGGGTCATTGAAGGAAATCATGTCTTTGGATCTGATGCCAAGGATCTATGTCTGGTATCTGGATTGGTGTTTCCTCAGAAATTTAGAATGCCAATCTTCGACAAATATGAGGGGACCACTTGTCCAAAAGTGCACCTAATCATGTACTGTAGGCTGATGGCTCCGCATATTGAAAATGATAAACTGCTAGTACACTGTTTCAAAGATAGTCTTAAAGGGGCTTCGGCTAAGTGGTATCTCGGTTTAGATCAAGCTAAAATCCACAGTTTCCAAGAACTTTCAGATGCTTTTATTCAGCAGTACAAGTACAACATGGACCTAGCTCCCGACCGCCGTCAGCGTCTCAGCATGACGCAAAAAAATACTGAAACCTTTAAGAAGTATGCGCAAAGATGGCGCAGAACTGCAGCACAAGTAGAGCCTCCCCTTACTGAGAAGGAGTTGGTAGACTAGTTTGTGGATACAGTTCGACCAGAATTCTATGAGCGTTTGATCAGCAGTGTTACAACAAATTTCTCTGATATTGTGGCAGTGGGAGTCAAGGTGGAAGCAGGTTTAAAGGGTGGAAAAGTGACCACTCCAAATATTACCTCAAACGCCAGCACAGCAAAGAAGCCAGTCAGCACTTTCCACAAAAAGAAAGAGGGAGAGGTGAGTGCAATCACATATAGAAAGAAAGCACAGAGCTCACGAAGCCACAACCAATAGTACCAACCATCATATGTGGCGGCAGTGACCCCGGTTTTTCAACCTTCTTCACAGCATGGTCCCCAAAATGGGGAATCCAGCAATCAGCACCAGTATCATCCTGGCAATCAGCAACATTATCGCACCAATAATCAGCAACAATACCAGCAGCCGCAGGGTCAACAACCTCAGAACAGAGCCCCGAGGGCAAATTATCAAGCAAATAGGCCAAAGATATAGCCTATTCCAATGAGTTACACCGACTTGTTTCCCATGCTAATAGAAAGAGGGCTGGTTAAAACAAGAAAATTAGGTGCTCCACCTAATCCACTCCCATTCTATTACAATGCAAATGCTCGTTGCCTATTTCACGAGAACGCTTCAGGCCACGATCTCGAAGGTTGCTTCGCCCTCCAGCATCTAGTTCGTGAACTAATAGAAAAGAGAATTCTATCCTTCGAAGATAATCACCCCAACGTTAAAAGCAACCCTCTGCCAAATCATGGTGGAGTCAACGCCATTACTGAAGAAGGGGAGGGATCAGAAGACAAGAAAGTTACTACTGTTGGTGAGATCAAAGTGCCATTAGCAGACCTACACAAACGCCTCGTTCAGGCATGGTCACTCAAGACATCTCACGAAGATTGCAAAGAATGTATGCTGAGTCCTGAGGGTTGTGACACTGTGAAAAAGGAAATTCGGGTTATGATTGAGCAGGGAATGATAGAAATCGCCCACCGAAAAAAGGAGGAAGACGTGGCAGTCATCGAACATGTGTTTAACATACCAGGAGATCCCAACAAAAGAGTTGTATTCAGAGATGATAACAGTAACAAAAACTACAAGAACGTTCGGCCAGTATTTCGCGATGATGCACCCCCGAAATTCGGGAGAGGATAGACCAGGTTTGAGCCGAGGGGAGGATCCAAGCCTTACCCAAGAGCCGTAACACCAAAACAAGACTATTCATGGTGTGAGGGGATTTTCAAAGAAAAGAAACCAGCAAGTGTGGCCAACATTGCCAGTGGAAGCAAAATGACCCGGAGTGGTCGCATCTACCAGTCTCGAACATATAATGAGACTCCTCCACCAGCAGTTTCTGTTCAGAAAACTCCTGTTCCTCAGAAGCCTGTTCCAGAGGAAGTCACTGCCAAAGAACCTTTAGTTAGAGGAAAAGAAAGTCTCAAGAACGATGAATAAGAATTCTTGAGAATCACTCGACGAAGTGATTACAGGGTAGTGGACCAACTAAACCAAACACCCTCCAAGATCTCGGTCATGGCTTTGCTTTTAAGCTCTCCAGCACACCGCCAGGCATTGCTCAAAATCCTGACACAGGCCCACGTCACTAAAGATATTACAGTGGGGCAGTTTGACTCTGTTGTAGCAAATATCACTGCTTGCAACACTTTGAGCTTTGATGATAACGATCTGACAGCTGAGAAACGTAAGCACAATCGTGCTTTACATGTGTCGGTCAAATGTGAAGAAGGTACAATGTCCCGAGTTCTTGTCGACACGGGATCAGCACTCAACATAATGCCTAAAAGGACTTTGGCCAAACTAGCATATCAAGGTGCTACCATGAGACCAACTTCTCTCATAGTTAAGGCATTTGACGGATCCAGGAGAACCGTGATAGGGGAAGTTGATCTTCCTATCCTAATTGGACCACAAGCCTTCGAAGTCACCTTCCAGGTGATGGACATAAATCCGGTCTACAATTGTCTATTGGGAAGACCATGGATTCACACAGCTGGCGCTGTCACTTCCACTCTCCACCAAAAAATGAAGTTTGTTGTGAATGACCAGTTGGTCATTGTCCATGGAGAAGAAGACTTAATGGTGAGCAACTTGTCATCATTCCGGTATATTGAGGCTGATGAAGATTCCCTTGAGACGACCTTCCAAGCACTAGAAATAGCTCACACTGTTCTAGTTGATGAATCAGACATAACCCGTGGGCCATCATTTACCTATGCTCAAAGTATTAAGGCAGCACTGAAAGCCGGAGTCCCACTGGGATGGGGAGAGGTCATCGAAGTCAATGCTCGAGCCAAAAATGATCGACAAGGGTCGGGTTACAAACCAACTCCAGAAGGCGAGCCAGAAGAAAGCTCCATGAAGAAGAAGTCTTTGAAAGAGATGTTCACCAGTGGCGGCGTGCAAGTCAATGTCGTTATTGCTGAAGATGAAAATGGTAATCTGGACCATCTAATAACTAGAGGAGGAGCAGCGTTGCGCAATTGGGAGGCTGTGGAAGTTCCCATCTTTTTACCTTTAGAGTAATTCACTCTGCTTGTTAGCTTTGTGTTTTTCTTTAAAAATTCCTGGTCTTGCCCAAGGCCCGCGAATTATTTTGTATTGGGCCACTTTGCAAAATTTGAAAATCATTAATGAAAAAGTGTTTTTGTTAAAACTCTTGCTATTTGTGTTGCGCATCATTTTCACTCTTTTTGTTAAAAGAAAAACGACAATCTTTTTTTTGAAAAAAAGTAAAAACAACCCTTCATCTGCATGTCTGTGTGTGTGTGCCTAATTGTTCCAAAATAAAACGTGCAGAATACCTCCATCAACCATAGAATCCTATGATCCTTAGGTTCCTTCTACTAGCAGTTCATTTGTCTTTCAAGCTGAAGAAGAGAATGACGAAGAGTTAGAAGTCCCAGAAGAGTTGAAGAGAATGGCTGAATACGAAGATGTTTATCTCCAACCCCACAAAGAGCAGACTGAAACCATCAACTTGGGGTCAGAGGAAGACAAAAGAGAAGTCAAGATCGGGGCATCATTAAGGCCAGAAATCAAAGACAAGCTTATAACAATTCTCAGAGATTTTGTTGACATATTTGCTTGGTCCTACCAAGATATGCCAGGATTGGATACCGACATTGTCATGCACAAGCTCCCCCTGAAGCCAGAATGTCCTCCGGTCAAACAAAAGCTTTGCAGGTCGAGACCAGACATGCCGCTTAAAATCCGAGATGAGGTCAAAAAGCAAATTTATGCCGGCTTTTTAGCAGTATCCAAGTATCCAGAATGGGTGGCAAACATTGTACCAGTCCCGAAGAAGGATGGCAAGGTCAGGATGTGCGTCGACTACAGGGATTTAAACAAAGCGAGTCCAAAGGATGACTTCCCTCTACCACACATTGATACTTTGGTGGATAACACAGCAAGCTTTGCAGTATTCTCATTCATGGACGGATTTTCTGGTTATAACCAGATAAAAATGGATCCAAATGACATGGAGAAAACAACCTTCATCACACCATGGGGCACCTATTGTTATATGGTCATGCCTTTTGGTTTGAAGAACGCGGGGGCAACGTATCAGAGAGCTATGGTCACATTCTTTCATGATATGATGCACAAAGAAATCGAAGTGTACGTGGACGATATGATTGCAAAATCCCAAAGTGAAGAAGACCACTTTGATCATCTGCTGAAGCTATTCGAGAGACTCCGAAAGTATCAACTGAGATTAAATCCAGCAAAATGCACCTTCGGAGTTCGCTCAGGCAAGTTACTTGGTTTCATCGTTAGTCAGCGAGGAATTGAAGTAGACCCTGACAAGGTTAAAGCAATCCAGGAGATGCATGCTCCCAAAACTGAGAAACAAGTCAGAGGCTTCCTCGGACGTCTGAATTACATCTCCAGGTTCATCTCCAATCTGACCCTTACCTGCACACCGATCTTCAAATTGTTACGAAAAGATCAAGCAGTGGTATGGAATGAAAATTGTCAGGCCGCATTTGAGAAAATCAAGCCGTACTTGCAAGAACCTCCAGTGTTGATTCCTCCGGTACCCGGAAGGCCTTTGTTCATGTATATGACAGTATTAGAAGATTCAATGGGCTGCGTCTTGGGCCAGACTGATGAGTCAGGAAAGAAAGAACACGCAATCTATTATCTAAGCAAGAAGTTCACTGATTGCGAGAGTCGTTACTCTCCCCTAGAAAAAGCTTGTTGTGCGTTAGCATGGGCCGCCAAGCGTCTGAGGCAATACATGATTTGTCACACTACAATGTTGATTTCTAAGATGGACCCCATCAAGTACATTTTTGAAAAGCCAGCTCAAACAGGAAGATTAGCCCGATGGCATATGCTCTTATTAGAGTATGATATCCAATATGTTGCTCAAAAATCTATCAAAGGAAGTGTCTTGTCAGAACACCTCGCAGAGCATCCTATGGAGGATTATCAACCACTCAAGTTTGATTTTCCTGATGAAGATGTGATGTATATTCAGCGCACGAAACCAGAGCCCGGTCCGGAAGAAGGTCCCGAACCTGGATCCCGCTGGGAGATGATGTTCGACGGAGCGTCAAACAAAAATGGACATGGCGTCGGAGCTGTTCTGAAAAATCTAACTGGAGGGTACACTGCGGTCACAGCCCGACTTTGTTTCTCATGTACAAACAACATAGCCGAGTATGAAACCTGCATCTTAGGGTTGGAAGCTGCCATTGATCCCCGCATCAAAATCTTGGAAGTAATTGGTGATTCTGCGTTGGTGATATACCAACTCAAAGGAGAATGGGAAACCAGGGATGAAAATTTGATCCCTTATAAGACCCACATCTTAGAGATGGCCGAATATTTCGATGAAATTACCTTCAAGCACGTACGAAGGGCAGAAAATCATATTGTCGATGCGCTAGCCATGATGGCATCAATGTGGAAGGTCCAGTTTGTCAACGAGGCACCTCTGATCCGCATCGAAAGAAGGACAGTACCCGCATACGTCATGGAAATAGACGAAGAATCTGATGAGAAGCCATGGTTTCATGATATCAAGAATTTCCTCCAAAATCAAGAGTATCCCGCTGACGCGTCCATAATTGACAAAAGAGTAATAGGAAGATTGTCATCTAAATTCTTCATCAGCAATGGTACCTTGTACAAGAGAAATCATGACATGGTTTTACTCCGATGCGTCGATGAAAACGAGGCGAATCTCATAATGACCGAAGTAAATGAAGGAACCTTCAGCACCCATGCGAATGGCCACGCCATGGCTAAGAAAATCTTAAGAGCATGCTACTTCTGGTTAACTTTGGAGACAGACTGCATACTCTTCGCTCGAAAGTGTCATAAATGTCAAGTTTATGCCGATAAAGTGCATGTCCCTCCACATCCTCTCAATGTGATGACATCACCTTGGCCTTTTGCAATGTGGGGCATAGATATGATTGGGGCCATAGAGCCAAAAGCTTCCAATGGCCATCGCTTCATCCTTGTCGCAATCGATTATTTCACCAAATGGGTGGAAGCAACGTCGTACGCAAATGTGACAAAGGAGATCGTCTGCCGATATGGCATCCCTAACCAGATCATCACTGACAACGGGTCGAATCTGAACAACAAAATAATGAAGGAACTTTGTGACGATTTCAAGATCAAATATCACAATTCATCTCCTTACAGACCGAAGATGAATGGTGCAGTTGAAGCTGCAAACAAAAACATCAAAAAGATAATACAAAAAATGGTCGTAACTTACAAAGATTGGCACGAAATGCTACCATTTGCTTTGCACGGATACCGAACATCGGTGCGCACTTCGACAGGGGCAACTCCATTTTCCTTAGTGTATGGGATGGACGCTGTGCTACCCGTTGAAGTCAAAATACCTTCCTTGAAGATCTTGACGGAAGCAAAGATTGATGAAGACGAATGGATAAAAGAAAGATTTGACTCGTTGAACCTCATTGACGAAAAAAGAATGACGGCCATGTGTCACAGTCAAATCTATCAACAAAGGATGATCAAAGTGTTAAACAAAAAGGTTTGTCCCAAAGAGTATAGGGAAGGAGAGCTTGTGCTTAGAAAGATCCTGCCAACTCAAAAGGATATGCGTGGCAAGTGGATGCCCAACTATGACAGCCCTTTCCTTGTAAAGACTGTCTTCTCCGGAGGATCTCTGATTCTCGAAACTATGGATGGCGAACAACTCAAGTATCCCATCAACTCAGACGCAGTGAGAAAATACTACGCCTGAAAGAAAATACCTAGAAAGGAGATTTCAGTGCTTCATCAAGATGAAAGCCCAATGTTTGAATGCTGGCAGACGTTGGGGCAGTGTCCTGTGCAGAATATTAGAAGAAAGGTCAACGCCTGTTATTCTCGTCAGAAGCAGCGAAGCAAGTGAACTGTCAGTCGGAAGGACCAGATTATTATGGGATTCTGTAACCTTTTCTATTGCCATTTTTCAAACTCATAAAATTCCCAAGGCTTTGCCTTTTGTAAAGCTCTTGTCTATCAATAAAATCAGATTTTTGGCCAAATCATTGTTATGATCCGCTATTTTTGTTATGCAATTTCACTTATTTGTTAATAAGAATTTTCATGAAAGCACAGTGTTTTGAAAAACTTAAAGTTTTATTTTAAAAAAGGAAACACGATTCGACAAAATGATTGAAAAATTCTAGAGGTAATATGATGATATTACATAGTTCTCGAAGTTGTGGAAGTTGTTGTTACCTTTGACCGGGCTAGATGTGTTCGACAACAATTCTAGCTCTTAAGCTAAGACTTCTTCTCTGCAGAATTACGAAGGGATTATTGAGAAAAGATTGTTATCTACACCAAAGAAGGAAGTATTGTCTGACTTGAGGCATTTTGAAACTCAGCGTGATGAATTCTCTCTTTATTTTGTTTTCCTTTGTTCCTACGGGATGGTCTGCATCTTATATATAGCATCATGCCAGCATATGCATTTGTTTGCATTTCTGGTTTTGGTTTTTGCCCGTTTAGGCTGTTTCCTCTGAGATCCCTTGGTCGTTACCTTTATCTTTAACTTGTTGTTACGAAATTCGCTTCAAAATTGACATCCTGGGGTTTCCTTATCTTCTCTGGGAAGTTAGTGGTGACTAGTAAAATCCCATTTACACAAACAGGGGGCTGTTACCGATTTTCACCTTTGATTTGGTCGTCACCAACAAACAACAAAGACTAGTGGTCACCAGCACACGTTCAGAACTAATTACGTCCGGTACCGTGATTCGGTCGTCACTGACCATTTTCCAAACCCAGTTGTTACTGATTCTGTTATAAAGCAAACCAATTGTTATTGGAGCCCCTTTGATTCGGTTTTCACCAATCTGATTAAAAACTTAGTCGTTACTAGTATTACCTACAAATCCAATGGTTATTGGTACCTTTTTGATTCGGTTATTACCAATCTTCTTGAATCTAGTGGTTACTAGTATTACCTTCAGATCCAATTGTTATTGGTGCTTCTTGATTCGGTTAGTACCAATCTTTCTAAGCTTAGTGGTCACTAGCATTGTCTGGAAAATCTAGTGGTTACTAGCATTATCCAGAACCAATTGTTATTGGTATACCTGAGTTGGTCATCACCATTTAGCCTAAGTCCAATGATTATTGGCATCGCTTAAAGTAGATTGTTATCATCACTTTGGTTTGGTCGTTACCAAACTCTTTGAAAGTCCAATGGTCATTGGTCTCCCTGGATTCGGTCGTTACCAAATTCTCCAAGTAAGTCTAGTGGTTACTAGCATTATCCAGAAATCAATTGTTATTGGTATATCCTAATTTGGTCATCACCATTCCCCTCTAGATCCAGTGGTTACTGGCATTGTTTGAAAACTAATAGTTATTAGTGCCAAAAGTTGATTGTTACCAACTTCCCCAACCAGAGTCCTGTTGTTTTAACAACATTGTTGGAATTCCCAATTGTAATTGGAACTTCGATTTGGTCGTCACCATATCCCCAGGAAGTCTGGTAATATTTAGCACTTCCTGGAAACCCTTGGATCGGTTTTCACCATATCCCCAAGAAGTCTAGTGGTATTTAGCACTTTTTGGAAACCGCTGGATGGATTGGTCATCACCATCCTCCCCAGTAAGTCTTGTGAAAACTAACAATAGTTGAAACTTTTTGTTGTTTTGGTCGTCACCGGTTTCCCCACTGAAGTTTTTGCTTTTCCAGTCGAGTCTCGTAGAATTAGTGGATACTAATCTCCCTGACACGCCCGGTTTTGTTTCTAACCTTTTCCTGAAGATCCCGTTTGAACTCTTCGTTATAGGAAATTTTCTCATCTGGTTATCCCCAGTGAGATTCGTGTCTTCGTTCCGTCTTTTCCCCGGTGAAGCTTTGCTCCCCCATGGATTTTGTTCCCCAGCAATGTTTTCCCCAGTGGGCTTCTGTCCCCAGTGTGGTTTGCATTTCTTCTCTTTCGTTTCCCCAGTGAAGAATTGTCATCTTCTCCGGTGGGCTTCCTCATCTGGTCATCCCCAGTGAGGTCTATTTCTCCTTTCCCCGATGAAGATATGTCTTTCCTGGTGGAATGTGTGTCCCCTGCGTGAAAGATTTCCTTGAACAAGCATCTTTAGTCATGTCTGAACCATCTTGCTTACTTCGCTTGGAATCTTTCCCCAGTGTGTTGGGTCCTCGTGAGTGGTTACTCGTTGTATTGCCGTTCTTTTATATTTGCTCGTGTGTCTGCATCAGTCTTGCATTCAAGCATCATATAACATCATTTAGATTCATGGCATATTGGCAATCGTCCTTTTGCATATCATCGGATCTAAGGGACAAAATTTTTGGTTTGCTATATTTAAATACCTTTCACTACGATTCTATGAGGATTGTCATCTCTCATTACCATCTAGTAAAGATATTTAAATAGGGGCATTTGTTGCACCCGAAATTTTGACCCCTTAGATCCTCATCATCATTATAGGATCATATTCACTTGATTAACTAACCTTAACCCATTTTCAGTTTATCTTTGTTAAGATGCAGATGAATTAGGGTTCCGTACCGTCAAAATCGAGATTTCGGCGGTCTGATCAATCAATGTTTTGGATTGATTTAACTTCAAATAAGTCTCCACGAGATCAAGGATGATACATTGAACCAAGAATAAGTGCAATTTGAGGTGGTCACCCGGGGATTGAGAACAGTGCAATTTGAGATACCCGATTAGGGTTTTCGATTAGAAAAAGTCAACTGTAGTTTGAATTTTGATTCAAAGAGTATTTCAATGGTGGGATCAAGGTCCATTAAGCTCCTATGGCTTAGTAAAGCCCATCCAAAGATTTTCAAGTCCTCAGGATGTCCGGATCACTAACGGGCGACTCGGTAGACACCGATCAATCGAACAGTTGATCGAAAAGTCAACTCTCAAACAATAAGGAATTTGACTTCAAGGTGTGAATAAAAAATTTTCCTTATATCATGTTACACCTCCCCATAAAATTTCATGACCATTGGATCAAGGGTTGAGAAGTAATTGCAAAAATCGGGAATTAGGGTTTCGAAAGGGGCAAGACCATAACTCCTCAACCACACATCCAATTGAAGTGGTTCAAAGCTCATTAGAAAGCTCTTGACAAATCCTACAAAAGCCTCAAAGTGTTCCATGATCAAAAAATGCATAGAATTGGAGTTATAGCAAAATTCATTTTTGAAGGGTAAATAACTTAGAAAAATTCTAAGTTATTTAACACTTGTAAGTGATTTTTTTCAGTACTTTGAAGGGGTTTTCAACCTAGTTCCATCAAGAATTTGGAAATTCCCAAAACATGAAAGTTTTAGAGCTACTTAAGGGATTTACAAATTGTGGTAGGACTCCTCAATAGCATGTTTGAGAAGGAAGTTATACACCATAGAAGTTGGGTCTGTCAACACTTGAAACCACACTCCAACACTTCCCAAAAATCAGTTTTTCACAACTTGGACTATCCTCAACACTTGGATTGTAATTCAAACTGATAATGTGAGGTGTGGATGAGGAGGAAACCAGAAAATGAGTTGGTTTGATGAGCATTGCAAGTTGATAACAAGTGGATATTAAAATAATCATTAAAACCATGAAAGAGAAACTTTTCAAGCAAGGTGGGCAGCTGCAGTCCCCTATCTTCATAGCCATCCCATCCTTCTCGTCTCGATTGATTTTGGCTCAGCATTGGTCCATGGAGCTGATGTGTTGGAGCTGCCACAAAGATTTTGGAAGATTCACTTGAAAAATCTCAAATCTCCCTCCAAAAATGGAAAAAAAAACCAAATCAGACCTCACCCTCATTTCTCCTATAAATAGAGGCCTCCTATATGAACTCAAACACACCAGAGCCATATCATAACACCACAACTCTCACTCTCCTCTCATTCATCAAGAATTCTAAAGTTTTCAAAACCTCCATTTTCATAAAAAACTGTCTTGAGCAAAAATCTGCTCAAGACCAGTTCCATCCTTTCCAAACCTCTAAAAATCACCCATAAAATCTTCAAATGTCATATAGAAGGTGTCCATACCTTTACATCTTCAAAAACTATCAAATTGCCAAAAGTCAACTTTCACATTAAGAAAGTTCGACCACAACCCTCAAAACTTGCCAAATCTTGGTCCAAGCTGATTCTTGCTATTCTAACCATCCACTCACCTCACATACATCATATTGTAACTGTCTAAGGCATTAAAAACAGCTGGAAATCCATTAACTCCACCTGTCCTAATGTTTGGTTTGGTTGCTTCAAGAGGAAGCAAGTATCATATCATTGCAAAAGAAGGAGCACCTCTGGGTTTCTAAGCTTTTAGCTTGCTCAAGGCTTGTCTACAAGAGGTATGTGACATTCCAACTCTCTATTTATCATACATTGTCATGTATTGTCATTTTGTGTTGATTTTTGTGAAATATGCCATGGTTGCCCTACTGTGGTTCTTTGTCAAGAACTTTAAGTTTTCATAGTTATGATACTTGCTTTCATTAATATATTGACATTTGCAAATGATATGTTGTTAGTATGTTACAAGTTTTTTACTTTAATGTCATGCTTAACTTGTTTGTGAAGATTTTGGCCATGTGGTAGTTTTAGAGTTCAATGTTGGATATTGATGAAACTTGCCCTAAACTTGTTTAGTTTTAGATCATTAGTGAGACTTGGAAAACTTGTAAATTGCTCATGAATCCCCCTTTTGCCCTTGATCATGTATGAATCAATATGGCCTTTTGATCATTATGATATTTTCATGTGTGCTTTGATGTGTCATTCTTTGATTTAATGAGTTTGTGCATAACTTGAAGTTGTGAACACATTTTCCTATCCATTTCAAGAGTGTGTATGTTGTTGTATGCTTGAAATCTGCCTAAAATTGCAATTGGACATATCATACCTCAAACTGTTGCATTTGTTCAAAATACCATGAGGTCAATAAGTCATTTTCTGTTTCAAGCATTGTTTATGTGGTTTGTGTGCATTAAATCTCCATCATATACATTTAAAACTTGTGCATAATCTCATTTGCTCCAACTGTCATGGTTTTGGTTCATTGTATGTTCAAATTGGTATTTTTGTATGACATAAGTTTCAAATTGTTAAGTTCTGTTTTGATAAAAGTTCATTCATTTTCTGAGATAAACCTCATCTGTTAGCATCATCATCATGTGTTTGTGATCTCTTTTTCATAAAATACATCTTTGCCTTAAAGTTGTCCTGTTGTGGTGGATGTCTATGCCTAGGCAGATTTTCCAATTTTGGCACCAACATATCAATTTTCACACTACTTGACACAAACTCTTCCATGAACCTAAAATGCTTTCATGTTGACATTTGTGGTGTGTGTGCATTAATCACTTGTTCTGTCATGGCTTATTTTCACATTTCATATTCCAATCACAATCACACACCAAATGTGTCACAACATACCCAAATGGCTGCTTTGTGTGTATATACCTATCATTTTGAGTTGTTACTCATTCAGATGCATGATTATCAGATGTGAGGATAATTGGACTGACCTATATGTGCCTCTTTTCTTGTTTCACCCTCAAACTGCCATGAACTTACTTGTTGCCCTAATGAGTGGTTGTTTTGCATTTCTTGAGTTTCAATATGCTTTCTTTTGTGTGATGATGATTTGAACTGGTTTGTGAGCATGAAAGTGTCCTTTAACATGATTATGGTGTGTGTGTGTGTGTGTGTGTGTGTGTGTGTGTGTGTGTGTGTGTCATTGGATTAGCATTAAAGCATCATTACATGAAAATTGCTCTGCTATGCCAAATTGGTGTCAAAACAGTTTTCTGCATTTCTTACCACAACATACCAGATTTTTTCTCCAACTGTCATATGCTTGAGATTTAAATGTAAATTCATCTATCCTCATGATTTTGATATGTACATATTGTTTGTTTGATCTACTCTTACTTGTTTTTTTTTCATTTCACTTCTAAATAGCACTTTCAAACCAAAATCTGCCATGAATACATCAAATTCTTTTCTGCTTGTTCAATGCTGGTTTTCTAAGTTGAAACTCATTTGTCTTCACATTTATGATGTACCTATGCTATGTTTGTCAACATGAGGCTACTTGTTTATATTTTGACTAGTTTGTACTACATTGCTGCCCAAAACAGTTTTGAAACCACAACCATACACACTTCTTCTTTTTTCTGTTTGAATTGAGATAGCTCATTAGCTTATGGCTTCTAAACAATGTGTTTGGTATGTGTACATGATTTAAATATCTTTATGAATGAGATGTTTTGTTTTGCTTGACAGCCCACCTTCCATTGTACATTTACAATTGCAACTTGAGAGCTTTTTTTTTGCTATATGCATTTCATGGTCAATTTTAAGTGCTAATCTCATCCATTGATATATTTAAGGCTTGTGTATGATGCTTGTTCTGTCTCAATTTGTTCCAATCAAGTTTTGGTTTCAATTATGCAATTTTGTGTGTGTTTGAGCAGCTGATATGTGATTTTCAATTTTGTTGGGTTTGAGGTAAGCTTGAAGTGTGGAAACACTCAAGATGATGTTTATGGTTTGTATGTCAGGTCTGTCCAGCCTGATTGAGTCTATTTCTTGACTTTGGTTTTCAAATTGCACTTTCTTTCTATTTCACTTGGCAACACATAGCAGTTGTGTTTTTGTGTTTTAGTTTGACTTTGTGACTGTTACATGTTTGTTCCTCATTGCATTTCAAGTATGTTGGTGGATACCTCATGATCTTCTTGTTTTGTTTGATCAAGTTTTAACATATGCACCCATGTTTGGCCTGCTACTTTAGTTTTCAAATTGTTGTCATGCCTGCATCTTGCTGTTTTCCTCTATCTATGCATTGTTGTTTGGTTTGTAAACTTTAAAAACATCAATTGATATGATTAGGACTCATATGCCATATGTATGAACTAAACACTTTCATCTTCCATTTTGTTTTGACAGTTTGTCTCATTCTCACACAACATTTGTAATTCATGTACCTTTTTCCATTCTACTGATTTATACTTGAGCCATGAGGGTCCAATACTTCTGTTATGACATATATGTGTTGTGTGCAATGCCCTTTGATGCATATGAACTCAGATTTAAGAAGTTGTTTTCCAAATGCAATTCACATCACCAAACTTGCAACTTACGAGTCATTTCTATTTCAACTTATTCTGTAGCTGGCCTTTTAGTGTAGAATGTTTAATTGGTATATTGGAGGATTGTGTGTTTATTTGTTTCACTCAAATGTGCAAAGAACATGAATTGAATGTCATCATGCATCTCAAAACATCCATTTGCAAGTTCAATCAAATTTTTATTTGTGAACATGATTTTGAAAAAACAACTGCACCATCATGGTCCTTGTTCAATTCTACCCAAGATTGACCTAAAGTTTGCTTGAATTGGTTAAGAATTGAACAAGTTGACATCAAAACGTATTTTGAGAAATTGCTTTGTTTTTGCCTCAAGTGTGCCCAGGAAATCATCAAAACCACACCATATATGTTTATGGGGGTGGCTACATCAACGTATGTATAGCCACCCCAGTGGTAAGAACTTTGTCACCTAAGCGCCTTTCATCTGCATGTCCTGGGTTCGATCCGGGTGGAGGTCGAATCCTTTTGTTTTTTTTTTTAATTTCCTTGTTTGATCTATTTTTCTTTTTTCTCTTCCTTTTCTTACCAGCGTGCGCGTGTGTGGCCTATTGGTTGTTGTTGTGTGTTGGTAACTAAAGGGCCTGGGTTCAAATCCCAGCTTGGCCCTTTTCTTTTTTTATTTGCTTGTTCATTGGTTTTATTGTCATAATTCATCAAAACTTCAAATATTTGTAACTTGTTCATATTTTATCATTTTTGGCCCATTCTTTTTGCAACATGTTTGTTATAATGTATACTTTTTTATGATGTGAAAATATTACTTGTTGTCACAAATTGTGATGTACTTTGCTCATAGTGAAAATTGTTCAATTATTGTAATTAGTGACTTAACTTACAGTTGAATTCCTCTGAGCATGATTGAACTTCTCGTAAGATGTTTATACCCCTTGTTAGTTAACATGTTAGGATACCCCCTTTGGATGTAACCATAATCTTGTCTCATTTATTCCTCCTAAATTATGATGTTTAAACGGATTTAATTGTGTTTGATTGTCATCTATCAACATTGTTGTCACATTTACTATGCTTTGAACTTATGACATGCCTACTTTCAATTTGTGATTTATTCATATGGTTGTTACTTTTATCATGCTTCAATCTTTGTTAAGATATGTCCCAAATCTTTGTTAAGATGATTGACTATTGGTTGTAACCTTGATACCATTTGAAGTATCTGCTTATTGTAATATGCATGTTTACTTGTTTTAATATTATTTCATATTGCTTTGTTAAGTACTTCTTTCCCCAAGTGATGGAACTCTTTAGTTGTCATCCAAGTTGTCTCCCCCCTCTCTCCTTCCAAAGGAGAAGTCTCTCCCTTGACCCTTATGTCATTGGATAGCTCATTTACCCCTCCCTTGACTTTGTGAAGTCATCTTCAACCATAACTTAGTTAAGTTAGAACATTCAAACCATTAGACTTTGCTTTAAGTCTAGAAAACCTACCTATACTAGGAGTGCTCCATCAATTAGAACCCTAGGATAGAGTTTATAAACTCTATATAAGAATCATAACAATGATTACTTACTCCCCTTTCTTGAGAGTTCAACAGAGATCTAGAGAGTTTTCTTAAACTCTACCCAAGCATGGATATGTTTGTTCCCCTTTGAACCTTGATCATAATCAAGTGTTCTTCATCCCTTGTGAGGTGAACTACGATTGCTCTGATTCTATCCTAGTTAGGATACGTAGGCAGAGGACGCGATGTCTTTGCGAGCAAATTTAGAAACTATCTTTAGGTTTTAACCTTCACCTTTACTCAATCCTAATCCATAGCAAACATTAGCACACTTAGCATGCAAACAAACAAAAGGTTCCTGTAGAGTACTGCAGATGTTTAGGATGTGAAATACCTACCCTAGGCATAACCAACCCCCGATCCCTAAATCTCTTAGCGTTGTTGTTACATCGCGAAAAGGTTTCTTTCTTTCTTTAGACCTTTCCTTTGGATAAATTAAAGTTCGGTTGTAATTTAAGAATTAAAGATTCAAGTTAATCAATAGCTTGGTATCCCGATTCTCACCGCAACAGATATGAATCTTCCTCTGGAAAGGATTTAAATCCAATGCATGTTGATAAAATTATCATTAAGAAGACTCCCTTATACTCTCATTTTAAGTTTGGTCATCTAAATGATATTAAACACACACGTTCTGATCAGAATGTTCCTGTGTTTAAGCCAAAAGTCAATCAGAACAAAACTGTTGTAAAAAGACAGAAGTTCAGACAGACTTTCAAGGCAACTAACCCAAAAGGACCCAAAAAGATCTGGGTACCTAAGGATAAGATAATCCTTGTTGCAAATGTATTTAGCAGAAAAGTCAAGACGCCAGTCATGGTACCTGGACTCTGGCTGCTCATGTCACATGACAGGAGAAAGGTTTATGTTCCAAAGCCTGAAGATTAAATCTGGAGGAGAAGTGAAGTTTGGAGGGAATCAGAAGGGCAAGATTATTGGCTCTGGTACTATTGGCAGTGGTAACCTTCCCTCTATATCTAATGTTTTACTTGTAGAAGGATTAAAGCATAATCTATTGTCCATAAGTCAATTAAGTGACAATGGTTATGACATAATCTTTAATCAACAAAGTTGCAAAGCTGTTAGTCAGAAGGATGGCTCAATCCTGTTTAATGGAAAGAGGAAGAACAACATTTACAAAATCAATCTTTCAGAACTTAAGGTTCAACATGTTAAATGCCTTATGTCTGTTAATGATGAGCAATGGGTCTGGCACAGAAGATTGGGGCATATTAATATGAGATGTATATCTCAGAGTAATAAACTCAATCTGGTCAGAGGACTTCCTAAGTTAAAGTTCAACTAAGTTGCTCTTTGTGAAGCATGTCAAAAAGGAAAATTTTCTAAATCTTCTTTTAAATCAAAAATGTTGTTTGAACTTCAAGACCATTAGAATTACTTCATATTGATCTGTTTGGACCAGTGAAAACTGCATCCATCAGAGGCAAGAAGTATGGATTAGTAATTGTTGATGACTATAGCAGATGGACATGGGTAAAGTTCCTAAAACACAAGGATGAGTCACATTCTGTGTTCTTTGACTTCTGCAAACAAGTCTAGAATGAAAAATATTTTAAAATTATTAAAGTCAGAAGTGATCATGGTGGTGAATTTGAAAACAAATATTTTGAAAAATATTTTAATGGAAATGGAATTGCTCATGATTTCTCCTGCCCTATAACTCCACAACAGAATGGAGTTGTAGAGAGGAAAAATAGAACTTTGCAAGAAATAGCCAGAACCATGATCAACGAGACTAATCTAGTAAAGCATTTTTGGGCAGAAGCAATAAACACAACTTGTTATATTCAGAACAGAGTGTCTGTAAGATCTCTTCTGGAAAAGACTCCCTATGAATTGTGGAGGAACAGAATGCCCAACATTTCTTATTCTTATCCTTTTGGATGTATTTGTTATATGTTGAACACTAAAGAGAATCTTAACAAGTTTGATTCTAAAGCACAGAAGTGTTTCATGCTTGGGTATTATGAACGCTCTAAAGGCTACAGAGTATACAATACTGAAACACAGATTATGGAGGAATCTATACATGTTAGATTTGATGATAAGATTGGCATTGAAAAGCCAAAGCAGTTTGAAAGTTCTGCAGATAGAGAAGTAATTCTTACAGACTCTGAAGGCTCAGAGGTAGAAAAAGCTCAAGTGAAGGAACCAGAAGCAACGCCAGATGCAATTCCTTTAGCTTCTCAAATGAACAACTTGAACATTTCTGAAGAATCAAATGTTAGAGGATTATCTTCCAGAATGAAGGCCTCTCACCCAGAGGATGTGATAATTGGAAATAAAGATGACCCAATAAGAACAAGATCCTTCCTCAGATCATCTGAAGCATCATTATTTGGATTGGTGTCAGTTATTGAAACAACTTCTGTGGATGAAGCTCTGCAAGACAATGACTGGATAATTTCCATGCAAGAAGAGCTCAATCAGTTCACAAGAAATGATGTTTGGGATTTGGTTCCAAGACCAAAAAGATTCAACATAATTGGAACTAAATGGGTCTTCAGAAATAAGTTGAATGAAAAAGGAGATGTTGAAAGAAATAAAGCAAGGCTTGTTGCTCAAGGTTATAGCCAGCAAGAAGGAATTGATTATACAGAGACTTATGCTCATGTAGCCATGTTAGAGTCTATTCGTTTACTCATTTCTTTTGCTGCACAGTATAACATCACTCTATATCAGATGGATGTTAAAAGTGTCTTTCTAAATGGAATTATAGAAGAAGAAGTCTATGTTCACAAACCTCCTGGTTTTGAAAGTGAAAAATTTCCAGAACATGTTTTTAAACTAAAGAAATCTCTTTATGGTTTAAAACAAGCTCCTAGAGCTTGGTATGAGAGATTAAGCAATTTTCTTCTGGAGAAAAATTTTATCAGAGGCAAAGTGGACACAACCCTCTTCTGTAAAACTTTTAAGAAAGATATTTTAATTTGTCAAATATATGTGGATGATATTATATTTGGATCTACCAATGTTATGCTGGGAAAGGAGTTTGCTCAATGTATGCAGGCAGAATTTGAGATGAGCATGATGGAAGAATTGAGATTCTTTCTAGGAATTGAAGTCAACTAGACTCCAGATTGCACTTACACTCATCAGACTAAATATGTTAAAGAGCTTCTGAAGAAGTTTAACATGACTGATAGTAAGATGGCAAAGACTCCTATGCATCCAACAAGTACTCTTGGTAAGGAATAGGTAAGTAAGAAAGTAAATCAGAAACTCTACAGAAGTATGATAGGATCTCTTCTCTACTTAACTGCTTCTAGACCTGACATTTTATTCAGTGTATGCTTGTGTGCAAGATTCCAATCAGATCCTAGAGAATCACACTTAACAGCTGTTAAGAGGATTCTAAGGTATCTGAAAGGTACTTCTAATGTGGGTTTGGGTTATAGAAAATCTGATGATTTCAAATTAGTTGGATTCTGTGATGCTAATTATGCTGGAGACAGAGTGGAAAGAAAAAGTACTTCTGGAAGTTGTCAATTTCTGGGAAGAAATTTAATCTCCTGGTACAACAAGAAGCAACCTACAATTGCGCTATCAACTATAGAAGCAGAATATATTGCTGCTGCTGGATGTAGCACGCAGATGCTCTGGATGAAAAGTCAACTAGAAGACTATCAGATCTTTGAGAGTAATATTTCTATATTCTGTGATAATACTTCTTCTATATGTTTGTCTAAAAACTCTATTTTACACTCTAAGGCAAAACATATAGAAATTAAACATCATTTCATCAGAGACTATGTTCATAAGGGTATTATAAACTTAGCCTTTGTTGATACAAATCATCAGTGGGCTGATATTTTCACAAAACCCCTTGCTGGAGATAGGTTTAAGTTTATTCTGAAAAATGTTGGTATTGATTTTTGTCCAGAATGATATTTATCAGAAGCAAAACTTCTCAGATGCAAAATGTTTAAAACTCTGAAGTATTTCATCTGTCATTTATTTGATTTCTTGAATTATTATTATTATTTGTGTGTATCTTAACTAACAAGTCTCAGAGGATCTGAACGTTGGATAACGTTTCATTTCTCAAGAGAATTCAGAAGCACATGCAAGCAAACACGTGTCACTCTGAATCTGAAAAGATGGCATGCACAATACTGAAAAGACATTTGAGGTATTGTTTGAATAGTTAAAATCTTGGTTTTCCCCCCAAATTGTCAGAATCAATTAATGCTTTGAAATGATTTTTATTCTTT
This sequence comes from Lathyrus sativus, assembly GCA_963859935.3. NCBI lineage: Eukaryota > Viridiplantae > Streptophyta > Magnoliopsida > Fabales > Fabaceae > Lathyrus > Lathyrus sativus. Next base: position 465,063,467 of record OZ012737.1, read on the forward strand.
TCATTAAATGCCATTAATTTCTATCTGAGAACGTGTTGAATGTGTCAATTTGTATGCCCTAATCTTTCTCTATAAATACCACAAATCACACCATTTCACACTTTTCACTTCACAAACAATATATGCATTTCTGTTTGCTATTTGGACTTCATCAAAACCCTAAACCTTCATCCAAATCTTCTTCATCTTCAATAATGGCAACATCATCTTCAACCTCAGCACAGTTTCAATCATCTATGGTTGCAGTTGCATCATCAAACATGGGAGCTACTCCATTTAAGGAACCTGAAAGAACCTTGTTAACTCCTGTTGATAAGCTGGAAGTTCTTTGTGAATCAATGGTGGATTTTGATTCATTGGCTGAAAATGGATTTGATCTGAGTTCAATTATTGGTGCTCAAGGCCGTGTTAAATATTTTGATAGACTATTTGGACCAGTGTATCCACACTTAGTGAAGGAATTTTTGATTCATGCATTTGTTTACCATAAGTTCATCATATCTTCTGTTCCGGGAAGAGAGATCATAATCTCTAAAGATCTCATCAGGAAACTCATTGGGTATAAGGAAACTGATGGAGTTTGCCATCTGCCAGCTGGGCGAGTTGATATGGAAGAAGTCTATGAGGAAATCATTTCATTTGGACAAGCCTCCAACAAATTTAAGGATCTGAAACCTGACTACAAAATATGGGCAAAGATTTTTCTGGGATGCATCAATCACAAAATCCACAAATTCTCCAGATTATGTGAATAATGAACAACTCTATTTTATGTACTGCTTAAGTCAGAGTATCAAAGTCGATTTGCCATACATTCTCTTCATGCATCTGTGGAATCACATCAATGCATCCAGAGAATCCATTAAGACAAAGGGACAGAAGATCAGGACGTGGATTCTTTTTGGAAGATTGATCTCAGACATTCTGACAGAGAATGGTCTGGTAACTGCTTTACATGAAGCTGGAGTTAAAGAAGAGCTTGAGTCAATTGTTGGAAAACCATTGAATGGAAAGAGTCTTCAAAGACTAAAAGTTGTGGATGAACTCAAAACTGCTCCTAAGAAGCTGAATGTTACTGAACTAAGTTAGAGAAGGATTCTAGTTCAAGACTTTCTAATCTTTGGTGCAGAAGAACCTAGGGATATTATTCTTAGGTATATTGAAATGTGCAAGGCAGATGGAACACCTGTTCCTGCCGATATTCTGATTCGTGCTAGAGAACCTATTCCAGATGTGTATAAGGTGACATGAGAAAAAGAAGACAGTTAGAGGCAGAAGAAGCTGCTGCTCAGAAGAAACAGAGAGTTGCTGAAAAAACACAGAAGTAGATTAAGAGAAAATCTTCTGGAGAAGTCCTCTCTGTTCCTACCAAGCGCATCAAGACAAAAGGTACTAAATCATCTTTACCTTCTCTTTCTAAAATTTCAGTAGATGTATCAACAATTTGTTCTATACCTGAACCTCCTCCCACTCAAAATCAAACTATTCCTGCTCCATCTCAAACATCTGAACCACCTACTATTCCTACTTCACAAGTTCATTCTGAACCTGTTCCCACAACACCACTTAAATCATCTGATATTCGTCAATCTGAACCACAAACAACAACACCAGCAGAACCAATTCCAATACAACAATAATCTGAAATTCAACAAACATCTGAACCTGAACCAATTAAATCTGAACCAGTTGCATCTGAACCACCAAAAACCACATCTTATAATCCTCAACCAGAACCATTCAATCCTGTTGAGTCAAATATACCTGATACTGAGGTTCTAAATAGTAAACCTCTCAAGACTGTATTTGAAGTATCTTCTACATCTTTTACCCCAACCACCACATCTGATTCGTCTGAATCTGATGTGCATCCAGAGGTTAGCTCACCCCCATCTCTCAGAGGATATGAACCCAAGAAATCTGATCCACCTGTTTCATCTGAAAATCTCATTCCTAAACCCATTCCAAAACCCAGGACATCTGAGTTTATTTCAGTTGCTTCCTTTAAACCTCTTCCCTCTGATCCACTTCCTTCTGGTTCAATCTTAAACATTTCTATACCAGAATAGAACCAAAAGACACAATCACTCCATTCAAACCCATTCCTTCGACCATTCTTCCATCTGACCTTCAAAACCACTTTGAACAATTACCAGATATCACTTTATCAGAACCTTTGTTGTCTGATAACTCTGTTTTCATTCCCTACTCTTCCACTACATTTGATGTCGTTTCATATGCATCACGTGTAAAACCATTTCTGGTTAATGCTTTATCCAGATCCAAAACTGCCACTCCATCTGACAATCCATCTTTTCCTTCCTACCCTCTCCCTTTGTTCATCATCCCACCTTACCTGCACCATCTATTCAACCCAAGCCTCTCACTCTGGAAACCCTTCTCAAACCCAAACTAAGGCTTAATGTTGATATACTATTTGCTAATTTTATGAAAGAAATAAAGATGAATTTAGGCTCTGTACAGATAAGATGCTTGTCAACCATGAACTCAGTTGAATCTGATGCTATCTAGAATAGCTTTATTTCCAAGTTCAATACAGTTGCTTCAAATCTGAAGAACGTCTGTTCTGATGATGCGAAGATCAGATTTGCTGAAACTTCCATAAGCATGATATGGAATATGAAAAGATCGGCACCTTTGCTTCTTGAAGATGTACCTTCATCTTCTGGAGTATCTGCTACAAAAGCTATTGTAGAATCTGCTTCTGAAGAAAATCCATTGGCTCTGACAATTATACACAAACCCTCCACATCTGAAGCTCCAGACTCTGCATCTCCAATGGAAATTAACTTTGTTCCTGCATCAGAATCTGCTCCATGTTGCACCCTAAAATTTGACCAACCGGGTCCCGTATCTGGTTCGATGTTTCGACGCATGACCGCATTCGCATCTGCATATTGCATAGAGTGCATTTTTCATTTGTTTTGGCTTTATCAGGATCACAACCCTCGTCTCGTGTTTCAGGTGTTTTTTTATCAGTTCAGATAGGTAGAATCGTGTTTTGGGGATATTTCGGTACCCGTTTATTTTTGCCGGCTATTTTGGTGCGCTCTCGCGGTGTTATGTGTCGTTCGGTGCTTATTTTGTTCCTCTGGGAATTATTGTGATTTTTCTGGATTTTGTTGACCATTTTTATATTTTTAATAGGCTTTTAATCATTTTTAGGATTTAACTAGATTTTTACTTTTTTAAATAGTTTAAATCTCTTCTTAGAATTTTATATAGATTTTTAAATAGATTTAATAGTTTTTTTTTTATCATTTTTAGAATATAAAAGATTTTAAATAGTTTTAATTGTTTTTAGGATAATATAAAAAGAATATAGTTTTCTTAAATAATAGCTTTCTTTTAAATAAATATTATAAATAAATGGTAGATTTTTTTTAGGATTTTAATATAGAATTTTATAGAATATTAATAGATTTTTCTTTTAGAATATTAATTGAATTTTTGAATATATTTTTAGATATAGAAATATTATAGATTTTATTTTGGTACTATAGAATAGTAGATTTTTCTTTTAATAGATGTTCTTTTAATTAGTTTAATAAGAATTTAGATGTTTTAGATATTAATGTAGATTTTGTAGATTTTAAATAGTTTTTTAAATAGTTTTAATAGCTTTTTAATCACCTTAATGAATAATATAGATTTTTTATTTAATGAGAGATTTTCTTTTATAATAACTAATATAGGTTTAATAGAAATTAATTGAGTTTAGTTAATTAGGTTTAGGTTAGTAGTGTAATTGGGTTGATATGGTTTTATGCAGTTTTTATCAGTTTGTTGTTTCTTTTTTCGTTCAGGCCCATTCAGCAAGGCCCAGATTATTGGTTTTTTGTCCAGATTTGTCCAGAAGCTTCCAGAACGATCCAGAAGAATTTCAGCATATAAATGCAGTAGGCCACGTGTTGCACTCGAGGGACCCCACGTTACACGCTATCCCGCTGCCACCTCACCCACTCAGAACTCTCTCTCACTGACACGCGTTTGCCACACGTCTCACACCCAACCCCCACTGAGACACTTGTCTCCACCTCACACATCGCCTGAGAAGCCACCGGCCGGCATGCAAATCCGGTGAGCTCGCACCGCCGGCAACCCCAACCAACTCCGGCCGCCGTCCCTCGCCGGAAACTGCAAAACTGCAGAAAATCCTCCGATCTCCCTCTTTCTCCCTCTCCCTCCTCCGTCCATCTTCATCATCACCTCGCCGGAAAACTCGTCCTTCGCCGGAAACTTCAACCAGTTTTCCAGAACATTCAAACCTCCCTCGTTCTTCAAGAACAGTTCTCCAGAAATTCATCGTCCTTCAAAGGATTTTCCAGATTCTTCATCAGAAGTGCCAGATCCACCGTCTTCAACCACTTTCGCGTTCATCAACCAATTTCCCAGATCACCTTCCATCTCCATCGTGCCTCAAGAACAACTTTCCCAGACATGCAAGCTTTCATCGCCCTTCAAAGCTGATTTCCCGAAAAGATCCTCCACCTCAATTTCTGGGAATCACCACGCATCAAACCTTCAAGACCAGCTTCAAACATCGTCAAGATCAGCAAGCGAATCTTCTTCGTACTTCATTTTTCCAGAAACTTCAACAGACTTCTTCCAAAGTCCAACAGTTTGTTCTTCGCTTCGTCCAGGTACGCGTCCATGAGAATCCTTACTCGTTCTTCTTGATTGCTGAAAAGTTAGCTCGCATCTTGTTTCACTGAGAGTAAAGATTGGCTAGGGTTTATGTTTAATTGTGAGGGAGTGCTGATTCATTGTTTCGTTTAAGAGGGAGATGAGAGTGTTGAGTCTAAGATGTTGATTTGGTGTTTGAGAGTTCGTGTTTGAGTTCTGGGAAGAAGAATGTAGAAGGACATTGAGATTGGGTTAGAGGTTGCAGAGAGACGATGAGGGAGTGGCTAGGGTTTAGTTTGGAGGATGAACAGTGACCAGAACAATGGAGAAGAAGATGGGTTTTATGGCTAGGGTTTCTGATTAGGTTTTGGGCTGGGTTAGGCCCAACGTATGATTGCTGAGATTCACCCCCCGTTTTGCTCAATTCCCCCCCCCCCCCTGCGTGAGAGTTGAAGGAATTCTGGGACTGGGCCTTATGCCACTGCTATCCACACCCCCACCATCAGGCCCAATTGGAAATTGAACGTGTAAAATTACTCAGGCACACCCCCCGCGAGTATTTCTCTTTTTTTGTTTTATTTTCGTTCCTGATAACCTGGGCCTTACCATACTGCTACGCGCACCCCCATATTCTTGGGCCCAACAGCAAACCAACTGGGTGTTTTACTTTTCTCACCCCCTTTCCCTTTAATTCATGTTTTTGTTTTTTATTTCCTTTATATGTACAACATTTTATAAAAATCATATAAAAATGAAAAATCATTGTTTTTTAATGCTTGTTTTTCCTACATGGCCATTATTCTGTCTAGAAAAATATGAAAAAATAAGAATAGCATTTTATTTTTGTTTAATATTTTTCATGCATTTTTCTTGTAAATAGCATTTTGTTAATACTTTGTTTAGTACATGATTTTGTTAATTTTGGTTCCAATAGTTGCTATAATATTTTTTGTCCATTTTTTTTAGGTTGATTAGTAGACATTGTTAGCTTGTACATATAATTTAGTGCATATTTTTAGGAATTAATTTTAGGTGATTGGCTTAAGTGTGAACAACATGAATAAAATTAGGGTTTTAAATCAACTTAGGTGAGATAGTTTAATTCTTTTAGGAGATTTTCATTTGATTTTTGGGGTATGGATTATAGGGGTATGGGTATAGGATAGATCCCCTTAGAAATCACTAGGATTCCCCTACTGCTATTAGTATATACTGCTATATTTGATTGATTGGTGTGGTGTGCCCTCTAGGGAACTATTGTTTGTCTGTGTGGGTATTGGGATTGCTTGGGGATTGGGGGAGCTGAAGACTTAGGATGATGGAGCCATTGGAGATCCAGAGCTTGAAGACCAACTTCCAGAGTTGATGAGGAGACTCCTGCTAGCAGCTGTTGAGGAGATTAGGGTTTAGGAGCTAGGCAGAGCTCTAGATTAGAAAGCTTGTTTCTCAAACATGGAATGCCTTGTCTGCATTCATCCTTTCTCTATGATTCAAAGTCTCTTTCAAATATCCACCTCCTTCCTTTGGAAGGATCAATGAATGTATTTGAAAGATAGAACTTTTGAGAGGAAACTTTCTGTTTAATGTTAACAGTTGATGAACCACCCTTGGTAGGTAATTAACTACCTAACATTCATTCACTTCATCTTGTTGACTGATGTTTCTCCTGAAGATTGAGACTTGAAGAATAACCATTGGAGATGGAAGACTGATGATCAAGACCTTGCTGAAAAGCTGTGGAGATGGAGATTGAGGCTTGCTGTAGCTTGTAGCTGTATGGAGATGACTTGAAGATGGATATTGATGCAGAGCTGTTGTGGCTGTTTATTTTTGCTGTATTTCATTTCTGATGTATTGATTGGTCTTCTGGATTGTATTGTTTGTTGTTTACCCTGTTGGGTTGAAGGTGAATCCTGTTCGCTTTTGCCTATTGTTTTCTAGGTTCGAGGTTGAGTGGGACTCCCTTGCCTCGCTTGTATTGCTGCATTCATGCATTTTACTGCTTTACTGTATATATCTGATATTGTTTCTGTTTCCGTTTGTTCCCGTAGGATCTCTGTTTCTCTCTGTGCAGGAGAGGAGCATGATAGACACTAGGTCTTAACCCATGCATGATAACACTAGGTTAGTTTGATTCCCTTCGCAACCGTAGGTTAGAGTTCTATCTCTTCTTTCTCAAAACAAACAAAAAAATACAATAAGATTTCAAACACAATAAAAAACACTTCTTCCGTAAAAGAATGTGAACTCATCAAGACGTCATTTTGGTCCGCTTGGACTGCTAATCAGAAAAAACCTTTTTTCAGAAGGAATAAAATCAATCAAGACAGACTTGTGTCGTACGTAGCCCGAACTACGTTTGCTCTGATCTTTCATGCTGTATGAAAGTACGTAGGCATAGGATGCGATATCCTAGCGAGCAACCTTCCCCTCCTTTCCCGTAGGTAGGCGAACTACGTTGACTCTGATTTCTCATTTCAGACGAGAATACGTAGGCATAAAGTGCGATACTTTGCCGAGTCATTTTATTTTCATTTTCTTTTCTTTTAACCCCTGACCTGTAGTTTAGATAGAATAACAATCCATACCCGAAAACAAGCGTGGATCCCGTCGAGTACGACGGACGTGAGGGGTGCTAATACCTTCCCCTTGCGTAACCGACTCCCGAATCCAGGTTTTGGTTGCGACGACCATACCTTTCCCGTGTTGTGCGAGGTTTACTCTGAGCGTTTCCTTTCCCTCCCGTGGGACAAATAACGCACGGTGGCGACTCTTCTGTTCAGCCGGCGCCGATTTTCGCAGTAGCGACAGCTGGCGACTCTGCTGGGGATCCAACGTCCCCTGGCTGCTAAGGACTGCGATAGTTCTTATGCATTTGGGATCCAACGTCCCTTAAGAGAGTCAATCCTAACGCTTGTTTTCCCGTCGAGGATTTTGTATGGATTTATATTTCTGACATCTATTTTCAGCACTATATATATATTGATTATTACTGTTGTACTGGGGTTGTGATGGGTGGTTCTATGATTGAGAGATAAGCCGGACCTGGGCTTGAGTGCACCTAGAATTAGAGTAGAAAGTAGTGGGCGCGTGCCGGCTTTGCTTGCATTAGTGTCTCATGAAATCTACACTCGGACGAGGTTCTTCTGGTTGACTTCTTTTTCTACCCTTTGGGTCGAAGGGGTTGTTGGTCAGTTGAATTGTCGACTCCGGGAACCGATCATTTGGAAGTTGGCTAAGTGAGGCCTCTTCAGGATTTGATGATGCCACTCCTTCTGGGAATCGTATCATCAACCCTGAAAGTCTGTGACGCCGACGACCGCATAGGATGCCATACCTTTGTCAGTTACTAGGACATCCACCTGTGAGAGGGTTTGGGGATATGCAGGTAACTAGACCTTCAGACTACCGGTTTGTTCCTTGATCAGAGATCCTGGGTATTTATGGAGAGTTTTGAGGTCTGTCAGAGACCATTTCGAGATGTGTTCTGAGGTCTGTCAGAAGCCAGTTGGATAGTGTTGCACCCCAAAATTTGACCGACCGGGTCTCGTATCTGGCTCGATGTTTCGACGCATAACCGCATTCGCATCTGCATATTGCATACAATGCATTTTTTCATTTGTTTTGATTTTATTGGGATCACAGCTCTCGTCTCGTGTTTCAGGTGTTTTTTATCAGTTTAGATAGGTAGAATCGTATTTTTGGGATGTTTCGGTGCCCGTTTATTTTTTACCGGCTATTTTTGTGCGCTCTCGCGGTGTTATGTGTCGTTCGGGGATTATTGTGGTTTTTCTGGATTTTACTGACCATTTTTGGATTTTTAATAGCTTTAATTCTTTTTAAATAGATATTTTTAGAATATTATAGATTTTAAATAGATTTTTAATCATTTTAGGATTTAATAGATTTTTTAAGATAATATAGAATTTTTTAGAATATTAATAGTTTTTAAATAGTTTTAAATAGCTTTTTAATCTTTTTTAATATAGATTGTTCTTTTATTAGTAAATAGAGTTTAATAAATAATATAGTTTTATTAGAGATTTATTAGAATTTTATTAGTGGGTTTATTAGATTTTTTTTAGAGTATTATTAGTTTAGGAGTTAATTAGATTAATTGAGTTTTAGAATTAATTAGGGTAGTATTCAGACTTAATTAGGTTAATTGGGCCTTAGTTAATTAGTATCAGTTTTAATCTTTTTTTAATTTTAATTCAGATTTTTTGAATGGGAGGTTATTGTCATTTTGTGGGCCTCAGCATCAGAATTCGCAGGCCCAATTCAATCCGCAGTCTATTTTCGTCCAGTTCAATCCAACAGTTTCCAGCCAAGCCTAGAAGTTTCTAGAACGTTCCATAGATTTCTCAGTGCATTATAAAACCAGCTCGTCCACGTGTTCACGCGAAGAGGACCCCACGTTGTGTCACCACATCACGCCACGCCATCCCCTCAGAGTCTCCCTCTATCTGCCACCTTCCAGGCCACGTGGAGGCCATGCACTAACTGCCTCCACTACCCTCAGCCACGCGTCCCTCCACCATTCTTCACCGGCAAACCTCACCGGCCGGCATGCATGGCCGGCGACCACCGCCGTGAGCTTCGCCGGAGAACCTGACAAACCCAGATTCCGGTCGATCTCCATCTCCTCCCATCCATCTTCTTCAATCTTCATTCCCACCTCCATAACCTCCATCTCATCCAACCACCGATCCAACTTCCGGCCACCATTAACCTTACCAGAAACACCCAAAATCCCAGGTCCTGATCAACATCAACCTCCTCTCATCATCAACCCTCATCAACAATTTCTTCATCAGACAAATCTCCAGAGAAATTTCCAGAACGTCCTCATCACCAACATTCATCCAAATTCCAGAACATAATCGTCACCGGTGTTCATCCTCCATCATCGCGTTCATCACTTATCAGCTTCATCATCATCATCACATTCATCCCAGAGAACACGCCTCCGATCTTCATCTCCAGAAGAACAACAAGAATATCCTTCGTTTCATTCTCCAGAAATCGCTAAGCAAGCGAATCTTCAATAGGAACTCCGATCCAGACAAGTCTTCGTCAACCTTCAATTTGCTTGTCCAGAAAAGGTTTAAATCCCCAGAAAAAATCTCCAGAACGACAACTTCAAGAACACACCAACATCGTCTTCAATCACCAGAAACTACAAAAGAATCCTCGATCTCATCACTACCAAGTTCATTCTTCAACTTCTGGATTTCATGAGCAGTTGCAACCACCTTCGTCAGATCTTCGATCGCTCCCAGAAGATCTAGAAGATCTTCATCCAAATCCGAACGCACTTCTTCAAGAACTTCGACAGATCCATCAACAAGCTTGTGGGGATTCTTGCAATCAGTTGATAGCAAGAACATTTTGATGTTGTGTGCTTTGATTCGCGCTTCAGATGATTGATTCCAAGAGGTTTTCAGCAAGAAGGTTAGGAGAAGAGAGAACGAGAGAGAAAGGGTTCAGAAAGAGAGTTCAGGGGACGGCCATGAACAGTAACGAAGGGAATTAGGGTTTGTTTTTCTGAAGTGGAAGCGAAGAAGGAGAAGGGCCATGGTTGGCTGGGCCGAGAGGCCCATTGGTTTTTTTTTTTTTGGTTATTTTTGCACCCTCCGTTTTTTTGCTGAAAGAGATGGGCCTGAGCCCAATGTTCTGGATTCACACTCCCATTTCACCACATGCACCCCTCCTCCGTTTCCTGTGTTAGAAATTGGGCTGGACCCAATTTCATTTGCAGTTCTTTTTATTTTTTCTGCTAATCACTCCCCTGTACCAGGCACCCCCCTCCCTTATATTTTTCTTTTTGTTATTTTTCTATATAGTTATATGAGGAAAAAGAGGAGAAAAATATATAAAAATACAAAAGAATATTGAGAAAAGAGAATATAGTGAGAAAAAGCATATTGAAAAAAATAGTAAAAGAAAAAGAGAAAAAAGTATATTGAAAAAGATAGAAAAATAATGGAAATATATTGAAAAAAGAGAGAAAATATTGTGAAAAATACATAGAAAAATATGAAAAAATATAGAAAAATATGGAAAAATATGTTGAAAAGAAAAGAAGGAAAAAGAAGAAAAAATATTAGTATAGACTTAATATTTTTTAAAGCACATTTTCTTTTAGGATATATTTTCATAGATTTTATTTTACGATTTTAGGATAGTTTAGAAGCCCACTTGTTAGGGGGCTATTTTTCATTCGATTTTTTAGGATAGAATAGGATAGCGTTTCCTAGGAGATTTATTTTCAGCATTCACTCATTGTAACCATTTTTCAGAGATTAATGAAACGAGATTTGAGCTGTGGTCCCGAGTAAGTCGAACTACAGCTGCTCTGATTTCTCGTTCCAGACGAGAATATGTAGGCATAGGATGCGATATCCTAGCGAGCACACTAACAACTGACTTTCTGTTCTCTCGCGGCTGTGCGATCGAGACTTTCCCGCTGACGACTAATTGATACCCTTGTTCTCTCTTACCTAAGTGCATTTGAGACCAAGCCATAGTTTTGCCCATAGGTTCCCGACCCTGTGAAACCAGTTGTTTTTCTCACTGCTGTGTGAGAATGCCTTTGTTTAGCCGTAGTTAGCCTGAACTACGTAAAGCTCTAATCTTCCATGAAGTGTGGAAGTACGTAGGCACAAGACGCGAGGTCTTGTCGAGCCAATTTTTCCTGTAGTCCCGAACTACGTTGACTCTGACTTTCTCTTGAGAATACGTAGGCATAGAGTGCGACGCTCTATCGAGTCAATTCCCTTCCGTTTAGATTTAGCAGTCGTAGATAGATTGTTTTGCATCCTTTAGACAACCCAAGCAAGCGTGGATCCCGTTGAGTACGACGGACGTGAGGGGTGCTAATACCTTCCCCTTGCGTAACCGACTCCCGAACCCAGGTTTTGGTTGCGGCGACCATACCTTTTCCCCGTTTGTTGCGAGGTTTACTCTGAGCGTTTCCTTTCCCGCCCTGAGGGATAAATAACGCACGGTGACGACTCTTCTGTCAGCCGGCACCGATTTTCGCAGTAGCGACAGCTGGCGACTCTGCTGGGGACAACTTGATAGTTTCCTAGGGATCCAGCGTCCCGAAAGCGAGTCAATTTTGGGATTCAACGTCCCTTAAGAGAGTCAATCCTAGCGCTTGTTTGCTTGTCTATTTGGGGCTTATTTATCGATATTATCTGTTGTTGTTGGGATGTTACGGGTGTTCTATGATTGAGAGAAGCCGGACCTGGGCTTGAGTATGCACCTAGATATAGTTGCGGAGAAGTAGTAGACGAACCTGTCTGCTGAGCAGGCACAGTTCCCTACGAAAATCTGCGCTCAGACGAGGTTCTCGCAGAGGTGCTCCTTTCCGGTCCTGAGGATCTGAGGGGAGTCCAGACGTGAGGATTGTCGACTCTGGGAACCGATCATTTGTAAGTTAGCTAAGTGAGGCCTCTTCATGAGATGACGATGCCACTCCTTCTGGGAATCGTATCATTCCTCATGAAAGTCTGTGACGCTGACGACCGCATAGGATGCTGTACCTTGTCAGATATAGGTCCACACCTGTGAGTGGGGGGTTTTTTGTGCAGGAAACTTGACTTCCAACCTACCCGTTATTCTGGTCTTCTCTTCAGAGCAATCGTACTCCGTCAGCAGTGCAGCAGTATTTAGATTGTGTGGGGGCTGTGATCCCGTATTTGTTGCATTGCATTGCATTTGCATAGCCATCTTCGCATCATATTGCATACCATTCGCTAGTTAGTCAGAGCTCTTATCCAGCCGTTATTTTGATTCTGAAGGTGAATATTGAAGACGACCAAGGGGTTGAAGCAGATTTAAAGCAGATTTGATCAGAGTCAAGCAGTGGAGTCAGCTGAAGACCATTGGTAGCTATGTCAGAGAGCAGCTTCTAGTTTGTTGATACCTTGTCAGGTTTCACCGTGACGTCCAATCCTCTGTATGGATCTCCGCACGACGAAGACTTTCCGCAAGTAAACAACCTTACTGCAGCTCAGCTTGTGCAGCCATCTGTTGAAGACCAAGGTCTGCGTGAGCAGTTTGTTGTCCGAGGTGAACGTTCTCCTTCTGTTGATGTCTTAGACTACCAGGGTTTTGCCTTCCCTGTGCCAAAGCCCCAAAGAGAGGTCCCGACAGCAAAGAATGAAGACCCATTGGCTCCCGTGTATGCTGAAAGGTTTCGTGCATTAGATGAGAGATTCAAAGCCTTGAAAGATAAAGACGTTGTTACTCCTAGTGCTGCAGATATGTGTCTGGTTCCTGGCCTAATGTTACCTCCGAAGTTCAGAATGCCGAGGTTTGAAAGGTACAAAGGAGATAGCTGCCCGAAGCAACATTTGGTGATGTTCTGCCGAAGAATGACTTCATTTGTGCACAACGACAAGCTGATGATTCATTGCTTTCAAGATAGTCTGACTAAGGCACCTCTGAGTTGGTATATGCAGTTAGAGCGTGATCAGATTCAGTCATGGATGGATTTAGCCAGAGCTTTTCTGAAGCAGTACGACTATAATCTTGACGAAGCTCCTACTCGCGTGCAACTGCAAGAATTGTCTCAAGGGAACAATGAATCTTTCAGAAAGTATGTTCAGAGATGGAGAGAATTTGCTGGTAGAGTGCAACCACCGCTCCTAGACCAAGAGCTGAAAGGCATGTTCGTAAACTCCTTGCAGAGCCCGTACTTCGAAAGAATGCTCGGAACCGCACCAAATTTCTCTGAGTTGGTAAGGACGGGAGAGCGCATCGAGTATGGTGTAAAGACTGGAAGAATCCCGAATGTTTCAAGAGGTCAGGCCAGTGAAACTGAATCTCTCTATAGCTCTCAATCTGAAGATGAAACTATGATCAATGCGGTCCTGACAGATGTTGGATATCCTCAAGTCGAATCAGTGAAATCTGTTGGTTCTCCGTCTTCTCAGCGGTCAGTATCTTCTGTGTCTCGTTCTTCTGAACAGACAACTGTGCCTGGGGCACCCTATCAGGAATCTTATGTCGCTTCCATTGCAAAGCAGCGAACTCGTGGCCGAGGTTATCAGAATCAGCGTCAGAACCAGAACCGACCTCGTAACAACTTGGAACGAAGGAACGCTCCTTTCCATCCAGTACCTGTGCCGTATAGCCAGATTCTTCCTCGTTTGATCCAGAAGTCTTTGTGGAGCCGAAAGCTCTCAAACCCGTGCCAGAACCTTACCCTCCTGGGTACAATCCCCATGTTCAGTGTGGTTATCATGGTGGCTCTCCAGGGCATTCGACCGAAGATTGTAAAGCATTTCAGGCGAAGGTACAGCAGTTGATTGACCAGGATCGCATTTCCTTTCGGGAAGGATTTCTGTTTGTTCATCCCAACCGCTCAGCTGTCTAAGCTCGTAGACTCGGAAGGTATTCCCCAGCAAAAGCCAGTGATTCAGACAGGCGGGCACCTCAGCATTGGCAGTCCTCAGACCTTTATATATCATTTGCATTTGTAGTTTCTTTTCTGTTAGTTACTACCTGTTTTAAACATTGTATGTTTCGAATGGTGATAATAATAAAGTGACTATGCATTTTTCTGAATTAATCATGTCGCTGTCGCTCATTTACTGCATTGCACTGACACTTGCATTTTATTCACTCCACTTTATCATCGTGACTAGCAAAGTTAGGAGGGAGGATGATGAAACTGAAACTCATAACCGATGATCGTATGCTTTCAGATAAGACCTTACCGATGACGTACAAGGCATTGTTTCAAATTCCCCAAACACTGGAGATATAAGGAGTTAGTCCCTTGTTAACCACTTCGAGCCAGGAAGTAGAAGTTGTTTCGGACTTTTAAACCCTCACATATTAACCCGGGGCAGGGTAGTTGTCAGTTAGCTTGACCGAGCGTTCAAGTCTTACAGAAAAGTGTTGTCTTTCAAGGACCAATCAGTTTATACCTTTCAAGGGTGAAAGCTCACCAATCAAGAGTGAGACAGTTACAATCCTTTCGGAGCAATCAAGACAACCAGTGTCACACGACTTTGTTCCAAAAGAAAGAAGAAAGAAGGCCCGCTAAGTAAAAAGGAAGAAAAAGCTGGAAAGCTAATACTTAGGCAAAAATCAGGGCATCCCGCTGGACTTCAAAAGAAAACAAAAGAATGAAAAGAACTCAAAATGAGTCAGTCCAGGCAAAAGTTAGGGAATCAAAAGAATGAAAAAGAGGGATAAAAGAAAATTTCCCCAGCAAATCATAAAGTCGTGTACACAGATACCGAAAACGAGAAGGAGTAACTGTCACTCCAGAAAAGCTTTATGAGTTCCTTAACTGTAGGTCTTACCATTCAACATACTTCTCGAAGAGGCGAGCGCTTGTGCCAGGTTAACTGAACCTTAGGATCGGAGATCATCACGTAGAAGGGGTGGGTACAAATCAAAATTTGAGCCAAATATCCTTTGTTTCACGAGCCGTGAACCCGACCACGATACAACCCTTAAAAGACCTAATTGAGGTAGGGTTAGTCTGAAGCGCATTACGATAAGGTTGAGTAACCTGACTCCTTCTTGACTTGCTAGTCACATCTTTGTCGTATTTTTCACTGACCACGTAAGCACTAGGTTTGAACTTTGGTTCATTCGTCACTCACAATCATTACAGGTAAATGAGTGACAGCTCAAATTTTTTTTCAAAATCTGCATAACCACTGCATTAAGATTACCATTCGTGAACATACAATTTTAATTGCAGGTTAGTAGTTGACATGAAAGAAATTCCAACAGGGAATAATCGAGCAGGACTGAGTAATTCAGCAGTTTGAACCAGAATGGTGTATGTTGTGAAGACCTGTGAATCAGGGGCATTATATTCCAGTAAGTTCAGTATCAGTTAGTCTGAGGACCAGTCCCGAAGCTTCAGTTGATTAGGGGCAATGTATTTGAGAAGCAGTTGATCAGAAGTGAGTCTTCTCGGGAGCCAATCAAGGGCAGTTATTCAGAGTGTTGAGATTCGAAAGCAGATACTTCCAGTGGATAATCAGATCGGGTTAAGTCGCTAGAACGCTCATTCAGGGGCAAGTCATCGCAGAGAATGTTGAAACCAGCTGGGTTGATAGGTGTCTAATGGAGATTGAATTCTGTTGTTGTACAGATGTCGGGGAAAATATTCTCGAAGTATTCTCGTAGCAAGCTGTTCAGAGCAAGTACTCCCAAGAGTCAGATTGGGGCAAGTTGCATTGTACTGGGGCAAGTTGTGCAAGCCAGTCTTTTTATCCCCAGCTGGTTGTATTGGGGCAAGTTGTTCAAACCAGCCTGTTTATCCCCAGCCGGAGTTGAGTATCGGGAAATCATGTCAGTACCCTTATCCAAACCTGAACCTTTCAAATAAAAGAGCCTTGCTGTCATTGGATCCTTATCCTGCAGTCTAAACCTGTTCCGTGTCAGTGACCAGTCGTTTCCAAAGTCCAGTTCTCGCCTGGAAAATCGGTAACCAGTTCTCGCCTGGCCTACCCTTCTGTAAGCATCAGTTCCCGTCTGGTGCAGTTTATTGTAAGCATCAATTCCCGTTTGGTGCAGTTTATTGCAACCAGTTCTCGTCTGGTCACCGTTTCTTCAAGTGTTGTATCAGTTCTCGTCTGGTACATGTCGTCGCGTAATCAGTTCTCGTCTGATCATCGTGTGTTTTAACCTATGTGTTATACCAGTTCTCATCTGGTGTACGTCAGCTTTCAGCCAGTTCTCGCCTGGTTGTCTTTTTCTCAGTTTGTTATCCAGTCAGCCCGTCTGATGTCCAAACCAAATCAATTCCCGTCTGATATCCAGAACCCGTAAGTCAGTGCTCGTTTGACAACCTAACATGTTTCGCTATCAACTCTCGTTTGGTAGTCCACCCTGAATACTAGTTCTCGTCTAGTATTTCTTATATCTCCCACTGTGTACATAATCCGTGTTTACCCTAAACCAGAAAAACAAAAAAACCTAAAGGTATCTGACACAGTATTTCCCAATGACCCGCATGTTGTCATGTTTCCCGATACGAAGCTCGACGGATGCCAGCGCTCCGAGTAATGTTTGAATTCCTTGTGGATGTTGTTAAATCAGAATTGCCACTCTTCAGCAGATGAAAGTTGCTTATTATCCCCGGAAGAGTCGAAATTGTATTGTTACCCCGTATCAGAGTAGGATCAGAAGGATCCTCGGCAGATTAAGATCGACATCCTTGATAGTAGGGGCATTTCCAGCAGTGTGTCGCGCGCAATCAACCCCAGTTTGGGTTAATCCCCGCAGAGTACAATCAGTTGTCAATGGTTTGAAGGAGGCATCCCCAAGCAGAGTTGTTTTCTTTCCCCAGTAAAGTCGCCGAAGCAGGTGCCTTCCCCAGCACCGGGTCACAAGTGCAAGTCTTGTAGGAAGCTCCTCTCATGCCGAAGCATGCAGTAAATGATGGTGCCAGACTGAAGTCTCCAGCGGGATTGAAATTCCCCACCAGAGCCGTATTCTCTCCTGAAGTTGGACGATTCCCTCTTCCCTAGCAGAGCGTGGGGCAGCTGATGCTGTATCTCCCCAGAGTCGTACTCTCTTTGATGAAGCAGAATGACTTCTCCTTCCTCAGCCGAGTTTGCAGAGGCCCAAGAGAGCCGAGTCCTTGGAAGTTGATCAGATCATGATTGGTTCTTCCCCAGTGGAGCGTGGAGCAGCTGAAGTTGTTTCCCCACAGAGTTGTTATCACCAGAAGAGTAGCCGAGACGGTCACGCAGTTCACTCCCGTGATTGACATCGCTTTCCTTCAGCAGGTCCAGGTTCTCGTAAAGCTTCGTCCCCTGCAGAAATCAGCTGAAGTTGTTTTCCAGGCAGCAGTCCGCGGAAGATCAGCTCCCCAGACAGAGCCTGATTGATATTGGCGTGTCCACGTTCTCCTCAGCAGGATGATTCCTCTATCGGAGTAGTTCTTGTCTCCTTGACAGAAGGATTTCCTCCCCCCAGCATTTATTTTGCTGACGGGATCGCATCATTGTGCATGACTGCATAGCATTTAACACTGCATAGCATTTAACGCTGCATAGCATTGTGCATGATTGCATGGCATTTAGCATAAACGCATAGCATTCCCACCGTGTGGGTCATGGCGCAGAAGCATATGCATCATAAGCATGATCTAGGTTACTATCATTCATGTTTTACAGGTGTTCCACCAAAAGACCAGTTGCTCAGGACGATTCCTGATATTCTCTCCAACAAGGTCGCCTTCTTAAGATGATTCTTAAGACCCCGGTGTAATCCCCACAGTCGCTCGCTCAAGATGATTTTTGAGATCCCCAGCGAAGTCTTCAGTTCAAGACGATTATTGAATTCCTCAGCAGAGCCGTTTGCTTAAGATGATTCTTAAGACCTCAGTACAGCTTCCCGAGTTGTTCGCCTAGTATGATGTTTGAGCTCCCCGATAGCGTCCCCAGCAAGAGTTTCCCAGGAAGATTCCTGGAGTACCCAGCAGAATAAAGTCTCCAGAAAGGTTATCAATTCAGGATGATTCTTGAAGGTGCCCGACGAAGTTGTTTGTTCAAGATGATTCTTGAAGTCCATAGCAGCGTGATATGTCTGCTCCAATAGTGATGTCTAATCTGAAGATTGACTTCGTAAACGCCTGAGGGCGGCATCAGAAGGTTCCTGTGAGTTCAGACTTCCTTGTTGATGAATCAACGTGTGGCTGAAGACAAGATTCCAAGCTCAGGTTTCGTACCTTTGGATATGTTTGATTCCAAGCTCAGGTTTCGTACCTTTGGGTATGTTTGATTCCAAGCTCAGGTTTCGTACCTTTGGATATGTTTGATTCCAAGCTCAGGTTTCGTACCTTTCGATATGTTTGATTCCAAGCTCAGGTTTCGTACCTTTGGATATGTTTGATTCCAAGCTCAGGTTTCGGACCTTTGGATATGTTTGATTCCAAGCTCAGGTTTCGTACCTTTGGATATGTTTGATTCCAAGCTCAGGTTTCGTACCTTTGGATATGTTTGATTCCAAGCTCAGGTTTCGTGCCTTTGGATATGTTCGCCTCCAAGCTCAGGTTTCGTACCTTTGGATATGTTTGCCTCCAACATTAGGATGTGTACCGTTGGAAGTGTTTGTTTCCATCCCAAGCTCAGGTTTTGTACCTTTGAGATGTATACTTCGGATTCCCGGACCGGGTTTGTGTTCGACGGCGAGGTTGAACGTTTGGAGTTGACGGCGAGGTCAGATCATGTATTGTTCGACGGCGATGTCGAGTGTCTCTCAGAGCGATGTTTGTTTCTGACGGCGATGTCAAGTGATTTAGCTCCAGCGGCGATGTTGGGTGTTGTGGTTGTCTGAAGGCAATATCAGAAGAAGTTAACGTGGATAACTGACGGCGATGTCAGATCAGTATTTCTCCAGATAGTTGTCGTGCAGCTATTATTCCAGTGTTCTGCAAGTTGAGCAGTTGGCAAATTTTCGGGTTTACCGGTATTCAACCGTCTCGCACCTTGATTGGCTGAGAGCCGTTCGCTTCTCACCTATTCAGGTCCAAGCCGCTTGAATAGGGGCAGCTGTTGCACCCCAAAATTTGACCGACCGGGTCTCGTATTTGGCTCGATGTTTCGACGCATAACCGCATTCGCATCTGCATATTGCATACAGTGCATTTTTTCATTTGTTTTGATTTTATTGGGATCACAGCTCTCGTCTCGTGTTTCAGGTGTTTTTTATTAGTTTAGATAGGTAGAATCGTATTTTTGGGATGTTTCGGTGCCCGTTTATTTTTTACCGGCTATTTTTGTGCGCTCTCGCGGTGTTATGTGTCGTTCGGGGATTATTGTGGTTTTTCTGGATTTTACTGACCATTTTTGGATTTTTAATAGCTTTAATTCTTTTTAAATAGATATTTTTAGAATATTATAGATTTTAAATAGATTTTTAATCATTTTAGGATTTAATAGATTTTTTAAGATAATATAGAATTTTTTAGAATATTAATAGTTTTTAAATAGTTTTAAATAGCTTTTTAATCTTTTTTAATATAGATTGTTCTTTTATTAGTAAATAGAGTTTAATAAATAATATAGTTTTATTAGAGATTTATTAGAATTTTATTAGTGGGTTTATTAGATTTTTTTTAGAGTATTATTAGTTTAGGAGTTAATTAGATTAATTGAGTTTTAGAATTAATTAGGGTAGTATTCAGACTTAATTAGGTTAATTGGGCCTTAGTTAATTAGTATCAGTTTTAATCTTTTTTTAATTTTAATTCAGATTTTTTGAATGGGAGGTTATTGTCATTTTGTGGGCCTCAGCATCAGAATTCGCAGGCCCAATTTAATCCGTAGTCTATTTTCGTCCAGTTCAATCTAGCAGTTTCCAGCCAAGCCTAGAAGTTTCTAGAACGTCCCAGAGATTTCTCAGTGCATTATAAAACCAGCTCGTCCACGTGTTCACGCGAAGAGGACCCCACGTTGTGTCACCACATCACGCCACGCCATCCCCTCAGAGTCTCCCTCTATCTTCCACCTTCCAGGCCACGTGGAGGCCATGCACTAACTGCCTCCACTACCCTCAGCCACGCGTCCCTCCACCATTCTTCACCGGCAAACCTCACCGGCCGGCATGCATGGCCGGCGACCACCGCCGTGAGCTTCGCCGGAGAACCTCACAAACCCAGATTCCGGTCGATCTCCATCTCCTCCCATCCATCTTCTTCAATCTTCATCTCCCATCTCCATAACCTCCATCTCATCCAACCACCGATCCAACTTCCGGCCACCATTAACCTTACCAGAAACACCCAAAATCCCAGGTCCTGATCAACATCAACCTCCTCTCATCATCAACCCTCATCAACAATTTCTTCATCAAACAAATCTCCAGAGAAATTTCCAGAACGTCCTCATCACCAGCATTCATCCAAATTCCAGAACATAACCGTCACCGGTGTTCATCCTCCATCATCGCGTTCATCACTTATCAGCTTCATCATCATCATCACGTTCATCCCAGAGAACACGCCTCCGATCTTCATCTCCAGAAGAACAACAAGAATATCCTTCGTTTCATTCTCCAGAAATCGCTAAGCAAGCGAATCTTCAATAGGAACTCCGATCCAGACAAGTCTTCGTCAACCTTCAATTTGCTTGTCCAGAAAAGGTTTAAATCCCCAGAAAAAATCTCCAGAACGACAACTTCAAGAACACACCAACATCGTCTTCAATCACCAGAAACTACAAAAGAATCCTCGATCTCATCACTACCAAGTTCATTCTTCAACTTCTGGATTTCATGAGCAGTTGCAACCACCTTCGTCAGATCTTCGATCGCTCCCAGAAGATCTAGAAGATCTTCATCCAAATCCGAACGCACTTCTTCAAGAACTTCGACAGATCCATCAACAAGCTTGTGGGGATTCTTGCAATCAGTTGATAGCAAGAACATTTTGATGTTGTGTGCTTTGATTCGCGCTTCAGATGATTGATTCCAAGAGGTTTTCAGCAAGAAGGTTAGGAGAAGGGAGAACGAGAGAGAAAGGGTTCAGAAAGAGAGTTCAGGGGACGGCCATGAACAGTAACGAAGGGAATTAGGGTTTGTTTTTCTGAAGTGGAAGCGAAGAAGGAGAAGGGCCATGGTTGGCTGGGCCGAGAGGCCCATTGGTTTTTTTTTTGGTTGTTTTTGCACCCTCCGTTTTTTTGCTGAAAGAGATGGGCCTGAGCCCAATGTTCTGGATTCACACTCCCATTTCACCACATGCACCCCTCCTCCGTTTCCTGTGTTAGAAATTGGGCTGGGCCCAATTTCATTTGCAGTTTTTTTTATTTTTTCTGCTAATCACTCCCCTGTACCAGGCACCCCCCTCCCTTATATTTTTCTTTTTGTTATTTTTCTATATAGTTATATGAGGAAAAAGAGGAGAAAAATATATAAAAATACAAAAGAATATTGATAAAAGAGAATATAGTGAGAAAAAGCATATTGAAAAAAATAGTAAAAGAAAAAGAGAAAAAAGTATATTGAAAAAGATAGAAAAATAATGGAAATATATTGAAAAAAGAGAGAAAATATTGTGAAAAATACATAGAAAAATATGAAAAAATATAGAAAAATATGGAAAAATATGTTGAAAAGAAAAGAAGGAAAAAGAAGAAAAAATATTAGTATAGACTTAATATTTTTTAAAGCACATTTTCTTTTAGGATATATTTTCATAGATTTTATTTTACGATTTTAGGATAGTTTAGAAGCCCACTTGTTAGGGGGCTATTATTCATTCGATTTTTTAGGATAGAATAGGATAGCGTTTCCTAGGAGATTTATTTTCAACATTCACTCATTGTAACCATTTTTCAGAGATTAATGAAACGAGATTTGAGCTGTGGTCCCGAGTAAGCCGAACTACAGCTGCTCTGATTTCTCGTTCCAGACGAGAATATGTAGGCATAGGATGCGATATCCTAGCGAGCACACTAACAACTGACTTTCTGTTCTCTCGCGGCTGTGCGATCGAGACTTTCCCGCTGACGACTAATTGATACCCTTGTTCTCTCTTGCCCAAGTGCATTTGAGACCAAGCCATAGTTTTGCCCATAGGTTCCCGACCCTGTGAAACCAGTTGTTTTTCTCACTGCTGTGTGAGAATGCCTTTGTTTAGCCGTAGTTAGCCTGAACTACGTAAAGCTCTGATCTTCCATGAAGTGTGGAAGTACGTAGGCACAAGACGCGAGGTCTTGGCGAGCCAATTTTTCCTGTAGTCCCGAACTACGTTGACTCTGACTTTCTCTTGAGAATACGTAGGCATAGAGTGCGACGCTTTATCGAGTCAATTCCCTTCCGTTTAGATTTAGCAGCCGTAGATAGATTGTTTTGCATCCTTTAGACAACCCAAGCAAGCGTGGATCCCGTCGAGTACGACGAACGTGAGGGGTGCTAATACCTTCCCCTTGCGTAACCGACTCCCGAACCCAGGTTTTGGTTGCGGCGACCATACCTTTTCCCCGTTTTTTGCGAGGTTTACTCTGAGCGTTTCCTTTCCCGCCCTGAGGGATAAATAACGCACGGTGGCGACTCTTCTGTCAGCCGGCGCCGATTTTCGCAGTAGCGACAGATAGTTCTGGGGTCTGTCAGAGACCAGTTGGAGATGTGATTTGAGGTCTACTAGAGACCAGTTAGAGTTATGGTTTGAGGTCTGTCAGAGACCATAGTTGGAGCTTTGTTTTAGGTCTATCTGAGACCAGGGTTTGAGGACTTCTATAGAGTCTATCTGAGACTTCTTGATATGGTTCAGGCTATTCAGCTACAGCAGTTGGTCCCTGTTGCATGTTACTTGAATTGCATTGTTTGCATACCCACTATCATTGCATCCCATTAATGTGTGTCTGTGCTGCAGGTGCATTTGCATATCCTCCGATTCTAGTGCCCAGACTTCTGAGTGTTGATTATGGCTGGTTTGAGGAAAACAGTTGCATATAAGCTGCCTACACCTGATATTACTTCTCTGCTTGGTCTGATATCTCTTGCCGATGAGGAGGTTAGAAGAAGCTTCAAAATGAGTCACGGGAGATTACTGAGATTAGTCTGCAAGCCCACCGCTGATGAGATGAATGGGATGTACACCTTGATGCAGTTCTATGACCCTGCATTGAGATGTTTTACGTTTGGTGACTTCATTCTAGGGCCTACCATTGAGGAGTATGTGGAGTTTACTGAGCTACCCATGCAGGACAAGGTTCCCTTTATTCACTCTGCTGCTAAGCCCAAGTTGGAGGACTTAGCCAAAGCCTTGCATATGGACGCTGCAGAACTGTTAGTAACTTCTTGGCTTGGGGTTTCAGGTTTCTCTCTTGATTTCCTGGTTGGCAAAGCTCAGGAGTATGCCAAGAACGAATGTTGGGTGGTTTTCAATGCTATTTTGGCTCTATGCATTTATGGAATTGTGTTGTTCCCTAACTTGCCCAATTTCGTAGACTTGGACGCTTTCCATCTATTTGCTGCCGGCAATCCAGTGCCAACGTTGATCGGAGACTTCTACCACTCATTGCACTACAAGAACGAAAACAGAAGGGGAAAGGTTGTTTACTGCTGTGCTCCTTTGTTGAATATGTGGTTCAAGAGTCATCTTCCCATGAAGGGATCTTTCGTGGAGAGTGCAACCACCGCTAGCTGGTCAGAGCGCCTGATGAGGCTGTCTTCCGAAGACGTTGAATGGTTCGATAGAGATCTGCTGGGATCTAAGCTTATATTCAGTTGTTCTGGGTACCCTAATGTCCCGCTGATTGGAAGAAAAGGGTGTATCAACTACAACCCATCCCTGTTGGTCCGTCAGTTCGGATATGCGCTGAAGAACCCGCCAAAGGAGGAAGAAGTACAGGAATCTCTGTACTTCACCGGAGACTTGAAGGGAGAGCTATTAGCCAAGTTGCAGCATGCCTGGACGCGTATTAACCGAAGAGGGAAACCGTTGTTAGGGAAGAATGACTGTCAGGCCTACTCACCTTACAGAGAGTGGATCCAGGAGAGAGCCAGTCAGTTGAGGATGCCATTTCCAGATGCACCAATTCTTGTTCCCATCCCGGTAGCAGAGCCAACTACTGTTTCTAGGGAGGCCTACGAGCAAGTAGTGAAAGAAAAAGAAGCCTTGATGAAGATCAACGAAGGGTTAGAGCAGGAGCTAGCCCAGATACGCAGTGAGAAAAACAAGGCCGTCCATGCTTTCCAACAGCAGATTGAGCTAATGAACAGATTAGGAGCTGAGTTGACTGAGGAGAGGAAGAAGCGCGAACGTCTGGGGCAAGAGTTCAGAAGTTCCCATGACATGCTCGAATCCAAAAAGAAAGCGCTCGACGCAGCACACCGAGAAATCTCTTCTTGCAATAAGACTTGGAATGCCACGCTCACTAACAATAAGAAGAGGGAAGATAAGCTGAAGCAGCAAATTGACGACCTCGAAAAGCAATTGAAGTCCAGCATCAAGAAGTGTGAAGAAGAAGTGATGACCCGGTACAGTCTCCAGAATGCGCTAAACAAGGCCATCAAAGGCAGAGATGAAGCTGTGTCTCAGAAGCGTAAACTAGAGGATCACTTCGGAGAGGGGGTATGGGAAGAAACTGCTGAAGACGTACGCCGTGTTCTTAAGAAAAGAAACCAACTTGTTGAAGGGCTGCTGGATCGACCAAGCCATCCGGAGACCAAGAAGCTGCTAGAAGAGTACCAGACTTACGGGAGGATTTGATCACTTCATGTAGTAACTTGTATGCTTTATTTGCATAGTGCTGACCATCACCAGGACTGTTGGTTGAGGTCATGCCTTCTCTTTGTACTCTCAGTAACATTGTATTCCTGGCTTATTGGTTTCTCAGCAATATATGAGGCTTTCTGTGATTCAGCTCCGATCTTTATACTGTTAGCACTGCCACTGCACCGGCACCTTCACACTAGAATCGGGGAATGAACTTCCCTAAGGCACAGACACACACATTGCATTGCATTCATATTCATATTGCATTACAGGTAATCTCTGGATGGTTTCTTATTTCCTGCTCTGTACCAGGTACTTTTCAGGATTGCAGATCAGCACCCGCACCGTTATTCCACTCGCACCAACTGTCGAAGAATCATGGATCAAATGCAGAATGAGATGCAAGATGTGCGCGAGAAGCTAGCTCTCTTTATGCAGACCATGGAAGCTATTGCAAAAGGTCAGGAGAATTTGCAAGCCATGGTGCAGCCTTTGTTGGCCCGAAATGCTGGTCACGGTAACGAGGAGCATCAGTCTGCGCGAGTCGATACTGTTCATGGAGACGGCACTCCCACGCCAGTGGCTCCACCTGTAGTCAATATACCTGCTGCTAATATCAACAACGCTACCGCTGCTGGGAACGGTAACGTCGGAGTTGGGAACGAGACTGCTGTCCACAACGTTGGGCTTGGTGATGTCAACTTGGGTGATAATATGGGAGGCAACGGCTTTGGCAATACTGGATTCGGGTTCAACGATCAGGGATTCGATAACGCTGGGAAATATGGTTTCAATGCTCAGGGCTTTGGGCAAGATGGTTATGGTGTGGCCAATCAGGGTTACGAAGGTTTCGGAAATGGAAACGGCGCTGGGTTAATGGCTTTTGGGCCTGCTGGAGGTGTTCAAGGGTACGGCAACAGAGGCCGAGGTCCGGGGATGAATCAGATCAGGGCTGGACGTAATAATGGATATGATGGGTATGGAGCTGGGAATGGTATGTGGCAAGAAGATCAGCAGGAGGACGCTTTCTCCGGCGGAGGTTTCGAAGGGCCGATGGATGACTCCCAGAAGATCAGAATGCTGGAAGAGCAGATGAGGGGGGTCCTGAACCAAAGTGTTGTGGGCTTGGACATGGCAACAATGGGTCTGGTACCTGGCTTGAGGGTGCCAATCAAATTCAAAGCTCCTGTGTTTGATAAGTATAAAGGGGACACATGTCCGAAAGTGCACGTGCGGGCTTATTACAGAAAGATGTCTGCATACTCAACTGATGAAAGAATGCTAATGCATTTCTTTCAAGATAGTTTGTCAGGCCCTTCCTTAGAGTGGTACATGGGGTTGGAGCCAACCAATATCAAGACATGGAAGCAATTAGCATAGGCATTTGTAGCTCACTACAAGTATAACAGCGACTTGGCACCCAATCGGGTCCAATTGGCAGGGCTGTCTCAGAAGAAGGGGGAGAGCTTTAAAGAGTATGCGCAAAGGTGGCGCGATATGGCTGCCAGGGTCCGTCCTCCTTTAGAAGACAAGGAAATGAATGACATGTTCGTCGGCACATTCACAGGCTTGTTTCATGACATGCTGTTTCACACATCTCTGGCCAGTTTTTCAGACTTAATTTTGATGGGAGAAAAGATTGAACGTAACATTAAGCAAGGAAAATTCCAGGCTGAGGAATCAACTGCATCTGGCAGTAATAGGAAGGCTTTTGGTGGGCGTCGTCAGGGCGAGGCAAGCGCAGTATTTGGAGGCCGAGGCCGAGGCCGAGGCAGAGGTCGGAACCAGTATCATCAGCCGCAGTAGGTGGCGAGTGTTACTATCCCGTACCAGCAACAACCACCTCAGCAACAACAACCGTTTCAGCAGCAGCCAATGCAGCAACAACAGCAGCAGCAGCAGCAGCCACAGCAGGGGGCACAGCAGGCTCAGCGAAGATTCCAGGGTGGTAAACCAAGAAGAGTGTTTGAGAAGCCTCCCTCAACCTATGCAGATTTGTTGCAGACGCTGTTGGGTATGAATCTGGTAGAGAAAAGAACTCTGGCACCTATAACGGGAACTCCTCCGTATGGTTACGATGCAAGCAGGCACTGCGAGTTTCATTCTGGGGCTCCGGGCCACGATATAGAAGGTTGCCATGCTTTTAAGCATGTTGTGCAGGATCTTTTGGACAATAAGACTATCAATTTCGGAACGGCAGGTCCGAATATAGTGCAGAAACCCATGCCTAATCATGGGGCAAACGCCATTCTGACTGAGGAAGGGTTGAATCTGATTATGAATATCGACGATTTAAAGACGCCGCTGAGCGAGATAAAAAGCAGATTGTTGCAAGGGGGTGTTTATCCAGGATGTGACGAGTATTGCTTAGAATGCTGGACCTTAGCTGGGGGGTGTGATGATTTGAAGAAAGGCATTCAGGCTTTAATTGATGGAGGCACATTGCAGTTTGACCGAGCAGCAACTGAAGAGCCTGCGGGGGCAGTAGCAGATGATCAGAGTGATGTGGCCACTGTCACGATTCCTCGAAAGACAATTACTATTGCAGCACCGGTTCAACGACCACCGATCACCATAACTAAGGCCGGACCGATCCCGTACGAGAACACGAAAGCAGTCCCATGGTCATATGGGTTGGAGGTGTATTGCGACGGGATAAAGATTGATGTTGATAAGCAGCCAACTGAGACTGTCGATAACATTGTTGGTTCAGGAGGTATGACAAGGAGTGGTAGGATCTTCATATCGCCTGAGGTGGAGGCTGAAAGACTAGCGAAAGGAAAAGGGAAGATGGTTGAGAATGTCCCAGTACAAGCAAGCGACAAAGAAGCGGCATCGAAAGATGTAGAAGAGTTCATGCGCTTGATTCGAAAAAGTGATTATAAGATCGTGGAGCATCTGCAGCAGACGCCGTCCAAAATATCTATCCTGTCATTGCTCTTGTGTTCGGAAGCTCACCGAAATGCTTTGTTGAAAGTCCTAGATACTTCCTTTGTACCCCAAGACGTCTCTGTAAATCAGCTGGAAGGAGTGTTGGCACATGTGAATGCAGGCCACAGCCTGGGCTTTACCGACTTCGATTTAACCCCGAAAGGGAGAGATCATAATATGGCGCTGCACATATCTGTCGAATGTAGAGGATCAATAATGTCGCATGTATTGGTCGATACCGGATCGTCTTTGAATGTGATGCCCAAGAAAGCGATGATGAAGCTGGATGTCAGAGGAATCTTGTGCACACCCAGTGACTTGGTAGTTAGAGCCTTTGACGACACGCGAAGAACAGTCTTTGGATCGATAACATTGCCCCTGCAAGTAGGGCCGAAAGTGTTTGCAACTGAGTTTTATATCATGGATATACAGCCTGCCTATAGCTTCCTGCTCGGAAGACCCTGGATTCATGGGGCTGGGGCAGTTACGTCTACCCTGCATCAGAAGTTGAAATATATGGTCGGAGACAGCGTAGTCACCGTATGCGGAGAAGAGGACATCCTGGTCAGCCATCTGTCGTCATTTAAATACGTGGAGGTCGACGGAGAGATCCACGAAACACCCTGCCAGGCATTTGAAGGGTTGCGTATCAAGGACAAAGGTCCTGGGCCGAGCAAAGTGTCAGAGATAGCCGTCTCGTCGTATAAAGAAGCTCAAGCTCTCGTAGAGGCAGGAGAAGCAAAGGACTGGGGCAAAGTGCTGGATATTCCTGTAAAGATGGACCGGTTTGGGCTGGGTTACCGACCGTCATCATCAACACCTTCTGTGGGAGCACCCCGTTTCAGAGGGCCAATAACCATCTCTGCCAGTGGAGTATGTCATGAAACCATCAATGCTGCTTCGGAGTCTGACGAAGGAGACAGCGACTGTGATATGGATGCCTGGATTCAGCCAAGCACGCCAGGACAAGGACTGTGCAACTGGTCTATTCAAGAGCTTGTTCCTGTGACTCATAAACAGTAATGCTTTGCTTTATTAATTGTTGAATAATCTGATGTCTTGCCCGGGGCATCAGGATTTGCTTAGGGCTGTGTTGTTATGAACTTTGCGTGTTAATCATTAAATAAATGGCGTTTTTTCATGTGCAAATACTGTAATCTCTATCTTTCTTGTTTTATATTTTTCAATAAAATGGCAACGTGGTTATTCGCTTTATACGCATTTTGAAGCACTTAACCATTCCTTTTGCAGGATAACATTTTCAGATGACATCCTTGAACCACCTATGACTAGTCCCGACTTTGAGCATCCGGTATTTCAGGCCGAAGAAGAGGTTGTCGAAGATAGTGACGTTCCTGAAGAACTGTCTTGGTTGGTGAAGCAAGAGGAAAGAGCCATTCTGCCTCACGACGAGGTCATCGAAATTATCAACTTGGGGTCGGAAGGGGTTGAGAAGAATATTCGTATCGGGGCCGCGCTGCAGAGCGATATCAAGCGAAGACTGGTTGAAATGCTCCGAGAGTATAGTGATGTATTCGCTTGGTCGTATGAAGATATGCCAGGGCTCGATACAGATATGGTTGTGCACCGTCTGCCACTGAAAGAAGAATGCCCGCCAGTCAAACAAAAGCTTCGCAGAACTCGACCAGATATGGCAGTGAAGATCAAAGAGGAAGTTCAAAAACAGTGGGACGCTGGTTTCCTGGTTGTGACAAAGTATCCCTCCTGGGTTGCTAACATCGTACCAGTGCCGAAGAAAGATGGCAAGGTTCGAATGTGCGTGGATTATAGAGATTTGAATAAAGCAAGCCCAAAAGACGATTTTCCACTTCCTCATATCGACGTGCTAGTTGATAATACTGCTCAATACTCCGTATTCTCCTTCATGGATGGCTTTTCAAGCTATAATCAGATTAAAATGGCGCTAGAGGACATGGAGAAGACCACTTTCATAACGCCTTGGGGAACATTTTGCTACAAAGTGATGCCCTTTGGTTTAAAAAATGCTGGGGCAACATATCAGCGTGCGATGACGACTCTTTTCCATGATATGATGCATAAAGAGATCGAAGTTTATGTTGACGATATGATTGCCAAATCCCAGACGGAGGAAGAGCATCTGGTGAATCTGCTGAAGTTATTTAAAAGGCTTAGGAAGTTCAGGCTGAGACTGAACCCTAACAAATGCACCTTCGGGGTGAGATCGGGTAAACTGCTGGGGTTTATCGTAAGCGAAAGAGGAATAGAGGTCGATCCTGCTAAAATAAGAGCGATTCAAGAAATGCCGACGCCTAAAACAGAGAAAGAGGTACGCGGATTTTTAGGGAGATTGAACTACATCGCTTGGTTCATATCTCACCTAACGGCCACGTGTGAACCATTATTTAAGTTATTGAAGAAAGATCAAGCTGTAACGTGGAACAAAAATTGTCAAAAGGCGTTCGATAAAATAAAGCAGTATTTGCAGGAGCCTCCCATTTTGATACCCCCAGTGGCAGGGAGACCCTTGATAATGTATTTGACAGTTCTTGAGGGAAGCATGGGTTGTGTTCTCGGTCAGCACGACGAGACAGGGAGGAAAGAGCATGCGATCTACTACTTGAGTAAGAAATTTACAGACTGTGAATCTCGATATTCAATGCTTGAGAAAACTTATTGCGCGCTAGCCTGGGCCGCCAAGCGTTTGAGACAATACATGCTGAATCATACAACCATGCTCATCTCGAAGATGGATCTGATCAAATATGTATTCGAAAAGCAGGCGCTATCAGGGAGAATTGCCCGTTGGCAGATGGTCTTGACTGAATACGACATCCAATACGTCTCGCAAAAGGCTATAAAGGGGAGTGTGCTTTCTGAGTATCTGGCGGAGCAGCCTATTGAAGATTACCAAGCGATGAGGTTTGATTTTCCTGACGAGGATATCATGTACCTAAAGATGAAGGATTGCGAAGAACCGTTGCCAGACGAAGGACCAGAGTTGGGTTCCAAATGGAAGATGATATTTGACGGAGCTGTAAACGCTTACGGTAGCGGAATAGGGGCAATCATCACTATGCCACACGGGTCGCACATCCCGTTTACTGCTCGATTGACCTTTGCTGTTACCAACAATGAGGCCGAGTACGAAGCTTGTATAATGGGGCTTGAAGAAGCCATTGATTTGCGAATCAAGAATTTAGACGTATACGGAGACTCAGCTCTGGTGGTGAATCAGATCAAAGGGGAATGGGAGACGCGTCAGCCCAATTTGATACATTACATGAATTATGCAAGGATATTGTTGCCTTTCTTTGACAAGGTTGAGTTGCATCACGTACCGCGGGCAGAGAATCAAATGGCTGACGCCCTGGCCACTTTGTCTTCCATGTACAAAGTCAACTTCTGGAACGAGGCTCCCCGAATCATTATCTCTCGGCTTGACAAACCAGCTTATGTATTTGCTATTGATGAAGCATCCGATGATAAACCGTGGTATTTTGATATCCTTAATTTCCTGAAGAATAAAGAGTATCTGGCTGGGGCATCCAGTCAAGACCAGAAGACTCTCAGGAGATTAGCGGGTAATTTCTATTTGAATCCAGATGGTGTCTTATACAGAAGGAACCACGACTTGGTGCTATTGCGTTGCGTAGATGAAAGAGAGGCAAAACTGCTCATGGAGGAAATACACGAAGGTACCTTTGGTACGCATGCTGGTGGGCATGCTATGACGAGAAAGCTGCTGAGGGCAGGTTATTTTTGGCTGACTATGGAGACTGACTGTTTCAAGTTCGCAAGGAAGTGCCACAAGTGCCAAATCTATGCTGATAAGATCCATGTGCCTCCGAGTCCTCTAAATGTGATGTCATCACCATGGCCGTTCTCGATGTGGGGAATCGATATGATTGGAAAGATCGAGCCGACAGCTTCTAACGGGCATCGCTTCATTCTAGTAGCAATCGATTATTTCACCAAGTGGGTGGAAGCGGCGTCTTATGCAAATGTAACGAAGCAAGTGGTGGCCAGATTCATCAAGAGAGATATCATTTGCCGATATGGGATCCCCGAGCGGATAATCACGGACAACGGTTCAAACTTGAACAACAAAATGATGAAGGAGCTCTGTCAGAATTTCAAGATCGAACATCACAACTCCTCCCCTTACCGACCCAAGATGAATGGCGCTGTTGAAGCGGCCAATAAGAATATAAAGAAGATCGTTCAGAAAATGGTAGTGACCTATAAGGATTGGCATGAGATGCTACCTTTTGCTTTGCACGGTTATCGTACGACGGTACGCACATCAACCGGGGCAACCCCGTTCTCGTTAGTATACGGAATGGAAGCAGTACTACCATTGGAAGTTGAGATCCCTTCTCTGAGGGTATTGCGAGACGTTCAGCTGGACGAGACAGAATGGGTGAAAGACAGGTTGAACCAATTGAGTTTGATGGATGAGAAGAGGCTAGCTTCTCTAGCATATGGTCGTTTGTACCAGAGCCGAATGAAGAAAGCATATGATAAGAAGATACATCCACGAAGCTTTCAGACGGGCGACCTTGTGCTGAAAAGGATTCTCCCGTCGCAAGCAGATCACAGGGGCAAGTGGACCCCCAACTACGAAGGGCCATACGTTGTCAGGAAAGTCTTTTCAGGAGGAGCGTTATTGTTGTCCACTATGGACGGTGAAGACTTCACGTCGCCTGTGAATTCGGATGCAGTTAAAAAATACTTTGCTTAAAATTGACCCGCTGGACAAAAAAAAAAAAAAGAGAGTCCAGGCAAAAATGGGGCATCCTGGCGAACCAAAAACAGAATGAAAGGTTCGGGCAAAAGTTAGGGATAAAATTGAAAAAAATGTACACCCGCGAAGTTGAAAACCTACACTGGGCGGCTTCGGAAAAAAGGGGTATCCCGGTGAACTGAAAACCCGTAAAGGGCGGTTCACGCAAAAGTTAGGGATTCGAAAAGAAAATGACTGCGATCCGAATTTGATATTGCAAGTGAGCATCAGTGCGGGAGAATATACCTGAGGGGTCGATTATCAGATACAATCTCTTCGGAAGTATGGATACCGGGAAAGCCTTAGAGTCGAATGAGTCATAGGAGGATCAGTTCGTGGTGTTCGTCTGCACCCCGTTGCCGACATGTGTACAAATTTAATTTGTCAAATATTCATGTTTCTTGTGCATACTTGTATATTTGCTTTGAGTAGCTTCCTCTTTTCAGGAGTTACATCCCGTGTACAAAAACTCCGCCCATTCAGGGGCCCAATCAATAAAATATGTTATTCAGTACTTGATGCTGGTTCCTTACTGTTTTGTGCATGATAAAACGCCTAAGTTTATTGAAACTAACATGTGTATAACACCACTGGCCCTTGCCAACAATTGCTAAAGCTTCGAATTAACTGGAAATAACGTCACTAACCTGAATCGATTTGGTTGCATAGGCTTGTCTTGTTTTGTTTGTGTTGTTGCAGGTTTTATAGCCGTGCGAGGAAAGCGATCAAAAGATTGCAATAACGAAAGACTCGACCTCCGCGCAGGTCATGCATGTGCTTCCTGAAGAAGGATCGAATTCCCTAGCTAGTTATAGTCTATCCAGAAGGCATGCTCCCGCAAAGTCGTTCATCCTCAACAGAATTGACGATTCCAAGATTATACCGAGCGGTTTAGCCGTAGAAGATTAATATTGGTGAGTTGTATTCAGGCAGTTTACCTTTCCCCGCAGGGCCATCTACTCTTCCCCAGCGGAGTCAGTTGATTTCCCCCCCCCCAAGAGAATCATTCCATCCCCCAGCGGAGTTCTCTTTCCAACTAGCGTTTTCATTCCTCCCAGTGGAATTCGAAGATTGAGACTCTCCCCGGCAGAGTTGGTGTGGCGCATTGGCATTTATTTTGTCAAAATACCGTGTGATATCCGTTCACTTTCCAGCAGAAGTCCAATTATCCCAGGCGCATCTGTTATTCTCCAGCAGAGTTATATTCCCCAGCAGGGTGTTACTTCAGCGAGGTGTTTGGTTTAAGTTCTCTATTTCCCAGCTGAGTCGACTTCCTCTTCCAGCATTTATTTTGCTGGAATAATTTTGTAGCATCTGGCTATCCCCAGCGGAGTTGGCATTATCTTCAGCATTTATTTTGCTGAAGCAGTTTCTGTACCCAGCAGTTCGAGTCTGCATTTGCATCGGCATATAGTGCATTGGCATATAGTGTCATGTTAGCATCGGCATATAGTGTCATACTTGCATCCATCAAATAAAAGCGTAGCATTTCCATGTCGAATGGAGCATTGCATCGTTGTCGATCATACGCATTTCTGAAACTAGGTTAGCTAACCGTTTGTTTCAAGTATTTGTTTCTCTTGCAGATGGGAGGAGTTCTTGCTCCAATAAATCAATGAACATTCGAAGTCTCGGCATGAGACATTCAACGAAATGTCAGCTGTGGCACTACTCCCCACAGAGTCAGCAGGATAAGTTCTCTTCGTCCCTAAGCAGAGTTACTTATTTCCCTGCCAGGGTTCTTGTTGAAGTTTCTCTAGTCCGATCAGCGGATTGTTTCCTTCAAAGTTGTTGTTACGTCAGCATTAAAAGGTTTCATGAACCAGAATTTCAGAGGCTACCGTCGGTTACCAGAGCAGGCATCCAGTGGTTTGGTTTCCAAATATCGCCAGTAGAGTCAGCCTCAAAGTTGCTGTAACGTCAGTGATAAGAAGTTTGCAGACCGATGGAGGGATGAGTCCTAACGTGGACAGTTTTTCTTCGTGCTAGCGAAGTGGGTGTCATAACGTGGATAATGTTATTGCCCTGGGCTGATAAGAGGTGTTAGTCCTAACGTGGACGGGTTCGATTTCTCAGAATTGATGGAATGTGGAGGCCTAACGTGGACATTTCTTCCAGTTTGACGATATGTGTTAGTCCTAACGTGGATAGAGTCGAGCTCTCGGTGTTGATTGAATGTGAGGTCATAACGTTGACAAAGTTGATTACTCTTCGTGTTGGAGTCCTGACGTGGACCATTAATTTCCAGCAGATAGCTTTATTCGTAATGGTGAAATGTGCGTCCTAACATGGACGAGTTTGTAGTTCTTCGCGATGGCAAGATATGAGAGTCCTGACGTGGACAGAAATTATCCTTCTTCGTGTGGTGGGCAAAGTACGAGTCCTGACGTGGACACAGTCTTATTCCCCCAGCAAGTCAAAGACGCGCAAGTCCTGACGTGGACAGGTTCTATTACTTCAGCAGGTTGAGATGGGAGTCCTGACTTGGACAAGTCTCACTTCCCCAGTGGGTCAAAGGTGCATGGGTCCTAACGCGGACAAGTTTCATTTCCTCAGCGGAGTCCTGACGCGGACAAATCAAGACGAAACGTGAGTCCTGACGTGGACAGGTTTATTCCTTACGTGGAAAGAGAAGTTTCAATTCCTAACGTGGAAAAGCAAGTTTATTCCTCACGTGAAAAAAAAAGTTTGTATTCCTAACGTGGAAAGCAAGTTGGAGTCCTTACGTGGACGAATCAAAATGTGTTTCCTCACGTGGAAAGAGGTGATTCCTTACGCGGAAAGATTGAGTCCTTACGTGGACATATCAGATTTATTCCTTGGAAAGATAGCATTCCTGACGTGGAAAGATTGAGTCCTTATGTGGACATATCAAGATGGGAGTCCTTACGTGGACAAATCAGAAAGAGTGGTTTCCTTACGTGGAAAGATTGTGGTTTCCTTACGTGGAAAGATGTGATTCCTTACGTGGAAAGATGGAGCCCTTACGTGGACATATCAAGCTGGAGTCTTTACGTGGACAGATTCAAATCAAGATGTGATTCCTTACGTGGAAATATGGAGTCCTTACGTGGACATATCAAGCTGGAGTCCTTACGTGGACAGATTCAAATCAAGATGTGATTCCTTACGTGGAAAGATGGAGCCCTTACGTGGACATATCAAGCTGGAGTCCTTACATGGACAGATTCAAATCAAGATGTGATTCCTTATGTGGAAAGATGGAGTCCTTACGTGGACATATCAAGATGGAGTCCTTACGTGGACAGATTCAAATCAAGATGTGATTCCTTACGTGGAAAGATGGAGTCCTTACGTGGACATATCAAGCTGGAGTCCTAACGTGGACAGATTGAGATTATATTCCTTACGTGGAAAGATTGGGGTCCTTACGTGGACAGATTCAAATCGAAATGTGATTCCTTACGTGGAAAGATAGTATTCCTTACGTGGAAAGAGGCTTGTATTCCTGACGTGGAAAGAAAGAGTGTGTTCCTGATGTGGAAGGGGTTTAGTCCTGACGTGGACAGATTCAAAAGAAGACGTATTCCTTACGGGGAAGAGTTTGACGAAGAAGAAGTTCGTTCCTAACGTGGAAAGGTGAGTCCTAACGTGGACGATGTTATTCCTAACGTGGAACGGTTATTCCTTACGTGGAAAGGTGGTTATTCCTTACGTGGACGGTGTTATTCCTAACATGGAAGAGTTTATTCCTAACGTGGGCGATTTATTTCTGACGAGAAGGCAGAAGAGTCATCCCCCAGCAAAGTTGATGAAGTTTTTCCGAATTGACGAAGCAGGCGTCCTGACGTGGACAAAATTCTATCTATGCGATGATAAAAATCTTTTTCAGGCTGATGAAAATAATCCCCAGCACGAGATCAGTGGGTTGCCATAACAGTTAAATTCAGTTCGTGAATGCCGTTCCCCAAGCAGTGGTGCAGTTTATTTCTGCGGTTGGCAAATTTCAGGATTCCATTTGTATTCAACCATCTTCTACCTTTGAATGATCAAAGGCTGGGCGCTCTTCAACCATTCAGGTCCAAGCTGCTTGAATAGGGGCAGCTGTTGCACCCTAAAATTTGACCAACCGGGTCCCGTATCTGGTTCGATGTTTCGACACATGACCGCATTCGCATCTGCATATTGCATACAGTGCATTTTTCATTTGTTTTGGCTTTATCAGGATCACAGCCCTCGTCTCGTGTTTCAGGTGTTTTTTTATCAGTTCAGATAGGTAGAATCGTGTTTTGGGGATATTTCGGTGCCCGTTTATTTTTGCCGGCTATTTTGGTGCGCTCTCGCGGTGTTATGTATCGTTCGGCGCTTATTTTGTTCCTCTGGGAATTATTGTGATTTTTCTGGATTTTATTGACCATTTTTAGATTTTTAATAGGCTTTTAATCATTTTTAGGATTTAACTAGATTTTTACTTTTTTAAATAGTTTAAATCTCTTCTTAGAATTTTATATAGATTTTTAAATAGATTTAATAGTTTTTTTTATCATTTTTAGAATATAAAAGATTTTAAATAGTTTTAATTATTTTTAGGATAATATAAAAAGAATATAGTTTTCTTAAATAATAGCTTTCTTTTAAATAGATATTATAAATAAATGGTAGATTTTTTTTTAGGATTTTAATATAGAATTTAATAGAATATTAATAGATTTTTCTTTTAGAATATCAATTGAATTTTTGAATATATTTTTAGATATAGAAATATTATAGATTTTATTTTGGTACTATAGAATAGTAGGTTTTTCTTTTAATAGATGTTCTTTTAATTAGTTTAATAAGAATTTAGATGTTTTAGATATTAATGTAGATTTTGTAGATTTTAAATAGTTTTTTAAATAGTTTTAATAGCTTTTTAATCACCTTAATGAATAATATAGATTTTTTCTTTAATGAGAGATTTTCTTTTATAATAACTAATATAGGTTTAATAGAAATTAATTGAGTTTAGTTAATTAGGTTTAGGTTAGTAGTGTAATTGGGCTGATCTGGTTTTATGCAGTTTTTATCAGTTTGTTGTTTCTTTTTTCGTTCAGGCCCATTCAGCAAGGCCCAGATTATTGGTTTTTTGTCCAGATTTGTCCAGAAGCTTCCAGAACGATCCAGAAGAATTTCAGCATATAAATGCAGTAGGCCACGTGTTGCACTCGAGGGACCCCACGTTACACGCTATCCCGCTGCCACCTCACCCACTCAGAACTCTCTCTCACTGACACGCGTTTGCCACACGTCTCACACCCAACCCCCACTGAGACACTTGTCTCCACCTCACACATCGCCTGAGAAGCCACCGGCCGGCATGCAAATCCGGTGAGCTCCCACCGCCGGCAACCCCAACCAACTCCGGCCGCCGTCCCTCGCCGGAAACTGCAAAACTGCAGAAAATCCTCCGATCTCCCTCTTTCTCCCTCTCCCTCCTCCGTCCATCTTCATCATCACCTCGCCGGAAAACTCGTCCTTCGCCGGAAACTTCAACCAGTTTTCCAGAACATTCAAACCTCCCTCGTTCTTCAAGAACAGTTCTCCAGAAATTCATCGTCCTTCAAAGGATTTTCCAGATTCTTCATCAGAAGTGCCAGATCCACCGTCTTCAACCACTTTCGCGTTCATCAACCAATTTCCCATATCACCTTCCATCTCCATCGTGCCTCAAGAACAACTTTCCCAGACATGCAAGCTTTCATCGCCCTTCAAAGCTGATTTCCAGAAAAGATCCTCCACCTCAATTTCTGGGAATCACCACGCATCAAACCTTCAAGACCAGCTTCAAACATCGTCAAGATCAGCAAGCGAATCTTCTTCGTACTTCATTTTTCCAGAAACTTCAACAGACTTCTTCCAAAGTCCAACAGTTTGTTCTTCGCTTCATCCAGGTACGCGTCCATGAGAATCCTTACTCGTTCTTCTTGATTGCTGAAAAGTTAGCTCGCATCTTGTTTCACTGAGAGTAAAGATTGAATAGGGTTTATGTTTAATTGTGAGGGAGTGCTGATTCATTGTTTCGTTTAAGAGGGAGATGAGAGTGTTGAGTCTAAGATGTTGATTTGGTGTTTGAGAGTTCGTGTTTGAGTTCTGGGAAGAAGAATGTAGAAGGACATTGAGATTGGGTTAGAGGTTGCAGAGAGACGATGAGGGAGTGGCTAGGGTTTAGTTTGGAGGATGAATAGTGACCAGAACAATGGAGAAGAAGATGGGTTTTATGGCTAGGGTTTCTGATTAGGTTTTGGGCTGGGTTAGGCCCAGCGTATGATTGCTGAGATTCACCCCCCGTTTTGCTCAATTCCCCCCCCCCCCCTGCGTGAGAGTTGAAGGAATTCTGGGACTGGGCCTTATGCCACTGCTATCCACACCCCCACCATCAGGCCCAATTGGAAATTGAACGTGTAAAATTACTCAGGCACACCCCCCGCGAGTATTTCTCTTTTTTTGTTTTATTTTCGTTCCTGATAACCTGGGCCTTACCATACTGCTACGCGCACCCCCATATTCCTGGGCCCAACAGCAAACCAACTGGGTGTTTTACTTTTCTCACCCCCTTTCCCTTTAATTCATGTTTTTGTTTTTTATTTCCTTTATATGTACAACATTTTATAAAAATCATATAAAAATGAAAAATCATTGTTTTTTAATGCTTGTTTTTCCTACATGGCCATTATTCTGTCTAGAAAAATATGAAAAAATAAGAATAGCATTTTATTTTTGTTTAATATTTTTCATGCATTTTTCTTGTAAATAGCATTTTGTTAATACTTTGTTTAGTACATGATTTTGTTAATTTTGGTTCCAATAGTTGCTATAATATTTTTTGTCCATTTTTTTAGGTTGATTAGTAGACATTGTTAGCTTGTACATACAATTTAGTGCATATTTTTAGGAATTAATTTTAGGTGATTGGCTTAAGTGTGAACAACATGAATAAAATTAGGGTTTTAAATCAACTTAGGTGAGATAGTTTAATTCTTTTAGGAGATTTTCATTTGATTTTTGGGGTATGGATTATAGGGGTATGGGTATAGGATAGATCCCCTTAGAAATCACTAGGAT
The DNA here is from genome assembly GCA_963859935.3 of Lathyrus sativus. Classification (NCBI taxonomy): domain Eukaryota; kingdom Viridiplantae; phylum Streptophyta; class Magnoliopsida; order Fabales; family Fabaceae; genus Lathyrus; species Lathyrus sativus. Next base: position 465,103,081 of record OZ012737.1, read on the forward strand.
TCCCCTACTGCTGTTAGTATATACTGCTATATTTGATTGATTGGTGTGGTGTGCCCTCTGGGGAACTATTGTTTGTCTGTGTGGGTATTGGGATTGCTTGGGGATTGGGGGAGCTGAAGACTTAGGATGATGGAGCCATTGGAGATCCAGAGCTTGAAGACCAACTTCCAGAGTTGATGAGGAGACTCCTGCTAGCAGTTGTTGAGGAGATTAGGGTTTAGGAGCTAGGCAGAGCTCTAGATTAGAAAGCTTGTTTCTCAAACATGGAATGCCTTGTCTGCATCCATCCTTTCTCTATGATTCAAAGTCTCTTTCAAATATCCACCTCCTTCCTTTGGAAGGATCAGTGAATGTATTTGAAAGATAGAAATTTTGAGAGGAAACTTTCTGTTTAATGTTAACAGTTGATGAACCACCCTTGGTAGGTAATTAACTACCTAACATTCATTCACTTCATCTTGTTGACTGATGTTTCTCCTGAAGATTGAGACTTGAAGAATAACCATTGGAGATGGAAGACTGATGATCAAGACCTTGCTGAAAAGCTGTGGAGATGGAGATTGAGGCTTGCTGTAGCTTGTAGCTGTATGGAGATGACTTGAAGATGGATATTGATGCAGAGCTGCTGTGGCTGTTTATTTTTGCTGTATTTCATTTCTGATGTATTGATTGGTCTTCTAGATTGTATTGTTTGCTGTTTACCCTGTTGGGTTGAAGGTGAATCCTGTTCACTTTTGCCTATTGTTTTCTAGGTTCGAGGTTGAGTGGGACTCCCTTGCCTCGCTTGTATTGCTGCATTCATGCATTTTACCGCTTTACTGTATATATCTGATATTGTTTCTGTTTCCGTTTGTTCCCGTAGGATCTCTGTTTCTCTCTGTGCAGGAGAGGAGCATGATAGACACTAGGTCTTAACCCATGCATGATAACACTAGGTTAGTTTGATTCCCTTCGCAACCGTAGGTTAGAGTTCTATCTCTTCTTTCTCAAAACAAACAAAAAAATACAATAAGATTTCAAACACAATAAAAAACACTTCTTCCGTAAAAGAATGTGAACTCATCAAGACGTCATTTTGGTCCGCTTGGACTGCTAATCAGAAAAAACCTTTTTTCAGAAGGAATAAAATCAATCAAGATAGACTTGTGTCGTACGTAGCCCGAACTACGTTTGCTCTGATCTTTCATGCTGTATGAAAGTACGTAGGCATAGGATGCGATATCCTAGCGAGCAACCTTCCCCTCCTTTCCCGTAGGTAGGCGAACTACGTTGACTCTGATTTCTCGTTTCAGACGAGAATACGTAGGCATAAAGTGCGATACTTTGCCGAGTCATTTTATTTTTATTTTATTTTCTTTTAACCCCTGACCTGTAGTTTAGATAGAATAACAATCCATACCCGAAAATAAGCGTGGATCCCGTCGAGTACGACGAACGTGAGGGGTGCTAATACCTTCCCCTTGCGTAACCGACTCCCGAATCCAGGTTTTGGTTGCGACGACCATACCTTTCCCGTGTTGTGCGAGGTTTACTCTGAGCGTTTCCTTTCCCTCCCGTGGGACAAATAACGCACGGTGGCGACTCTTCTGTTCAGCCGGCGCCGATTTTCGCAGTAGCGACACTCCACCTTCTCCATCTGAGATCAATAAAGAGAATCTAGATTTAGAAGATAAGATTGTAGTATTGGAAGCTGGGAAATCTGAAATCAAGTCATGGATGGCTAAGCAAGATCAGAAGAATGAGAACTTGGAAAAATGGATGACAAAGCAAGAAGAATCCTCATCTGAGATCACTCAACTTCTGAAGATGATTCTTTCCAAGCAAACCTAGTCTTATGTTTTTCTGTATCTGATGTTTGTGCACATGTACTTCACTTTATTATATGATGATTTGTCTGTTTGTTTTTATCTGAATGAATGATTGAATCTGTGGTTTTCTTCTCTTGACTGTATCTTTTCTCTATTTCCTTTTATTTTTGTCTTTATAATCCTTTTTGATTATGACAAAAAGGGGGAGAAATGGATCTGACTATTTAAATTAACTCTACCTAAATGAAATTCAGACATATTATTTATAACTAACGTGAACTCTTAGTATTTCAGAACATATGAAAAATCTGACATGTTCTTTAAAGTAACTCTGAGATCCCCAGATCTATTTTTAACCAATCAGGCTCTGATTCTGAAACATTCATCCAAGTCAAGATCTAATTTTTGGAACAATCAGGCTCTGATTCTGTAAAGAATACTCATGCAAAAAGGGAAGTTTCTATTCTCTCTAAGTATTCAATTCAGGGGGAGATTCACCATCTTAGGGGGAGTTATAATTATTGCTTTATTGAACAAAATTGCTTATGTTTTTGTCATCATCAAAAAGGGGGAGATTGTTAGAACACAGATTGGTTCTTAATTATATCTCTATGTTTTGATGATAACTCTTATGAAATTTTGTATTAAAGAATTATATATTCTAAAATTTGTTCAAGTATGTTTGCTGCAGATATTAAAGATAATATACTTCTGAAAGCAAATTAGATCTGAACATGAAAATATGCTAGGCTCTGAAGCATAAGAAGAATCTGAACGCTGCCTACAGAAGATTCTGAGCGCTGTCTACAGAAGAATCTGAAGCAGAAGCTACAGAAGAATCTGAAGCAGAAGCCACAGAAACATATGAAGCATTGAAGACTTTTGTATGAAGAGTTTCAAGCACAGTTTTTCAGAAGACTCTGATAGTACTGTACGCTGCAAGTACTGAGGATCTGATCCCAAACTCTGCTCTGACTTATTACACGCTGAAAGCACACTTGCTGCAATACTCTGATTCAGCAAACTCTGATGAACATCAAAGACTCTGATCACTCAAGGCTCTGATGTTATTTGCTGAGTATTAAAAACTTGTTGAAGAAGAATTCAAAGTTATGTCCGTTGGTTTGGCCAAACGACTCTTTCCTCATTTATGCTAGACACAAGAACACAGACAAAAGGGATTTCTCTGTGCATTCTACTTCTAGGAAAGGTCAAGTGATGTGAAGACAAAAAGGCTACAGCCCTTTTCGGTACACAACCTTCAACGTGAAAACAACTTAGACTTCTGTGCCTATAAAAGCAAGACTTCATCTCTCTTCTTCAGTTGACGAATTATTGAAAGAAATTCATTATAAGCTTTCATACAAATTATTCTCTTGCTGAATTTATTTCATAAGTTCTTAAAACTTAAGTGTAAAATCACAGTTGTGATATAGCTTAATTAGAAGCATTTAAACACTTGTCTTATTCTTACATTTGATTGTAAAAGATCCTTAAGAAGATCCAGTTGTGATCAGTAGTTCTTGAGAAGACTAAGAACAGTTGATCTTAGTGCTTGCTATTGTAATCAGTTGATTAATAGTGGATTAAGTCCTTGTTGAGAAAGGCAAATCACTCTTGAGAGGGTGGACTAGAGTAGTTGAGTTCAACGAACCAGGATAAAAATCTTTGAGTTTTTAATGCCATAAGTTTTATCTATATACTTATTCAACCCCCCTTCTAAGTATTTTCTCACCTTCATTCCTCTGGAATGGATTTTTTAGGAACAACAGCTTTTCGAATGGGAACCGTTGGCGGGGGAACCACATTATTCGCCCGTGGTTGGTATACGCGACCACTCCGGGTCATCTAACTCCCATTGGCGATATTGGCTACATTTAATGGCTTCCTTTCTTTGAAAATTCCTTCACACCATGAATGGTCCTGTTTTGGTGTTATGGCCCTTGGGTGAGGTTTAGATCCCCCCCTTGGTTCAAATCTGGCTTGCTCTCTCCCAAATTTCGGGGGTGCATCGTCGCGGAACACTGGCCGGATGTTTTTGTTGTTGTTGTTGTTGTTGTTATTTCTGAAAACAACCCTTTTGCTAGGCTCTTCAAGCATATTGAACACAGGTTCAATGACCGCTACATCTTCATTTTTCTTTCTGTTAGCGATCTCTATCATCCCTTGCTTAAGCATTGCCCGAATGTCTTTTTGCACAAGGTCACAACCTTATGGGTTCAATATGCATTGTTCGCATCTTCATGAGATGTTTTAAGTGCCCATGCTTGAGCAAGACGTTTGTGTAGTTCCACCAATGGTAGCTTGATCTCGTCAATGGTAGTAATCGTCTTAGCTTCAGGCCCTTCCCCTTCTTCAGTAATAGCATTTACTCCACCATGATTTAGTAGAGGGTTATTCTTTATGTTCGGGTGGTTGTCTTCAAAAGACATAATCCTTTTTTTGATTAACTCTCGGACGAGGTGCTGGAGCGCGAAGCATCCTTCAAGGTCGTGGCCCGGAGCATTTTCATGGAATAAACAGCGGGCATTGGCGTTGCAGTAGAATGGAAGTGGATTAGGTGGAGCACCCAATTTCCTTGTCTTGACCAAACCTCTTTCTATCCGCATTGGGAATAGATCAGTGTAACTCATTGGAATAGGTTGTATTTTTGGCCGATTTTCCTGGTAATTTTCCCTTGGAGCCCTATTTTGAGGTTGCTGACCCTGCTGTTGATGGTACGGTTGTTGATTATTAGAATGATACTGTTGTTGATTGCTGGATGCCTCATGTTGAGGACCCTGCTGCGATGACTGTTGAAAAACAGAGGTCACAACTGCTATGTATGATGGTGGATGATATTGCTGGCGATGGTTCCTGGAACTTTGCGCCTTCTTTCCGTATGTTACAACACTTACGTCCCCCTCCTTCTTTTCATGGAAGTTGTTGGTCAGCTTCTTTGCAGCACTGGTGCTTGAATTAGTATTTGGAGTAGCCACTTTCCCACTTTTTAAATCGGCATCAACCTTGACCCCCACTGCTATGATGTCAGAGAAGTTGGTCGTGACACTACTGATTAGCCGCTCATAGAATTCTGGTCTGACCGTATCTACGAACCAGTCCGCCAATTCCTTTTCAGTAAGGGGTGGCTCCACCTGAGCAGCAGTCCCGCGCCATCTTTGCGCGTATTCTTTGAAGGTTTCAGTGCTTTTTAGTGTCATGCTGAGGAGCTGACAGCGGTCTGGAGCCAGATCCATGTTGTATTTATATTGTTGAATAAAGGCATCTGAAAGATCTTGGAAACCGTGGATCTTTGCTCGATCCAGGCTTAAATACCATTTAGCTTATGCTCCTTTAAGACTATCCTGGAAACAGTGCACCAACAGCTTATCATTTTCAATATGCGGAGCCATCCGCCTACAATACATGATCAGGTGTACCTTGGGACAAGTTGTTCCCTCGTATTGGTCAAACGTGGGCATCTTGAATTTTTGGGGGAATACCAAACCGGACACCAGACACATGTCTTTGGCGTCAGACCCGAAAACATTGCTTCCTTCGATGGCTCTCATTCTTTTAGCCATAATGTCCATTTCCACTCTTAGCTTCTCGTGCTTCTCATCTTCTGCTTCAAAGCCATCTGGTACATCAAAGATCAGTTGATGGTTGAACATAGGCCGCACCTGAGTTAGTCTCCCTGCTTGAGTAAAAATTGGATTTGTTGCCATTGGACCAACTTGCGGTTGGAAACTGGCTGATTGAAGATTGTTGATTGGAGGTAAGAAGTCCATGGACATGCCAAATGGGAATTTGGTCGTCACGACTGGAGCGGTGGGAAGACTTGATGATGCTGTAACGACTTCAGGAACTATGGTAGCCTGTGTATCTATCTTTGCATTAATCATATTGAGGACCTCCATGATATGACTGACGTTGTCTTTGATCCCCTCTATGTCGTTATCGATCTGGTCGATTCTTTGGTTGTTATCTGCCATTCTTCGTTGAGCTTGAGTCCGAGAATTGTACTTGTGTGAATTCAACATAAACTTATTCCCTCTCTCTCTGACATAAGAACAAAGGATGAGTTGCGGAACTTGGATGCAAGACCAATGCGGGATGAGATTCAAATGCACAAACCATTCAAGGAAAAGCAAATTTTGTTTACAAACAAAAAAGTTGGAACAACATGTAACGACATGCTTTAAAAAGCGTTTTTCATTGATAATTTGAAGTCTATTACAATAGATGGCTCTTGCTAAAAAGCAAGACCTTTCTTACAACAAGAAGCGAAAGTAAATGCAACACAGGATTACAATCCTTTTTAGGAAAAACAGGAAATGGTGAAACAATGATCATTCTAACAAGATGATCCTTCTCCTTCTTGGTCTTCGACGTGAACTCGGTCCTGGAGGATGATCTCCCACAGGTCTTCATTCTCTCGTTGTGCTTTGATCAAAGCGTATTTCAACTCTTCCCTAGTCGTGGGGACCTCTGGTTCCATCGTTATCTCGTGATCACGAGCGTAGAACATGGTCAAAGCTATTTCCTTCGACCAAAGCAAGTAAGCTCTGGTAGTTAAACAACTTATGTTCTCCATTGCATTTATACCCTGGAGGTGAGGATCATTCTGAGCGTAGTGAGCTCGGGCTTCCAGTTCAGGGTTGCAACCAGTTTCGCAGAAGCATGGTCTTAGCAGTTCCGGCTCGGGCTCCGGCCCGATTGAATACCCATAATCACGCTGAGCGAGAATGGGGTTGTAAGTGATGACTCCTTTGGTCCCGATGAGAGGTACATTGGGGAAGTCTCCATAACTGGGAATCAGAACTAGATTACCAAGGTTGTGGTCATACGAGGTGATATCATAGTGCTTGAGGGTGATGAGCTTGGAAATCCATGCACTCTTGTTGTAAAGCCTCCAAAGGACGTGAGTCTTGGGAAAATAGGAGGTAAACCGTCTGTCAAGCAATGCGAGGCAGCATGAAAACTGTCCGAGATCATATAAGGTGTAGCGGTGTGTTGCACCCCAAAATTTGACCAACCGGTTTCCACATCTGGTTTATGTTTCGACGCATGCTGCATTCGCATTTGCATACCGCATACATTGCATTTTCTCAGTCAGACTGATTTTATCGGGATTACAGCCTCCCCTGGCGTTTCAGGAAGTTCAGGCCAGTTCGAATAAGTGTATTTTGAGAATTTGTGCCAGTCTCGGTGTTTTCAGCTCTCGCTGCTGTTTTTGAGGACATTTTGGTGTCCGATTTTTACCGCTTATTTCGCTATGGTCGCGTATCTGTTTTCTAATCGATTTAATTGGCCTTTCTTGCATTTTTAGATTTTTCTCTTAATTTCTGGAATTTTAATTGGGTTTTAATTGTGTCTCTAGAATTTTTAAGTAGATTTTATATGTTAATTGTTTTTATAGATTTTATAGATATTAATAGGTATTTCTTTTTTTAATAGTTTTAAATAGATTTTTGTTTTTAGATATTAATAGATAGTTTTTTTAATAGATATTAAATAGTTTTTTCTAGAATTTTAAGTAGATAATTCTTTTTTTAATTAGTTTTAATAAGATGATTGTTTCTAGATAGATTTTAAATGATTTTTAATAGGATAATTCCTTTTCTAGGATTTTTTAAATAGGTTTAATAGATCTTTGTCTATTTTTTAATAAGGGTTAGGAATTAATAGAGTTGGTTAGAGTTTAATTTCTTTTAGAATTAATTCATAGAGATTTATTAGAGTTTAATAGTTTAGATATAGTTGATTAGGATTTAATTAGTTTAGTGTAATCAATAGTTTAAGTGCCAGCTTTAATTCATTTTCGTATTAATTAATCATTAGGTGCAGTCATTAGATCTAAGTGAGTCATTAATCATCATTTCAGTATTAATCAGAGTTAATCAATTTTCGTGGGCCCATAGGTCATTTTGGAGGCCCAGTTTGCCACAGTCCAGTACACTGCCACATGTCATGCGTATAAGTAGTCCACGCGTGCTTTTCTCTCTCCGCCAACACACCCTTGCATGCCAACACACGCTCGCCACCTCACCCCACACGTGGCTCTGTCTCCCCTTCCCCCTCCGCATGCACGTGCCACGCGTCCTCCACCCTCCTCCCTCACCGCCGGCCATGCAGCCGCCGCAGGGCAGCCGTAACTGCTCACCGGAGCCACCGTAACCATTGCCGGTGACCGTTCAATTCGCCGGAAACTGCATTTTCGCCGGAATCTTCATCCACTCATCCATTTTCCAGATTTCTTCCTTCAATCTTCATCGTGTTCTTGATGATCTTCCTCCAATCAACCACCGTCTGTTCATCCGTTCAACCTCACCAGAATCATCATCAATGTTCATCATCCAAGAACTAAGCTCCAGATTCATACGCGTTTTTCCAAAGACTCCTCCAAGTTGTTCATCATATCTTCATCCGTTGATGAACACTTCTCTGATTTCCACCATGAAAAACTTCTGTTCGTTCTTCCAATTCGTTTCCCAGAAATTCAACCAAGAACACTCAAGAACTTCATCGCACTTCCTTCACGTTCATCATCCACTGTGAATGTTCATCAGGCGTTCATCCGTTTCCAGCGATCATCATCGATGAGCATCGATCTCCTCCAGATCCAAGAATCTACAACGTTTGCTCATCGGAACCATCAGAAAATCATTAACGATCTGCTTCGTCTTCATCATCCTCAAGAACCAGAATCAACAAGGATCTTCATCGTTCTCCAGAGAATGTCCAACGATCTACATCAAGATCTTCCTCAAAGCTTCAATAATCCGCAAGATTCATCCCCAATATTCCTCCATTCATAAGCGTTCGTCCGTAGTTGCCTAGATTCGTTCAGGGATTGCAAGGACTTTTATCAAACCATCATCTGTTTTCAGTTATCTCCAAGAACCAACTCTTCACTAACAGATTCACACGAGCTTCTGGAGGCGAAAGAGCTGAACTGGATTGATGAGGTTTGAAGTTGGGACGGAGGAAGTTGGAGATTGATGGAGGGATTGAGGTAACGGCGGCGCATCTGAGGGTGAGTGAGAGGAAGGAGAATTGCTAGGGTTCCAGAGGTTTAGTTGGTGCGTGGGCCTTAGGGCCCAATTTTGGGTTTGGATCCATACACCTTTCACATCCCAAGCTCGCACCCCCCCGCCCTTTTTTTTCTTTTTTTGTGTGGATGTTGGTTTCTGTTGTTGGGCTGGGCCCAACGTTTTCTGAGCACACCTCCAATTTCCCAGCAGCGCGCCACCCCTTTGGTGTTTGTTGTTTTTTCTGAACTTTTTTTTGTATTGTGGGCTTAGGGCCCAATGGCTGTTTTTTTTTTTCTGCATACCCCAGTCTGCAGTTTGTACCCCCCTCCCCTTTGCAATTTATTTTCAATTCCCCTTGTATTGGATGATGTGCTTGTAATAGTTTAGTATTATTTTCCTATTTTCTTTTAAGAGGTTATTTTTTAGGGATTTAGAATATCATGCATATTTTTTTAATATAGATTTAATATAGTTTTTTCCTATTTTTCTTTATAGAATATTGTAGTATTTTAGATAGGGATTTTCTATGATATTTTCATATGCATTTTCTTTTATTTTTTAGAATATTTTCTATTAGAATTTAATTGTCGTATTTTAGGAGTAGCATATTATTTTCATTTGTGATTGATTTTCTCTCCTATTTTCTTTTCTATCCGATTTTATCTTGATTTTATTTTTGGCTGGCCGTGTGACACGATTCAATTGGAGAATGATTGTCGATATCATTTCTCTATCGTGTCTTTGACACGGATATCAATATGCTACCTCTGAGAGTTCAATTTCTCGTATAAGTCGAACCCTAATGGTCTAAGCGTTACATTGTTCCTGATTCGAGCGTCCTCATCAAGGATCCAGAGAGGAGAAGATTAGAATGGAGCTTGCGCGCATGTCGAGAGCCAACGGAGCCGCTTCGTTCAACATCTTTCATCTTCAAGTATTCAGGCAACCGTCGAGTGTTGTGAGCTGTATCGTTAGATACGTAGGAAATGACAGTTGAGGAGTTTCTTCTCAATCGTCTAGGATGTCTAGTATGGTACCCTTTGGGTGACATGCGACGCATTCGCTCCTACGCCTTAGGTTCTTGCGTGTGTGTCCCGAGTTCCCTCCTGTTTAGGTGTAGGCCTGCTTCCTCTTTGTTCTCACCCCGTGCGATCGAAACCCTTTTTCTCTCACGTTCAGGCGATCGAGACCCCTTCTCTTGCTCCTGTGCAATTGAGACTCATTTTCCCGTCGAACTACGTTTGCTCTGATCTCTTGTACCAGACGAGAGTACGTAGGCATAGGATGTGATGTCCTAGCGAGCTCCTTTTTACCTTCTTCCCGTTTCCCCGTTTTAGCTGTAGTAGGCTGAACTACAGCTGCTCTGATTTCTCATATAGAACGAGAATATGTAGGCATGGGATGCGATATCCTAGCAAGCATACTAACAACTAACCTCTCTGTTCTCTCGCTGTCGTGCGATCGAGACTTTCCCGCTGACGACTGATGTTTCCCTTTCTCTTGCCCGAGCGCATTTGAGACTAGACCGTAGTTCTAAGTTTCGTAGGTTTCCGCACCTTTCAAAACAACTTAGTCTCTCACTCCTGTGTGATCGAGAACAACCTTTGACTACCCGTAGTTAGCCTGAACTACAGCATGCTCTGATTTCTCGTACCGGACGAGAATACGTAGGCACAAGACGCGAAGTCTTGGCGAGCAACCTTCCCCCGTAGTTTCCCAAACTACGATGAGTCTGACTTTCCCATTGCACAAGGGAATACGTAGGCATAGAGTGTGACGCTCTATCGAGTCAGTTTCCTTCCGTTTAGACTTAGAAGCCATAGATAGATTGTTTTTGCATCCTGTAGACAAACCAACAAGCATGGATCCCATCGAGTACGACGGACGTGAGAGGTGCTAATACCTTCCCCTTGTGTAACCGACTCCCGAATCCAGGATTTGGTTGCGATGACCATTCCTTTCCCTCTTTGCGTTAGGTTTACTTAGAGCGTTTCCTTTCCCTCCTTTGGGATAAATAACGCACGGTGGCGACTCTTCTGTCATAGCCGGCGCCGATTTTCACAGTAGCGACACGATGGATGACCATATATGTATCTGCCAGTATCTCATTTACCGGATTCTTGACGATGAAGAGACGGATTGCCTCCTCGCTGATGAAATCATGATGACTCGGGAAAAGGTATAAGTCGTATACCAGAAAGGCTAAAATGGCCTCGAAAATCCCCAGGTTTCTATTTTCGTAATGGAATTTAGCCATCTCCATTAGTGGTACTGCTTCCATTCCGTAATATCCCCCCTTTGCTCTCATAAGTGGTAACTCTTCTGGCCTGAAATGTAGGGCTTTGGACAAATCTTTTCTCTTTGGTTTTCCATAAGCAGCTTTGAAAGTCCACAGAATCTTCAAGTAGTCAGTGTACTCTTCTATGGTCGGAAGCAACTTAAAGTCTGGGAAGATGAAGCAGTGGTAGATTGGATCGTAGAATTCAACAAAAGCCTGTAGCATGAACTCGTTGACTTGAGTACTTATTAATGGTAGGAGATCTCCATACTTGGCAATGAAGGCGACAAGGTTCCTGACAAGGCTTGCCAACATCCTAAGACGGCCTAACTTCAAATCCAGGAAAGGAAGCATGCCTCGTCTTACCATGTTGTTGTCTACAAAAGAAAAGTTTGAATTTCCTTGAATGGTTAGAAAAATGCAAAAATGCGATGCAAATGCGACTGGTTTTATAATACTCAGAAGATCAATTTGTGTCAAACTTTCATTTCATTCATCATTGGTAAAAGTTACCACCTTTAAGGTACAATACAAGAAACTCAAGTTACATCAAGAAATTAGATTTTGCAACCTAAACTAATGACTTCAAGCACGTGGCCTCTTCAACTTCTTCAAGATTGCATTCTCCATTACCAATTTGTCCACTATCCCTTTCCAAGCTCCAGAGGTAGGGGGATATTGGAGTACTCATGGTTGCTTTGGGTGGGTTTGATTCTAGAGAAAAATAAATTCTCCTTTGTTGTTTCTCCATCGATTACTCGTCGTTCGAGCCATTCTATCAACTCATCTTTTTCTTTCACTTCTCGGGCGAGCTTTGTCGCTTCGGAGAGGAGCGAATGATATTTTACTTCCCAAGTATCTCTTTCAAGTTGCGCTCTTGCAAGGAGTTCTTGGTATTCTTCCATTTTCTCAATGGGAATGGCGAACGATGACGGCGTAATGACAATTGGTGCGTCTTTTTCTGGAAGGTATGGCATCTTCAAATCTTTTGCTCTAGATTGGACCCATTGAGTAAATGGCTCCAAAGCTATGCAATTTCTCTTTCCCAAATCTGCTTTCATCTTCTTATGGATCTTCTCCCAAGCGTCGATGGTACTATTTCTCATACTTCCGGTTACCTCTATGTTGAGATAAAAGAAACCGGATAGAAGCAAATTGTTGGGTTTATCTTTCATCGGAAAGCCAAATTGTCGTCGAGCCAAGGCTGGATTGTAGTTAATTCCTCCTCGTACTCCAATGAGTGGTATATTCGGGAAACTTCCACAATGGTCAAAATAGACTCCTCGATCATATGGGGGATCATACCAATGAATATCTGCTTGAGTCAAAGAGATTATCCTTTGAGACCATCTCCATCCGTTGGGAATCTTTTTGAAAGCGTCAGTTGTTGACAAATGATTGACAAACCACTTGTATAACATAGGTGCGCAACAGAGGAAAGTTCCTTTTCCTTGAAGCGTACAATGATGAATAGAATGGTACGCATCTCCCAACAAGGTAGGCACAGGATTTCTGTTTAAAAATATGATGATGGAAGGGACGTTTACGAACTCCTCTACTTCAGGAAATAATACTAGTCCATAGAGTAATAGAGCTAGTACTGATTCAAAGGCATCCATACTTCCTTCTTTGGCAAGATAGGTAGCTTTCTTGATTAAGAACTCTGAATGAAAACCCACTACTCCTTTCTTGGTTGCACGATGGGCCTTGATTTCGGATGCTTCAAGGTGAAGAGCATCTGCAACTTCTTCTGATGAAGGCATCTTTTCCAATCCACTATAAGGTTTTTGATCTTTCACAGGAACTCCCATGTAATAAGCATACTCCTCCAAAGTTGGCATCAACTGATAGTCTGGAAAGGTGAAACAATGATAGAAAGGGTCGTAGAATTGAACCAAAGTATTGAGGATCCCTTCTTCCATTCTCATTCTGGCAAGGCTTAAGAGTTTTCCATATTTCTTTCCAAAGTCTTCGGATACCATAGCTCCTAATTTTCTCAACTCGGAAGTATCAGGCTTCTTGAAAGCGTACCTCTTGGTTTTTCTTGTCCCAATGTCCATGATATGTCTGAGATTTCACACACAAAAAGATCAACTGAGTTTTACAAAACTAGTCGCAATATGAAATGCTTATGATGATATGATGAGATGATGCACACACCACATAAAGATATTCACAAATATAATGCACATGCACACACAAGGCCTTCCAAGCTCAAGGTCAAGGCATGAAGTCAAAGGTCTACCCATCCCCGAAGATTTATACTATGAGATATTTTGTACCTGCTGAACGGGTTCTAGCAAAGTTCCCAAAGTCATAGTAAATCCTTCGGATATTGCCAACTAACGCGACTACTCACGTGAGTCAGCAATATTCTCAAGATAAACTCGTTTGAGTGTAGCATCGAATGACAACTATTGAGGGACTACTCCCTAACAGTTTTTGCGCTACGTCCTAAAAAGGCTAAGTGGGGTAAAAGTGTTACTAAAGGTTCCCAGCTTCATGGACTCATATTGAAATAATTAGTGAATGCACGACTACTCATGCATTACCAATTATATCAAAGAGTCTCCACTGAGTGCGATTACATCATATGTCAAACATATTAGGACTATTCCCAATAGCCCAACTATTGATCGTATCACATTCCTATCTCATGTGTCAGTCAAATCCGGGTTAGGATTTATCTCACCTCTCAAGGCACCCCATATCCAACATATAAACAATTATATTGACAAATATACATGTTAAGCAAATATTCACAAATATAGCATATAATCAAACAAAATAGGCTAAACCCTCAAGTTCGTAGTCCCCAGTGAAGTCGCCATTTCTGTTGTGGTGAGAATCGTGATACCAAGCTATTGAATTAACTTGAATCTTTAATTCTTAAATTCACAACCGGACTTTAATTTATCCAAAGGAACGGTCTAAAGAAAGAAAAACCCTTTTTGCAATGTAACAACAACGTTAAGAGATTCGGGGATCGGGAGTTGGTTATGCCTAGGGTAGGTATTTCACATCCTAGACATCTGTAGTACTCTACAGGAACCTTTTGTTTGTTTGCATGCTAAGTTTGCTAAATATTTGTTAGGTTTGGAATTGGGTAAGGGGTGAAGAGATAGGTAAAGACCTAGGGATAATTTCTAAGTTTGCTCGCAAAGACGTCGCGTCCTCTTCCTACGTGTCCTAACTAGGATAGAATCAGAGCAATCGTAGTTCACCTCACTAGGTTTGAAGAACAGTTGATTATGATCAAGGTTCAAGGGGGAAAAACATAGCAATGTTTGTGTAGAGTTTCACAAAACTCTCTAAATCTATGTTGTAACACTCGAGAGGGGAGTAAGTAATCATTACTATGATTCTTACATAGAGTTGACAACTCTATCCTAGGGTTCTAGTTGAAGAGAACTCCTAGCCAAGGTGGGTCTTTCTGACTTAGAGCAAAGTCTAATGGCTTATAATTAAACTAAGGTTCAAGAGGACTTTCACAAAGTCAAGGGAGGGTAATGAGCTATCCATGACACAAGAGTCAATGGAGAGACTTTTCCTTTGGAAGGAGAGAGAGGATGAAACTTGGATGAGAACTAAAGAGTTCCATCACTTGGGGGAGAAATATTTAACAAAGTACTACACACTTAAACATGATGAATACAAAAGGAGTATGGTTACAACCAAGCAAGCAAACAATGCCACAATTAACAATGATTAGAATAATACAATTGGTTTCAACCAAGTATGACACATCTTAACAAAGATGAAGGTAACAACTCAAGGGATACATATTAACAAATATGGAAGTAGCAATCATGCAAGTAAGTCACAACTTAAGATGATCATGTTATAAACTCAAAGTGTATCAAATATAACAACATTAAGCATTGATGATAATCAAGTATAAGCAAGTATGTAAGACATGTCACAACAGTTTAAGTTCAAAATTTTAGGAAGGAAACAACAACTTTATGGTAACAACCAATGAGAAACAAAGCCTTAACATGTTAACAAACACAAGGGAATCAATCACAATCAAATCTTACAAGATAAGTCAAGCATGGTTTTTAAAAGAAATTCAACAAGATGCAAGGTAACGACCCTAACAAGGAACCAACTTTCAAGTAGGCAAAAAGCATCATAAACATGAACAACTTGAAATATTTTTCATCACATGAAACTGGCTAATGTTATGGACATTTTGCAAGAAGAATGGGTTGAAAATAATAAAATATGAGCAAGTTATGAATTTTTTATTTTTTTCATGAAGAAATAAAGAAATAATCAAGCAAAAAAAAAAGAAAGAAAATGACCATGGGAGGAGTTGAACTCACACCCTCATGTTTACAAACACAAGGCCTAACCACTCAGTCACTTACAAGCGCGTGCTAAACAATTGGCTAAGGAGAAGAAAATGATGAAAACATGGTAAAAATAAAATAGAACCAAAAATGTCCCATATAAGGATCGAGCTCAGGACACAAGGAAAGAAGGGCATAGGGGGCGCATGAGACAACCACTGGGGTGGCGATACATCCAAGTATTTTGCCAACCCAAATAAAACATAATGCTTCTTTGAGCAAGATTTCTGGGCCAGGGCGAGGCAAAAATACAAGTGAATTGCAAGAATGCGTTTTCAACCAAACTGTGTCAAAACTCAACCAAATTAAATGAAATTTAAGTCAAACATGCTTGATTTTTGATAAGGGCTGCAGTGGTATCAACCAATTTGTGACATGAAGCTCCTAACTAAAAACACGATGGCAAGTGCAAATGAAGTTTTTGAATTGCATAATGGAGTCAAGGTATGAATTGAGAGTGTTCAGATCAAACAATCATCGCACACAAGCTAAAAACATGTCAACAGATGATTCTACAATCCAAGATTGAGCATAAACCAATGGTTGCAAGTATGGCATGAAGTGATGCAGGACTGTTAAAGTGCAAATGGAAGGTTCAGTTCATACAGTTATCATATACAGGCTTCAAGTCATGTTAGCTAATTGGCTCTACGATTCATGGATCAATCAATCATTGTTCAAGCA
Source organism: Lathyrus sativus (assembly GCA_963859935.3). NCBI lineage: Eukaryota > Viridiplantae > Streptophyta > Magnoliopsida > Fabales > Fabaceae > Lathyrus > Lathyrus sativus. The sequence continues at coordinate 465,119,222 of OZ012737.1, forward strand.
GAAACTGGTATGGTGTGTGCTGCTGTGGTATACAAAAAATGTTGAATTGATGATGCATCATGGTAGTGAAAGATCAATCCAGGTAGAATCAAGTCATGTAACCAATACACACACATTACAAACATGATAGCAGATAATGTTATGCTTAAAACTCAGTCACATATTTCTCAAAACAAAATCTGGTATGTTGATGGCAAGCATAAATGAAAATGTAGTGTTGTTTGGAAAATGTAAAATGATTTTGAATGCAACATGGTACATGGTATGAACAAGTCAGTTTAGCATCACACAACAAGTCCTAAACATGTTAACTACTGGTTCTAGGCTCATAGATCAAGCATAAATCATCCAAAACATAAAATGACATGCTGGCAGCTAAGGCAAAGTTGATTATGCAGCAAGAGAGATCATGTCATGAACAAAGCATTTTAAGGTTATGCAAACATCATACCCAAGTTCTAAACATGCTAACTAATAATTCTATGCTCAAAGATCAATGAGAAATATCCTAAAAAAGAATTTGGGTGTGTTGTTGCAAACACCTAGTTGAAAGTGCAAAACTGTTTTGAAAATGTAGGACATGCTTGATCATGCAAATACCACACACAAATTCCAATCATGTTATCTAATGGTTCTGAACTTATAGATCAATCAAAAGCGGCTTAACACATAAATTGGTATGCTCATGGAAAATGCAGGGCTATTTTGAAAATGGAAAGCAAGTTAATGATGCAGCAAGGTACAGGTTATGTGATAACAATCATCAATATTCCAAGACAACAAAGATACAACATGTTATGGCATGATTCATGGTGAGTACAAAAACCTCAATAACAAATTCCACATCAAAATCCAAACAACTTCATTTCAACCAGGGCATTTTGTGTAACCTTGACAAAGATTAGATGTTAAAGACAGTAGCGACAACTTAAAACAACCAAGCAAATGGAAACTGACAAGTCCCCTTTCAAATAGCTTTGGCACCCAAAATCATGATTTCAATATCACACATACCAAATGAGAAGTATGCAACACATTTTTTTCATTACAATGTAGGCAAGCATTTTCAAGACAATTACTAAGACAAGTACACAAAAATCTGAACAAATTCAAATCAACAAATCACAATTCCGTGTTAAAACTTCAAAGGCTTCTCTTGTGGACAGTTTTCTTAAAAACACATTTGGAGCATCACAAGGCACATTCTTGGCAGAATATCATCAACACTTCACTTTATAAACATCATACTTTTAACAAAAGCAAGGATATTACAACAAAAACAAACTCTTGACAAGGATCATTTCCAACTAGATTTTGGGGCAGCATGAACAGTATTTTCAAAACAGAACTCAATCAATCCCAACAAATACAAAACATGACATGTGATGTATAATGATGAGGCTTAGCATTACATACCTCTTGTAGACCTTCTTGAGCAAGCTTAATAGCATAGAAACCCAGAGATCCTCTATTGGCACCAGATTTGAAGCTTACTTCCTCTTGAAGCAATAAGTAACTTTTGGGGCAGTTTGAGTAAACAAACTTCCAGCTGGTTTTTGAGCTTTTAGACAGTTAAAGCAAGATGGAGATGAGGTGTTCGGGGTGTTGAAGTGGTAGGAATGGACTTAGGTAGTGACTTGGCTCTCAAAATGCATAAAAGTCAAAATATGGAGGTATGAAGGTTGACTTTTAGATTGATGAATTTTTTGAGGAAATTAATGATAGGAACAGTTTCAAATGGTCATTTTAAGGGTGTGTATGTGGTCTTTGAAGTGTTTTGGTGTTTGGAATAAGAAATGGCATGAAAAGTGCAAAATGGTGGATTTTGGTGATTTTGAGAAGTTATGCACTTTCAAGCAAGGAAGGAAATGAGAGAGCTATGAGTTTCTGTGTATTCTTGATAGCTCTGGTGTGTCTAACAATATAGAGGAAGCCTCTATTTATAGGGAAAATGAGGGTGAGGGCAGATTTGGTTTTTTCACTTTTGGAGGGAGATTTTGAAAAAAATCTAGACAAGATCATGTGGCAGGTTTTCTCATCAGTTCTTGGGCTCAATGCAGGGTAAAATATCAAGTGAAATGAGGGGGATGAGGTGACTGAAGTGAGGCTAGATGAGTAGGGAAGTGCAGCTGCAACCTTCACTCAAAAAGTTTCTCTTTCTTCCTTCTTTAATTGAATATTATATTGGCAACTTGCTTGCAACTTGCAAGGTCCATCAATCTCTTCTTTCTTTTGGTTTTCCATTCATCTAAGCCTAAAATTATTAGAATGAAACATGATCCAATGGTTGAGGATGGTCCAAGCTACTGAAAATTGAATTTGGGAAAATGTTGAAATGGTGACTCAAGTGTTAAAACACCATCTTGTTGAATTCATAACTCTCAGCTCATAAGGGCTATGGAGGATTTCTACCACATTTTAGAAAGCCCTCATGTAGCTCTACACCTTTAATGTTTTTGAGATTTTCAAATTCCCACTGAAACTAGGTCAAAAGACCTCTCAAAGTTGCTGAAAAACATGCCTAAAAGGCCAAATAACTTAGAATTTTTTCTAAGTTATTTCCCTTCTTGAAATGAATTTGGTCATAACTCCAAATCTATGCATTTTCTGATCATGTACCACTTTGGGACTTTTGTAGGACTTTCCAAGAGCTTTCCAATGAGCTTTGAAGCAACTCAATTGGATGTGTGGTTGAGGAGTTATGGTCTTGCCCCTTTCAAAACCCTAATTCCCTACTTTTGCGATTACTTCTCAATCCTTGATCCAATGGTCATGAAATTTTATGGGTAGGTGTAATATCACATTAGGAACATTTTTTATTCATATTTTCAGGTCAAATTCCTTATGAGTGAGGAGTTGACTTTTCAGTGAACCGAACGATCGATTGATGACTACCGAGTCGACTGTTGATGTTCTGGGTATTTTGAGGCCTTGAAACTTCTTTAGTAGACTTTACTAAGCCATAGGAACTCTATGGACCATGATCCCACCATTGAAACACCTTTTAAATCCAAAGTCAAACCACTGTTAACTTTTCTTGATCGAAAACCCTAATCGGGTATCCTGAACTGCACTGTTCTTGATCCTTGGGTGACAACATCAAATTGGATTCATACTTGATCCATTTTGATGATGTGGAGACTTATTTCATGGAGAACCAATCCAATGCGTTGGCTGATTAATCTCTTGAAATCTCGATTCTCGGTTGTATGGAACCCTAATTCCTGTATCTTAACAAAGACAACTCGAAATAGGTTAAGGTTAGATAATTAAATGAATATGATCTAAAAATGATGATGAGGATTTAAGGGATCAAAATTTGGGGTGTAACACTATGCTTTGAGGGGACCACCAAACACTGAAGATGTGCAAGAACCTTTGTACTTCACTAGTCTGACCCTGATATTTTGAAGAGAGTCGTTGATGCCTGGGCTAAAATTCATAAGAAAGGGAAGCCTTCCTTGGGTAAAGGTGATTGTAGAACTTATAATCCTTATGTGGAATGGATCCATAAAAGGGTTGAAGAGATATTGTTTCCTTTCTCTATTGAAGAGCCTTTGTATCCTTTAGCAACCTATAACGATTAATATCTTTAGGTACAATAAGCTTTGGGCAGAGAAGGAAGAACTGCACAAAGAGAATGAAGAGTTGAGAAAAAAATCACTCAACTGAAGCATGAGCGGAGTGAAGCTATCTACTTGGCCAAAGTGAAGACAGAGGCATTGACCAAGAAGGAGAAAGAGTTTTCTAATGAGATCAGGATGAGAGAGCGGATTGGCCAGGATCTGAAGAGTACTGGTAGCCTCTTAAAGCATAGAAAGAAGGATTTGGACAGAGCGTATATGGTGATATCCAAATTTGATGATCAGTGGAACGCTTCAGTAACTTCCAACAAGAACAGGGAAGACGAGCTTCACCATCAGATTGATAAGTTGAAGGCACAACTCAAGGTCAAAGAGAGAGAAGTTATGGTAGAGTCATCCTGCAGGTACGCAGGTGAGCCAAAGCTACAAGAGACGTTGTCATCTGTTGAAGAGCTCAAGATTTGGGCAGAGCTGAAGAAGCTTAGGCTTGAAGATGTCCTTGGAGATGATGCTTGGGGAGATTATTTTCAGTGCCTGAGAGATGTTATACACAGAAGAGACATCCTTGTCCAAGGATTGGTTACAATGCCAGAGCATCCAGACACGAAGAAGTTGCTCGAGAAAGCTCAGGTCTGGAGCAAAGAGCACAGTGGTTGAGAGGTTTATCTTTGGTTGATGATATGTCTCAGTAGCTCTTTTCTTTCTTGTATCTGATCATCACCAGACTTGTTGGTCAAGATCTTTGGCTCTTGTATTCAGTTATCTTTCTTTCTGTGGATTATATACACTAACTAGTTATCCTCATTTTATTTATGAGCAGAGCTTTTGATTTTCTATCTATCTCTAATGTTCATTTATTTATGAAACTGAAATCAAGGGGGAGATCTCCTTTAAATATATAAACATATATGCATTCTGCATTAGCATACTCATTTGCATCGCAGGTGTTCTTGGTGGCCTTATTCTTATCTCTGCTTGGCTTTTTATTCAACAGAATTGAGGAATTCAGTTTTCACAGATATTCAACTTGGGGGAATCAACAGAGAATTATGGATCAAGTTCAAGTTGAGCTTTAAGAAGTCAGAACACGCATGGCTCAGTTTATAGAGTTGATGCAAAACATAGCTAATGGACATGAACAACTGAGGACTCTGGTCTAACCTCTTATTACGCGAGTTGATGAAGTTGGTGTTCTACATGGTGGAATTGGTTTGGTTCCTCCTTCTAGAAGTGATGTCGACCCTCAAGGTGAGAATGTGCCTATTGTGGTTGTACCTCTAGGCAGAGGCGTTGTTAATGGTCCTGGTAACGGTGCTGGTGAAGTATGTGTATATGCAGTGCATGGGGCTGCTGGCCCATATTGGGACGAAGATCGTCAAGATGATGGCTTCTCTATGTGTGATATGGACGTCGGCCTTCCGTTGAAAGATGACAAAAGGTTCAAGCTACTTGAAGAGAAGATGAAGGCTTATGTGAACCAAACTTATTAGGCATTGACATATCAGACATTGGTTTGGTCCTAGGGGTCAGAACCCCTCCGAAGTTTAAAGTGTCAAGCTTTGACAAGTACAAGGGGACTACCTGTCCCAAAACTCATATTCGTGCATACTATAGGAAGATGTCGGTGTATTCTGATGATGAGAAACTCTTAATTCACTTCTTTCAGGATAATTTGGTTGTACCGTTGTTGGAATGGTACATGGGGTTGGAGAGAACGCATGTTAGAAGCTGAAAAGATCTGGCGGAAGCCTTTGTCCGTCATTATCAATACAATAGTGACATGGTGCCAAACATGGTGCAATTACATAACTTGTCTCAGAATAATAATAAAATCTTCAAAGAGTACGCCTAGAGATGGCGTGATTTGGATACGAGAGTTCAACATCCAATAATGGAGCTAGAACTGATTGATATGTTCATGGCTACATTGTCTGGGACGTATTATGAGAAGCTGGTTGGTTGTATGTACGCAGGTTTTTCAGGCTTGGTGATGGTCAATGAAAGAGTTTAGAGCGGTATTAAGACCGGAAAGATTCAAAGTGCAAATTGTTCCTCGTCTAGAGGAGGAAATAAGTCGTACACAGGGAATTCGAAGAAGCGAGAAGGGGGTTCTAGTTTTATCTCTTCTTATACAGGTAAAGGCAGATCATAATCGCAGTATACTCAATAAGTTGCAACTGTAGCCATCCCGGCTGCACCCCAGCAACAGGCTAATGCCCCTCGTTGTTACCCTGATATAGCAAGAATGGTAAGCAGACAGTTTGAAACACCACCAATGCCATACTCCTAACTATTGCAGCATTTGCTTCAATTGTAGTTGAATCAGAAAAGGAATCTAGCGCCTCTTACCGGAGCTCTTCCACCCGAATATGATGCGAATGCTAGATGTGAATTCCATTTTGGTACTCCTTGTCATGACATTGATAATTGCAAAGCTTTTAAGCATAAAGTTTAGGATTTTCTTGATTCAAAAGTTATCAATTTTACCAATGAGGATCCCAATGTTAATCAGAATTCCATGTCGAATCATGGAGTAGCCAGAACGAATGCTATTATTGATGGGGAGAGATTGAATTTAGTGACTGATGTTGACGAGTTGAGGACTCTGTTGAGTTTTGTGAAGGACAAAATGTTGAAAGAGGGTGTGTTCCCAGGATGTTTTGTTGATTGTCGAGAATGTGAATTGAAGCCTAAGGGTTGTAATATTTTGAAGATCAGTGCTCAGAAGATGATTGATGATGATTATCTATAATTCGATAAATTTTTTGCAGAAAATATGGAAGATGATGTTAAAGCTAGTGATGATGGAAACGATATCGCCACGACTTCGATTCCTTACAGGACCATTAATATTTTAGCGCCTACAAGGCCAACACTTGTAATCATCACTACGCCAGGACCGATTGTGTATGAAAGTATAAAGGCCATCCTGTGGAATTATGGGGCTGAGGTATACTGCAACAGACATAAGCAAGAATTGATTGGTCCTTCGAACGTAGGTTCTAATATTGATAACATAGTTGGTGCTGGAGGGATTACCCATAGTAGAAGAGTCTTTTGCCCACCTGAGGTTAATGTTGACAAGACTGATAAAGGTAAAAGGAAAGAAGTTGTTGAAAACATTCTGCAGCAATAGGTTGGTGGTGATAGTCCTTTCTCTACAGATGCTAAAGAGTTTGGGAGGTTAATCTGCAAGATTGACTATAAGATTGTGGATCACTTGAATCAAACTCCTTAGAAAATTCCCATCCCATCTTTGTTGTTGTGTTCTGAAGCACACCATAATGCTTTGTTGAGGATCTTGAATTCAACCTATGTACACCAGGAGATCTCTGTTAATCAGTTAGAGGGGGTAGTGGCACACGTTGATGCCAACAATGGTTTGGGCTTCACTGATCTAGACTTGACTCCTGCCAAGAGGAATCATAACCATGCCTTGCATATCTCTATGGAGTGTAGAGGATTGTTATTGTCACATGTCCTAGTTGATATAGGATCTTCACTCAACATGTTGCCGAAGAAGGAATTAATGAAGTTGGACATCCAAGGGTTAATCTGTACACCCAGTGATCTGGTGTTGAGAGCATTTGATGGCTCCAAAAGATCTGTGTTTGAAGAAATTATAATGCCAATTCAGGCGGGACCTGAAACTTTTGTTGCAACATTCTATATAATGTACATTCAACCGACATATAGCTCTCTGCTAGGCCAACCTTGGATACATGCTGTAGGGGCAGTAACCTCGACTCTACATCAAAAGCTGAAGTATATGATTTAAGGGAAGATTGTCACTGTTTGTAGGGAGGAAGATATCATGGCCAGTCATCTATCTACCTTCAAGTATGTGGAAGTGTATGGGGAAATCCACGAAAGTCTTTGTCAAGCCTTTGAAGTTGTGCAGATTCAGGAGAAGCCTCTTGTTGAGGTTAAAGGTCTAGAGGTTTCGATGTCTTCGTTCAAGGAAGCCTGTGCAACTGTCAAATCAGCTACCTCTCAGAGGCGGGGTAGGGTTCTTGATGTTCCTATTAAGCAAGATAAATTTGGTCTAGGGTACAAGCCCTCGAGCTCATCACAAGACCCTCCGAAGTATAGGGTACCTGTCAGATTCACTAGTGGTGGAGTCATTTTTGACAGAATTCATGCTAGTGAGGATGACGAAGAGGGAACTGATTGCAACATGGATGCTTGGATCCGTCCTTGTATTCCCGTCCAGAGGTTATGCAAATAGACTACCGAAGATGTCATTCAGATCACCACTAAAGAGTAATTCTCATTGTTTTTTATTATGTTCAGTTCTACGTTCTTCCCAAGACGTAGTGACCCATTTATGGGGCCTCTTTGCTTATTTTCACTATCATCATAAATAAAGGACGTTTTTCGCATTCAAATATTTTGTTCCTTGTTTTTCCTTTTTCTTGTTTTTGCATTTATTAACAGAAAAATAGCAATGTGTTTTGTTTGTTGCATTTCATAATAAACATAAACATCAATCATGCAGGTCTTTTATCTCAGATACCATCGATTCTGATTCAGCTATGGCTCAGTATGACTTTGGAAGAGGTCAAAATTGGGGATGCTTTGGAAGATAGTGTCAAGAGAAGATTGGTTGAAATGCTCCATGAGTATAAGGATATCTTTGCTTGGTCTTATCAAGACATGCCCGGGCTGGATACAGACATTGTGGTACATTGGTTGCCTCTCAGAAAAGAATGTCCACGGGTGAAATAGAAGATGAGAAGGACGAGAACTAACATGGAAGTCAAGATTAAAGAATAGGTTCAAAAGCAGTTGGATGTTGGTTTTCTTGCTGTCACAAACTATCCTCCGCGGGTTGCTAATATTGTTCCTGTATCTAAGAAAGATAGAAAGGTCAGGATGTGTATCGATTACAGAGATCTGAGCAGAGCAAGCTCTAAAGATGATTTCCCGCTCCCCCATATTGACGTGTTGGTTGATAACACCGCTTAATATTCTGGGTTTTCCTTCATTAATGGCTTCTCTGGATATAACCAAATCAAGATGGCCCCAAAAGACATGGAGAAAACTACTCTCATTACGTCGTGGGGAATTTTTTGCTATAAGGTGATGCCTTTTGGATTGAAGAATGTTGGGGCAACCTATCAGCGGGAGATGGTGACTTTCTTTCATGATATGATTTATCATGAGATTGAAGTCTATGTTGATTACCTGATTGCAAAGTCACAGGTAGAGGAAGGACATTTGATTAATCTCCTGAAGTTGTTTGAAAGATTGAGAAAATTCATGTTGAGGTTGAATCCTAATAAATGCACCTTCAAGGTGAGATCTGGAAAGCTACTGGGGTTCACTATCAGTGAAAGGGGTATTGAGGTAGACCCTGGCAAAATAAAATTTATACAAGAAATGTCTGAGCCGAGGACAGAAAAAGAGGTTTGTGGTTTCCTAGGGAGATTGAACTACATTGCAAGGTTCATATCTCATCTTATAGCCACTTGTGAGTCTATATTTAAACTGTTAAGAAAAGATCAAGCGGTCAGGTGGAACAAAATTTTACAAAAGGCGTTTGAAAAAATAAAAACGTATTTGCAAGAACCTCTAATACTCATGTCTCCAGTAGCAGAGAGACCTTTGATCATGTATGTTATGGTTCTTGAGAATTCAATATGATGTGTGCTCGACCAACAGGACGAGACAGATAGAAAAGAGCACGCCATCTACTACCTGAGTAAGAAATTCACTTATTGCGAGTCGAGGTACTCAATGTTAAAAAAACATGTTTTGCACTCGCTTGGGAAGCTAAGCATTTGAGGCACTGCATGTTAAACCACACAACCCTATTGATATCGAAGATGGATCCGATCAAGTACGTGTTTGAAAAGAAATCACTCTCCAGAAGGATTTCCCAATGACAAATGGTTTTGACAGAATATGATATATAATATGTTTCCCAAAAAGCCATTAAGGGATGTGTTCTATCAAAATATCTTGCGAAACAACCAATTAAAGACTATCATCCGATGAAGTTTGAATTTCCAAATGAAGAAATCATGTTTCTGAAGAGAAAAGATTATGATGAGCCTTTTCCTGACGAGGGTTCTGAGATTGGATCTCAGTGGAGTTTGGTTTTTAACGGTGCTACCAACTCATATGGCAACGAAATCAGGGCAATCATTACAACTCCTTACGATTCTCACATACTATTCACCGCCCGATTGACATTCTCTTGCACCAATAATGAACCCGAATATAAAGCATGCATTATGGGTTTGGAAGAGGCCATTGATCTGAGGATCAAGAATCTTGATGTATATGGTGATTCAGTGCTGGTTGTTAATCAAATCAAAGGAGAATTGGAAACTCATCATGCCAACTTAGTTCCATAGAAGAATTATGCTAGAAGACTGCTACCATTCTTTGACAGAGTCGAGTTTCATCATGTGCCTAAGGCTAAGAATTAGATGGCTGACGCGATGGCCATGTTAGCATCAATGTACAAAGTGAATTTCTGGAAGGAAGCTCCAGCAATTACCATCATGCGTCTTGATAGACCTGCCTTTGTATTTGTGGTTAAGAAGGCATCAGATGGCAAGCCATGGTATCATGATATTAAGCACTTTCTCAAGAATCAAGAGTACCTATCTGGGGCATCTAGCAAGGATAAGAAGACTCTGAGGAGGCTAGCCGATAATTTCTACATGAACAAGGATGATGTGTTGTACAGGGGAAACTTCAACATGGTATTATTGCATTGTGTTGACGAACACGAAGCAGGCCTATTAATGGAAGAAGTCCATGAGGGTTCTTTCGATACTCATGACGGTGGATATGAAATGACCAGAAAATTATTGAGGGCTAGGTATTATTAGATGACTATGGAATTTGACTATTTCAAATACGCCAAAAAGTTCCATAAATTCCAGATTTATCCTGATAAGGTGCATGTGCCACCGACCCCTCTGAACGTATTGGCATCTCCTTGGCCCTTTGTTATGTGGGGCATTGATATGATTGGAAAGATTGAGCCGACTTCTTCCAATAGGAATCATTTTATTCTGGTTGCCATTGATTATTATACCAATTGGGTGGAAGCAGCCTCGTTTGCTAATGTCACGAAGCAGGTAGTCACCTGGTTCATAAAGAGGGACATCATTTGTCATTATGGAATCCCAGAGCGAACCATTACTGATAATGGTTCAAGTTTGAACAACAAGATGATGAAGGAACTGTGCCAGAGTTTCAAGATTGAACATCACAATTCTTCTCCATATCATCCAAAGATGAATGGCGTTGTTGAGGCGGCAAACAGGAATATTAAGAAGATTGTGCAAAAGATGGTGGTAACCTATAAGGATTGGCATGAGATGTTTCCATTTTCTTTACACGGTTATCGTACTTTGGTGCATACATCAACTGAGGCAACTCCTTTCTCACTAATGTATGGTATGGAGGCAGTCCTACTATTGGAAGTTGAGATTCCTTCTTTGAGCGTATTGGCTGATGTGAAGCTTGACGAAGCTGAATGGGTGCAAGCTAGGTTGAATAAGTTGAATCTTATTGACGAGAAGAGATTGGCAGCCATTGCTCATGGTCGGTTGTACCAGAGCAGGATGAAGAAAGCCTTTGATCAGAAAGTGCATGCTCGGTGCTTCCAAACAGGTGATTTTGTTTTGAAAAGCATCCTTCCTCCTCAGACAGATCACAGGGGCAAATGGACTCCAAACTATGAAGGTTCATACGCGGTAAGAAAGGTTTTCTCTGGTAGAGCCTTATTACTATCTAATATGGATGGAGAAGATTTTACGTCCCCTGTGAACGCAAACGTAGTTAAAAAATACTTTGCTTAAAAGAGACCCACTGGAAATCAAAAAGAAAAGTCCAGAAAAAAAGGGCATCCTGACGAACTACTAAAAGAAAACAGGTCGGGAAAAAATTAGGGATAAAAGAAAAAGAATAAACCCGCAAATTTGAAAACCCGAAAGGGAAACTTTGGCAAAAATGGGTATCCTAGTGGATTTAAAACCCGAAAGGGCGATCCAGGAAAAAGTTAGGGATTTGAAAGCAAATGACTGTGGTCTACGTTTGATCTGTGAACTTATCTCGATACATGGTTATTCCGAAGAAAAGGAATTAGTCCAGTCAGTCTTTTCAAAAGGCGAAGCATTTGTAAACATTGAAGACATACAGGTCATAGCTGAATCGAAACATGATGGATATTTGTTTCCACATTTCCGACATTTGTATATTCTTTTTGCTTTTTGCATAATTACATCTTTAGGAATTTCATCCAAATTATAACTTTCCTATTTACAACTCATTCTGTCAATAAAGTATTCATTTCATTTAAAGAGCTTTTATTTTCTGTTTTTACTGTTTTGTTTGCAAAAAACGTCTGATATTTTTGATAAACATTACATGTGAAAACATAAGGCTTTATAGAGCATTTTGAAAACACTGAATTTACTTGAACAATAGGTGTCATGAATGGTAACTGAGGTAGCCATTTCGCATGTAGAACATCCTATTGCTCATTGTTTGTTTGCAAGATGACATGATCCTCTCCCCAATAGGGATTTTCTCCCCAGCGGTGAAGTTTTAACGGTATCAACAACATATGGTGAATCATTCCTCCCCTAGAAGAAGTCTATAAGGTTATGTTTCCCAGCCAAATTTGATTTGTACTCCCCAGCGAGTGTTCAAGGGTTGACTACTTTAGGTAGAATTGTGTTGATATGAAATTAGGCATTTGTTCAGCAGAAGATAGTTTGTCTTCCCACAGCGAAGATTTTGTCTCTTCCCACATAGTTCTGTTGTCATATAAGAAGTATTGTCACCAGCAGAGGTGTGCATGTATCCTCAACAGGGTAAGGTTGAAGGATATTTCCTCAACAGCATGGTAAACTCAATGTTATTCCCCGACAACATCGATATCCTTGACTTTTCTCCCATGAAGAAGTTGGTGCTGATTCCCTCGACAGATAGATCAACGGAAGATTGATATCTCCAAGAAAGTCCAATGAACATTGGCATTTATTTTTCAGAATCAGGTTTTTGGGACGATCTCCCAGCAGATGTTACTCTTAATTCCTAGCAGAGTGAAGTTTCTAGCAGATGTTTCTCTTATATTCCTAGAAGAGTGGAATTTTTAGCAGAGTTTGTTTATCCCCAGTAAGGTGGAATTTTTAGCAGATGTTATTCATAATTCCCCACTGAGTGGAGTTTTGTTTTTCCCACTAGGGTTTTTCAAGAAAGTTATTCAGTGTGTCTTCCTCAACAGAGTTTGTTTGTTGATCTTATCAATGCTTCTCCAGGTAGTGTTCTGTTGCATTAGAATTTTGCATAGCATCCTCGGAAATGTGTAGCATTTCTATTTCATATGGAGCATTACACCATATTCAAACATATGCATCTGAATTATAACCCAGGTTTGATATCTTTGTTTCCAATCCTTTCTCCAGCAGATAATGACAAGATTCAGGAGATTTTGTGTTGTTTTATCCTCAGTAGAAATCATTGATAGATGTGTTCATCTTACTTGTATTCCCCGGCAGAGTTTTTTGTTTAAAACTCTTTTTCCCCAGCGAAATCCTCTATTCAGATCGTAAGTCGGTTGATTCTACTTCCTATCTATATTGGATGGTATCCCAAAGTTTGGTTGGTAATCTGTCGTCTATCCCAACTTTTGGTTGGTATCTTTGGTGGGCCGTATCACAACTTTTGGTTGGTGTCCCTGGTGGTGATCCTAACCTTTGGTTAGTAGCCTTTTATCCCAACTTTTGGTTGGTATCTTTCATCATGAATTCGCCTTTGGTCGGTGTATCGGTTATCCTAACTTTTGGTTAGTACCCGTTGATATCCCAACTTTTGGTTGGCATCTTTTGTGGGTTGTATCCCAACTTTTGGTAGGTATCTTTTGTGCGTTGTATCCCAACTTTTGGTTGGTGTCCCTTGTGGTTATTCTTACATTTGGTTAGTATCCTTTCTGCTGGTCATTCTAACTTTTCGTTGGTATTCTTCAGTGTTATTCCAATTTTTGGTTGGTATCTTTGATTTTTATCCAAACTTTTGGTTGGTATTCTCCCCGTGAAGTCCTCATCCCGACTTTTGGTTGATAATCTTCATTTTGGTGAGTTCTCCTTCGGTCAGTGTTCCGAAGATCCTAACTTTTGGTTAGTAGCCTTATATCCTAACTTTTGGTTGGTATTTCTTGTTGATCATTCCAACTTTTGGTTGTTATCCTTCCTTTGTGGATTCAGCTTTGTTTGGTGTCCTCGAGATCCTAACTTTTGGTTAGTAGCCTTTATTCCAACTTTTGGTTGGTATTCTCTGTTTGTATTCCAACTCTTGGTTGGTAGCCTTTATTTCATTCCAACTTTTGGTTGGTAATTCTGGTTTCGTCCCAACTTTTGGTTGGTATTCGTTCTAATGAAGTCACCATTTTTCTTGGAAAATTTTCCTCCATCCCAACTTTTGGCTGATATTTTTCCACACAAGATCGCCTTTGGTCAGTGTTGCAGCGATCCTAACTTTTGGTTAGCAGCCTTTATCCCAACTCTTAGTTGGTATCTTTGGTTAGTTATCCCAACTTTTGGTTGGTATCCGCTGGTTCTATCCCAACTTTTGGTTGGTACCTGTTGTTGTTATCCCAACTTTTGGTTGGTATCTTTGGTTGTTATTTTTTCCCATAGTGTTACCATTGGTCAGCGTTCCGGTAATCCTAACTTTTGGTTAGTAGCCTTTATTCCATCTTTTGGTTGGTATTCTTTGTTTCATTCTAACTTTTGGTTGGTAGTCTTGGAGTTTTATTCTCTACTTTATCTCAACTTTTGGTTGGTATCTTTTGTGGGTCGCATTCCAACTTTTGGTTGGTATCTGCTATCGTCATCTCCATAATTTGTAAATTTTTGGGTTCTCTTGGTATCAATCTCTGTGCACCTTAAATGCTTGAAAGTTGTTGCTATCACCCTTTCAGGTTCAAGTCGATTGAATAGAGGCAGTTGTAGCACCCCAAAATTTACCTCATCTTTTCTTGATCAACTGGCTTGTGTTTCTATACATTTTACATTTTCTACATATCATGGCATTGGCTCTTGAGACATGGGATCAAGGTGATTCTATGGCTCAAGACTTTCCTCCAATTCAATGTTTAAGCAGCAAGCATCATAGGCTTTGGCATTTATGTTGATCGGCAGTCGAGTGTCCGATTTTATGTTATTCAGCAAGTTATTCTTAGCACGGGAGACAGGTCACAGATTATCTCATGCATTTTCACAGATATAATATCAAAAGGCAAGTTTCAGAGGCTTAACGTGGCTCAACTCATCAATTAATTTTTGTTTGGATTTGGATTTGGATTTGGTTTTGGAAGCAAGCTTTTAATTGATTCTTGGATCAACTTAGGCTTAAATTTGCTCATTTTTCACTTCTCTTTCAAGAAATCTCTAGGATCTTGAAGTTTTCTTGGGTTTCTAGCTTGGATCGCTCATTTTGGAGTAGAACAACACTTACCAAAGCAAATCTCAGCTTTGAAGGTTAGTTAATTCTAGATCCACTTCTATTTTGAGATTATTTGGATAATCACAATGTAGATATTCAATTTTAATTAATTTTGATGATTTGATCTATGTGATTTGTGATCTTAGTGCTTGGATAAGTTGATTGATGTTTGATCACTGATTAATGGATGATTGCTTAATGGATTAATCGCTGAAAGTGCTTTTGAATTGTTGTTTTTCTGCTTCTGGTGCAGATTTAATTGATTAACCAGTTGCAGTACAAAACTGGTTAATCAATTAACTAGTGTAATTTCAACATTTTTCAAGTGGTTAATCGATTAACCATTTTTGCACTGCAAATGGTTAATCGATTAACACTGGATCAGAATGTGATTTTTGGTTGTTTTCAAGCATGTTTTGATTTTTTTCCACTTCTAACCTTCATGGATTGATATGATGCATTTGTGTGGACTATTTTTAGCCTATTTCATCATGCTTGATTGTTTGATTGCGATTCTTCAACGCGTGACTTTTGGCTTCTGTTTGAATGCTTAACATGTTCATGATGCTTTCTTGATGTGATAATCGTTTGCTTTTCTTATTTTTATCATGTTAATTAGTGATTGTTGATGATTATCTTGTTGGACTTATAATGCATGTCTGTATTTGCTTCCAATTTCATTTGTCGCATGATTGGTTGAATTGATTAGTTGATGTGAGTAGCATGATGTTCTTGTTGGATGCTTAATGATGATCTTGTTGAACACTTGTGTTTAATTGTTAATGCATGTCCATCTTTGCTTGATACTTGCTGCCCTGTTTTCTATAGCTGTTCTGTTCTGAATTTACATGTTGTTCTATGTTGCCTTGCTTGCTGCCTACCTTTTACACATGCTTTTTGTGCTGAATTAGAAGCTGTTGAATGTTGTTGTGTTGCCTTGCTGGATTTTGTTGTTGTTTTATGTAGGAAGCATTATTGTAGCTACTACTTTTACTTGTTTTCTTGCTTTTTTCCTTGCCTTTGAATGCTCCATTAGGGTTCCCTAGTCCAACTTAATTTTCGATTAAGCTTGGAGTAGGATAGACATTAGAAGTGTAATCCATGCATGATAACAAGTAGGTTAGTCCCTTTTAACCTCAGCTTTAGGTCCATCTTTTGCATGCTAACATTAGGATAGAAGCTCCTTTCGCATCTCGACCTTAGGACCACTTTGCATGACAATGTTAGGACCTAGTTTCCCTTAGACCATTCGTGCGTCTTTCTCTCTTCTCATCTCAAAACATTTCTAACACACTTAATAAATACGATGAACATTGTACACCATAACCCTTAAGCATATGTGAAATGACGAGAGAGGGGTCTCCTCCTTCTTGTCTAGAGTGTTTAGCATACGTCCCGCCAGGGGGTGATATGCGACGAGTTCGTCCCTATATCATAGTCTTTACTGAAAAGTGAATAAAAAATCAAATCAATTCACTTAACTAAAACTCACAAACAAAATTCAAACCTTTTATCCTTCGGGATTTGTTCTTCAAACTCATTTTCAGAAAGAGTGCATTACTTTTTCGTTCTACCGCAAACAGGCATCGACCCTAACTACTGGAATGGGAACTTAGCATCTCTCATAAAAAACACTTAACCAACCTGTGGTTTCGGTATTCGAACTATGTTTGCTCAGATTTCTCATACCAGATGAGGATACATATGTACGAGACAACGGTGTCTTTGCGAGCAACCTTCCCCATCACCCGTATTTTTGCCGAACTATGTTGACTCTGACTTTCCCATTGCACGAGGGAATACGTAGGCATAGGGAGGTGATGTCCTATTGAGTCTCCTTTTTCTTTGTTTCCCATTTCCGTTTAACAGTAGCTTTTACATAATACACCTTTTGATTAGACAACAAGTGTGGATCCCGTTGAGTACAACAGACGTGAGGGATGCTAATACCTTCCCCTTGCGTAATTGACTCTCAAACCAAAGCTTTGGTTGAGATGACCTTGTCTTTTACCATTCTTCAAGCTTTCTTCTATTGTTTCCTTTCCCTCCTTTAGGATAAATAACGTTCAGTGGCGACTCTTCTGTTTGTTTTCGCCAGTTGTTTTTTCGTAGTTGCAACAATTACCAATCATTAAGACATTATCCTAATTTATTGGTTAATCATTTAGGCCTTTTATAATCTATTATATTAAGGTCTAATTGAATATTTACTTCAAAAATTATTCCAGTCAATCGTCTTAAGGTTCTAATCGATTGGCTTGTTCAAAAATATCTTCCAATTAATGATTATAAGGTTCCAATCAATTGGTTAGTTCAAAAGTGCTTTAAAAAGAAGGCTGACAGTATCTAAATCACTTGGCTCAGGTTTGAAAACATTTTAAAGATATTTGATAGATTAAAAAACAGTTTTAAAAAGTGTGTAATTTGCCTTAGTACTCTTAAGCTACTATCTTACCTTTACAGTACTCACTTCACTGAGACAGACCGATAGACATGACCTAGAGATCTTTCAAACCATTCATTAGAGTAGCTTTAAGACTTTGATAAATAGTATTTAATTGTATATGCCCTTGATCTTGAGTTATATTATAAGATGCTTTAGTGATCATCAGGATATTGTCATGCTTTTTCATCACCATAACTCTAGATGTCGATCTTTATTACCTACAAGCACATAGGTCCATATTCTTTCCCTTTTTTATGACGACAATGCATCACTCAAGGGAGGTGGTAACAAAAATAGATACAATTATTTTTATGATTAAATTCCCCCTCACTTAAGCAGAGAGTATATACTTCTCTTGCTAAGAGTATACTTATCCCCCTTTGTCATCATCAAAAAAGCGTAAAATAATCAAAGCATATATATCCCATGTAACAAGAACAAGTTTTCTTATAGAGATGGACAATAGAAATCCATAGTAAGGAATATGATCTAAAATCTTATTTCTCCTCATGAAAGATAAATTATGTTTTGCAATCAGCCAAAAGGTAAACTTTTGAGACCTTCTTCCCCTTGATTATTTATTGAACATACCTTAAAAGTAATTGAAGCTTTCTATATCAATATGGAACTATGTTGTTTACTTCTTTCTTTCTTAGATTCTCTCATCTTTGGAAATATTTTGGAAAATTTTTTATCCTCCTTAGGCCTTAGATTAATATTGCACTCTAGGCATATTGTATTTGGCACCCCTTTGCTCCAAAACAACTTGTAAATCAACCATAGGTTAGTATAAAATAAATTTAATTGATTAAGCAGTTAATAAATCACTTACTAGAGAATCAATTATAGTTTTCTAATTTTTATTTCTCTATTAAGTGTACTACCTTTGAATCTTAAGGTAACATGAGAAACTTCCTCTTTCGAGGAAATCACAAGGTACCGTCGATTTTCCTTTTCTATAAATCATTTGATACGAGATTTGGTTCAATTAAAAGACTGATAAATCCATTACAAATTTATCATTTTAACCTCTCGTTTTCAACATTATTATCTTAAACGGCTCTGTTGAAAGACATAATCAACATCTTAGTTAAATCCTTCTGTGTTAACAATCAATTCTTCTTGTACTCTCAAAAGTGTTTTTCCATATTTAAATGTTTCTAAAGGAGTGTTGAGATTGCAATTCTCTTAGAGATTTTCCCATTAACATTCTAAATGAAGTGGTTCTTAATGATCGTCCATTCTTAAGATATACTTTTTTTGGTTGACTTCTTTAACTTGAATTTCTCTATTTATACTTTAGAATTCCTCTCATATTTGATATTTTTATTTCCCTTTATTATCATCTACCACTGATGTTCTCTAAGGGATACCTGGAAGATTAAAAATTCTACTTCTACCTCATAAGGAATAGTTCATCAAAAGTAATATGTATGAGTTTTTCTATTGTCACAGTACTTCCAAATTGAGGTTTTAAAAGGATTTTACATTACAACTTGTACTTAGCATGCATATAGAGGAACTAAACATACTTTATTACCTTTGTTACATAACTTACTTAATATTACATAACTTGTGAAATAATGATATAATTAATCAGAATAACTAAAGGGTAAGATTAAGGATTTCATCATGACTCAAATATCCAATGAGTTTGTTTTGTTATTATTAGGAAAATGAATTTCTTCCCTCATAAGAGAGTAACAATAGAACATATATATTTCTTCACTTGAAGAACAATTGTAGGTATCATTATCTGCGTAACAATTTGACTTTTCTTCATTTGGTAACCATATCTTTTTGGATCCTTTGATGTTAGTAGAATAATATTATGAGAGGACATCTTTCAATTTTTATGTTTACAATGTTCTTTATAAAATTATGAAGGAAGATGCCCTTCATTGCTCTCATGATTCTTTTTGATGAACATTACATGATAATATGGTCGTATTTATTACAATAATTACATTTTAGGGGTTCGCATTTAGATGTTGGCTGTGAATTGCAAATATTGCTAAAATTTTTAGTATTTTTCTTAGGCTCAGAACCGAGACAAACCTTATTTTAAGACTCCCTTTGGTTTCATAAAAAAATATACAAGTTGCATGTCCCTTTAGTGAATTTATCAAGTGTTATTGGATGTCATCAATTTTATTTTTTAAAATGTCATATTGATCACACTTGATTGACTCATGTAAAATCTTATGAGATGAGGAATATTTTGAATTAGATAATATTTTCTCTCTCTCTCTAAGATTTTCTATTTATTTAACCAAGATTTTATTTTTCAATTTAAGGGAAGAGATAATTTCTTTGGAGGTAGAGATGATTTGTTATAATTTACTCATTTCTTTTGTTAGCTTCTTACAAATGTGAAATAAATATAAATATGAAAAGTAAGAGGTTACCTCATCGTCCTGATGATTTTCCATGAGATAGAGGTTTGCTTCTTCTTTTCCTGAATATTCCATATCATCATTATCTCAGGATATGTATGCTCTCTTTTTGGATTTCTTAAAAAAAATTATTTCAGTTTCTTCTCGGGTTTCACGAGCAGTTTGGTCTTATATGCCCTTTCTCTCTGCATTAATGAAATGTAGGAGTGGATGATGAACTTTAGTCTCTTTTCTTCTAGAGTCTTGAAGTTTATTTTTCGTGCCTTAGGGACTCCTTAATTTTTGGAAATATGAGCTTCACGAATTTATTAATCACACTTCAAATGACTTCATCTTCAGACTTCATACCTTCGATATTAGTAGCTTTAAGTGCAATACTTTACCAATTCTTTTTTTATCTTCATCATCACCAGTAATACTTTTCAGCTCCATCTCATTGTTCTGCAATTTACCAAAGAGAGATAGAGAGAGAGAGAGAGAGAGAGAGAGAGAGAGAGAGAGAGAGTGTGTGTGTGTCCATGGTTTCTAAATTCATAGATTCACAGATTTCAATGACATTAGGTTGCCAACAACAGTTTAGGTATATAAGAACATTGGGTTAAATATACAACACCCCTTACAATATAGGCGAGTTTCAATTTACCCCCCTGTACAAAAAAATTTGGATCCCCTTAAAATGTCAAAATTATACGTCTTTTGCCCCCTAAGCGTCAAAGTTACCTCTCTGTAATATTATTTTTTTGGGATATCCCTCAGATTCAGTGTTCAAATTGCACGCTTAGGGGGTAAAACAAAAAAAAATGTTACAGGGAGGAATCCAAAAAAATATATATTTTAGGGGGTAAACTGAAACTCGCCTATATTGCAGGGGTTGTTGTATGTTTAACCCAAGAATATTTATAACCAATTATTCATATGAAATTTTTTTTCCTAGAGTTCTCATATGACTCATGATATGGGTAAATCGTGTATGCATCTGATTAAAGCTCTCATCAGGTTTCATTCTAAAGAGTTAATACTCATGGGTCAATGTGACTAACCTTGCCCTCTTCACATTAGTAGTACCTTCATAGGTGATTTAGAGGATGTTCCACATTTCTTTTGAGTTTTATACTAAGAAACTTGCAAAAACTTATCAAGACAGAGTGCAGCAGTGATGATAACTTTTGCTTTCAAACTGCATTGCACATTTTCTTTATCATCTATGGTCCAATTCTTTTCAGGTTTGTTTTCTACAACACTAATAATGATGTGTGTTGGAACAAATGAACCTTCACTCACAACCTTCCAAATACCAAGATCCATCCCTTCTATAAAAAACTTCATGTTCTCTTTCCAAAAAATGTACCCTTCTCCATTGAAGGATGAAGGTTTGTTTAGTTAATAGCCTGAAGACATTTTTCCTCCTGAGATGATTAGTCCTTAACAAGAGTTAGGTTATGATTCCACCTAGTGTATAAATGATTTCACTTTTTTCTCGTTTAAGCCCGTATTAGTAAGTTTATATGAGTAATTGCATCGGAAAATTAAATAATGAAAGAAAAATGCAGAAAAGTAAAAAGATAGGGTTAGAAAGACTGCACCATAGATGTATATAGATATTTTTGAACGTTGGTATAGTTCTGTACCCATGTAGTCTTCTTGAGATTTTGACTAAAACTTTGAGCATTAACAAGTTATGTTCATAAAACTTTTTATACAAGATGATCTTTACAATGGCTTATCCCTCATAAAACAAGAAGCTTTTACCCAAGATAAAATAACAATCAAAATATAGATTTTCTAGGCTAATCATAAAGTCAAACGAAGATTTTAAGACTAGTTAATCACAAGAACCAAACTCTATTCTTCAAGAGTATCACACTCTTGAAAGTAATAACAAGGGAACTTCATCCAAACGATTTGTTCCTCACAAATAGTGTTCCCTCAAAAGCACCAAGGTAACTTCAAGTGAAGAAAATGTTTCTAGAGAGATAGGGAGAAAATGTAAAACTTTAGGAATTACTGTGAAATGAAGAGGAGGCGACCCTCCTTTATATAGGATAAGGAAAGATTGAAAAAGGAACTATCCATGGGCCAAATTAATATTCTAAACAATTGGCGTTAATGTCTAATCAATTAGACAACTCAAATTTAATCAATTAACAAGCAAAACATGGAAAGTTTGGATATGGAGTCAATATCAGTCATTAAGACATTGTCCTAATCAATTGGTTAATCATTTGGGCATCCTCTAATCGATTAGATTAAAGTATAATCGGTTAGTTAGTTCAAAAAAATTCTAATTAGTCTTCTTAAGGTCATAATCGGTTAGTTAGTCAAAAATATCTTCCAATCGATTGGTTAATACAAAAATGCTTCAAAAAGAAATTTGATAGTCTCTTAGTTACTTGGCTTAGGTTTGAAAACATTTTAAATTTATTTGATAGAATGAAAAAATGTTTTAAAGTGTTTATGTAAGTTTCCTTAGTACTCTTAAGATACTACCTTACTTTTACAGCACTCGGTTCACTCAGACAAAGTAATAAACATGACCTAGCAAGCTTTAACACCTTTCATTACAGTAGCTTCAAGATTTTGCTAGATGTCGTTCTTTATTACCTGCAAACATATAGATCCATATTCTCCCCCTTTTTTATGATGACAACGCATCACTCAATGGAGGTGGTAAAAAAATAGGTCCAAGTATTTTTTTTAATAATTAAAATCAACTTCAATTAAGTAGAAAGTATACTCTTCTCCCTATAAGAGTATACTTATCCCCATTTGTCATTATCAAAAATAGGTAAATAATCAAAGCAAATAAATCCCATGTAACAAGAACAAGTTACCTTATACAGATGAACAATAGCAATCCATAGTAAGGAATATGATCTAAAATATTATTTCTCCCCATGAAAAGATATCATTTAGTCTTGGAATCAACCAGTAGGTAAGCTTTGGAGAGCTTCTTCCTTTTGATTTATTTTCGAATAGATCTTAAAAGTATTTGAAGTTTTCAATATCAATAGGGAATTATGTTGTCTACTTGATTCTTTCTCAGATTCTCTCGTCTTAGGAAATCTTTTGGAGAACTTTTTTTTATCCTCCTTGGGCCTTAGATTAATATTGCATTCTAGACATGTTGTATTTGGCACCCCTTTGCTCCAAAACAACTTGAAACTCAATCATAGGTTAGTAGATAATAAATTTAATTGAGTAAGTAGTTAATAAATCACTTACTAGGGAATCAATAAGAGTTTTCCAATTTTTCAATATATATTAAGTGTGCTACCTCTGAATCTCAAGGTAACTTGAGAAACTTTCCCTTTCGAGAAAATGACAAGCCACCGTCGATTTTCCTTCTCCGCGAGTCATTTAAATGAGTGTTTATTCAATTAAAATAATAATAAATCCATTACAAGTTTATCATCTTAACCTCTCGTGATCTGCATTATTATTTTAATCAACTCCATTAAAAGACATAATCAATGTTTTGACTAAGTTCTTTAGGGTTAAGAATAACTTCTTCTCGTACTCTCAAAATATTTTTCCCATATTTTAATCTTGCTAGGGGAGTGTTGATATTGCAATTCTCTTATAGATATCCCCATTAACATTATGAACGAAGTGGTTCTTAATGATCATCCATTCTTAAGATATAATTTCTATGGTTGACTTTATTTAACTTGAATTCCTCTATTTATACGTTAGACTTCCTCTTATCTTTGATATTTTTCTTTCCCTTTATTGTCATCTACCAATGATGTTCCCTAAGGGATACTTGCAAAAGTAACAATTCTACTTCTACCTACTATGGGTTAGTTCACCAAAGGTAATATGTAGGAGTTCTTCCATAGACACGGTACTTCTGGAAATAGTTTTAAAAGGATTGTACATTACAGTTTTTACTGACCATACATATAGAGTAACTAAAAATACATGATTAACTTTGTTACACCATTTACTTAATATTAAGTAACTTGTGCAATGATCTTATAATTAATCAAAACATCTAAAGGGTAAGATTAGAGATCTTACCATGACTCAAATATCCAGTGATTTTGTCTAGTTGGTATTAGTCAAATGAATTACTTCCCTGGTAGGAGAGGAATAATATACAATTTATTTCTTCACGTGAAGAGCATGTATCATCATCTGCATCACAATTTAACTTTTCTTCCTTTGGTACCCATATCTTTTTCGGTCCTTTGATGTTTCTAGAATACATATTATGAAAGGGAATTTTTATATTTTTATATTCACAATGTTCTTTATAGAAGTATGAAGAAGGATGCCCGTCTTTATTACAGTAATTACATTTTAGGGTTTTGCATTCAGATGTTGGTTGGACATTGCAAATATTGCGAAATATTTTACCATGGTTCTTAGGTTCATAACCAAGACCAGCCTTATTGTAAGACATCATTTGGTTTCCTAACAAAATATTCAAGTTTCTTGTCCCTTTAGTGAATTTATCATGTTTGTTTTGAAGGTCATCAATTTTTTTTTCAAAATGTCACATTGATCAGACTTGATATATTCGTCTAAAATCTTATGAGATGAGGAATATTTTTGAATTAGATCATATTGTCTCTCTCTAAGAATTTTTTTCTTCCAACAAGTTTTTATTTTTCAATTCAAGGGAAGAGACAATGTCTTTGGAGGTAGAGATAATTTTTTTTTATTTACTCGTTTCTTTTGTTAGCTTCTCACGAAGGAGAAATAAATATTGATAGGAAAAGTGAGAGGTTACCTCATTGTCATGATGATTTTCTGTGAGACAGAAGTTTGCTTCTTCTTTATCTGAAGATTCCATATTATCTTTATCGCAAGATATTTATGCTCTCTTTTTGGATTTCTTGAATTTTCTTTCATTTCAGTTTCCTTTCGGGTTTTGCGAGCAGTTTGGTCTTATATGCCCTTTCTCTCCGCATTGAAGACATGTAGGAATGAATGATGAACTTTCTTATCTTTTCTTCTGGAGTCTTAAAGTTTATTTTTCGTGTCCTAGGAACTCCTTAAATTTTTGAAACATGAGCTTCATAAATTTATTCATTTTACTTTAACAGTCTTCATCTTCTGATTCCATTTCCTCGATATTAGTAGCTTTAAGTGAAATGATTCTTCTATTCTTTTTGGTATCTTCTTCATCAGCAGCATGTATTTTCAACTCCATATCATGTTCCTGCAATTTACCAATGAGAGTGTGTTTGTCCAAGGTTGTTAAATTCTTAGAATCACATATCGTAATAACGTTAGGTTTCCAACAATGGTTTAGGCATCTAAGAATCTTCATAACCAATTATTTGTTAGAAAATGTTTTCCCAGTGTTCTCATATTACTCACAATGTGGGTAAGTCGTGTTTGCATCTAAAGAGTTCATACTCATGGGTCAAAGTTCCCAACATTGCCCTCTTCCCCTCAGTAGTTCCTTGATGGGTAATTTGGACGATATTCCACATTTCTTTTTCTGATTCGCAGTGAGAAACTCACAAAAACTCATTAAGACCAAGAGTGGTAGTGATGACAACTTTCGCCTTCAAACTACATTGTACATTTTCTTTATCATCTTCGGTACAATTATTTTCATGTATGTTTTCTACAACACCAATAACTATGTACGTTGGAACAAATGGACCTTCATTCACAACCTTTCAAATACCAGTATCCATCCCTTCAATGAAATTTTTCATTTTTTTTCTTTCCACAAATTGTACCCGCCTCCATTGAAGCATTAAGGTTCTTTAGTGAATAATTTGAAGACAATTTTCCTCCATACATGATTAGTCCTTAACAAGAGTTGGGCACTGATGCCACTTTTTGGATAAGTGACTTAAATCAAAATTTGTGATTAATTTTAACCTTTTCTCATTTAAGATATTATTTGTAGTTTTATGTGAGGAATTGCAGCAGAAAATAAATAATGAAAGTAAATTGCAGAAAAGTAAATGCATAGGGTTAGAAAGAGTGCACCATAAATTTATATAGTTTTTCTGAATGTTGTCCTACTCTTGTCCCCAAGAGGTCTGCTGGAGATTTTGACTAAAACATTGATACAAGTTGATCTTTACAATGGTTTATCCTCAATCAAACAAGAATCTTTTTCCCAATCCAAAATAACAAACAATATAGATATTTTCCAGGCTAATCTCAAAAAACAAATAGAGATTTTAGGACTGGTTAATCTCAAGAACCAAACTATATTCTTCTAGAGTATCACACTCTTGAAAGTAATAACAAGGGAACTTTACACAAACAATTTATTCCTCGCAAGTGGTGTTCACTCAAAAGCACAAACACAACTTTAAGTGAAGAAAAATATTTCTAAAGAGATAGAAAGAAAATAAAGAGATAAATAACAAAGATAATATAAAAATTTGGGAATACGTGTGAAAGGAATAGGAGGCGATGCTCATTTATATATGAGCAGGAAAAACCAAAACAGGAAATGATCCATGGGCCAAATTAATGTTCTAATAAATTTTCATAAATGTCTAATTAATTAAATAACTCACTTTTAATTGATTAGCAAGACCAACATGGAAAGTTTGGATATGGAGTCGTTATCAGTCATTAAGACATTGTCCTAATCAATTGGTTAATTGTTTGGGCCTATTCTAATTGATTAGATTAAGGTCCAATTGATTAGTTAGTTCAAAAATTATTTCAATCAATTATCTTAAGGTCCTAATTGATTGGCTAGTTAAAAAATATCTTCCAAACGATTGTTTTAAGGTACCAATCTATTGGTTAATTAAAAAAAATACTTTAAAAAGAAGGTTGAAAGTATCTTAATAACTTGGCCTAGGTTTTGAAAACATTTTAAACATATTTGATAGATTGAGAAAAGGTTTAAAGTGTATGTGTAAGTTTCCTTAGTACTCTTAAGCTACTGCCTTACTTTTACAGTACTCGGTTCACTGAAACAGACTAATAAACACAAACTGGCAAGCTTTCACACCTTTCATCAGAGTAGCTTCAAGACTTTTTCTACATGGTATTTGATTGTATAACAAAATTGATCTTGAGTTATCTTATAATATGCTTTGGTTATTGTTGCACCCTAAAATTTGCTCAACCTACTTCACTTGGTTTATGTTTCAATTGCATTGTCATTTGCATAAAAAAGTCATGTACATAGTCTAATCATTTGCATAGCATAGCATGGGAAAGTCATCCAACAAGGGACCAAATGCAATTCTTATCCCTATGGGCATATCAAGTGATTCTTATTCAAATTCAATCTTAGCCAAGTCATCATCTGAGAAGTCAGTGGATCAAGCAGTGGATCTATCTCCTATCTTGAGGGTATTTGAAAATCATCAAAGAAGTTGTGAGCTGTGAATTGAGGCCTAGAGGGTCATTTTGAAAGTGATACAAGTCATTGATGTGGTTACAAGAGCTGCAGTGGAAGACAGTCAACTAGGGTTTCATCTGGGTCAACCCTAGGTCAACCCTAGGTCAAATGCTTGATTGAAGGGCATCAAGGCCTGTGTGAAAGATGTGGGGTGCCTCATTTGACATGTAGATATAGATGTGGTGTTGTGCCAAGGAGGAATCAAGAGAAATCAAGAAGAAGATAGGTTTCTAAATTAGGGTTTCTGTGTAAAATCCCCTGGTTTAAGGCAAACTTCCAAGCAAGATAATTCAAAATGCAAGCTTCAAATGGATCCTTTGCCAACATGAAACTTGTATAGGATCTCAAGAACTTTAATTTGAGTGGTGTAAGACATCAAGGAGATTTATAGAACTCAAGTTATGGTCCTTGCAAGTTACAGGTCATCAGAGGCATCTGAAATTTTGTCTGTGAAAGTTACTTGACTTCCAAGCAACTTTTACCCCTCAAGGAGCTTTCAAATGGATTTATGGCCAACATGAAAGTTGTTCCTCATAATTTTAGCTTTCTATAAAGGTATGACATGCCTTCATCTGAGTTGTAGAACTCTACTTATGACTTTGGCAAGCAAAGGGTATTTTGGTCATTTGGAAATTATGGGTCATTTCAAGCATATGCCTAAAACTCATACTTGCAAGTCTCAAATGGAAAAATGTTCAACATCAAAGTTGTTCCAAATGATGTTTTGAGTCTAGAAAAGTGGTCATGGAGGTTTGAAAATGGGTGTAGCTCATATTTGCAAAAATGACCTAATTAAGGCATGATTTAAGTCATTAAATAGCCATTTTTTGGGAATTTTTCATAACATGTCCAAATGGGATGAAATTATAGGTCATTTTGATTGGAAATAATGTTTTGAGAACATTGGAAATAGTGTACTTTTGAGCTTAGTTCAAAATTTGAGAGTTATCATGGCTTGCTTATGATTAAAGTAACATATGCCAAATCACAAGGGATCAATGTGCAAGGAGCTTCCAGCATCTTCTAGAACTTTCCATCCACACCTATATAAACCCTAGAGCTCATTCAATGCAGGGTTGGTGATTCATTTGGCTAAAAATTCATAGTTACATCTCATTCTTTCTTTTTGCAAATTACATCCAAATTCTCTCAATTCATCATCATTCTTCAAAGTGCTGATCCCATTCAATTCAGTATTCATCATAGACCACATTGCAAGCAAGATCCAAGTGTATTAGTGCAAGATTCGTGTGTTGCAAGTTCATCATCCAAAGTGCAAGAAGAGTTGGTTATGGCAATTCAAGGCATTTGAGCAAAGATCAATGCATACAATATCAAGATCCACCTCCCTTGATCAATCCTAGAGCATTGCTAGTTGTGAATCCAAGAGCTTCACCATCTATTTTTCAGTTTTGCACCAGGTGAGTATTCCTTCAAATTAGCTTGAATTAGTTAGCATGATAGAAAATTGTTAGGTTAAAATTGGTTAGGGTAGTAAGATGATTGATTATAGAGCTTTAGGCAAGTTTTCATGGAGGTTGGCATTTGAGCACACCAACTGTTTGGATCTAGAACATAGTGATTAGGAGGTTATAATCTTTGATAATTGGATAGAATTGTTCAGTGAAGTGTGAGGATTGTTTTTGTGCAAAGATTGATAAGGTTGATGATGCTTGAAATCTGAGTAAATATTGAGGTCTTGATATTGCATCTTTCGGTTTGGACGATGGAGAGGGTTTTGAGGCAAACCACTACCATAGTTGTGTTCTACGCAAGAAATAGGCCAACTTTGGTTCTTGGATCGTGCCAAATGGTGGAAAGACGAGGGAGAAAGAGGTGAGGGAAGTCTGGTTCGTAGGAGCTTCGTGCATGGAGTTCATGTCCAAAACCCTAACTCATTGGAGAAGATGACTCTGCATACGTTGGATCATGCATTGACTGTTGACTGGGAAACAGATCTCACGGCCAGGATTTGAAGTGGAAATTGAGAGGGAAGAGTAGTACATGAAACTCACCGTTTCATTTAAGTCAGCATTAAGCTTAGTTGATCAGTTTGATATCCTCACCCCCCATCCATAGGCCCATGATAATTGAACTCTTTTTTTATGCTATTTACACCGTGTGCTTTCCATTTTAATTTGGATTTTCTGAATTGATTTTTTTTTAGAACTGGGCCTAGTACATTTGCTATGCGCTCCCCCTAGTACCTGGCCCATGTGATATTGAACTGGGCGTATATGCTGCTTGCACCCCCCTGGGCTTCTTGCTTTTATTTTGTTTAATTCATTTTCTCATCATTTTATAAAATCCATATTAAATCAAAAAAATGAGAATTTTGACATGAGAGTTTTTGCAATAGTTTAACATAGACTTGAAGAAAATTAAAATGATTAAAAAATAATAGTTTAGCTATTTTTTCTATTTTTGCTTATATTTTACATTTTAATTGTTTTTAAATAGATATAGTTTGTATATGGTTTTTGTAGAATTTCTTTTAGGTATTTCCCATAATCTTTTTAGGCTATTTTTTTTAGTATAACTAGATACATATATTAGGTGCCCCCTTGTTTTTTATACCAATTTTTTAGGATTTATTTCAGGTATTCTAGTTAGAAAACATTAGGCTAATCATTTAGGGTTGTGAATATAATCTAGGTCTAACAAAGCAAGTTTCTTTTTGGGTTTTCTTTAGGACAAATTAAGAGGGGACTATAGGGGTATTATGGGTAAGTGATAGATCCCTTAGAAGATGCTAGACTTCCCCTATTATATAAATACTACTAGTATATTTCTTGTAATTGATTGATTGTGTGGTGTGCCCTCTCTAGGGTTATTTGTTTGATTGTGTGGGGTATTGGGCCTGCATGGGGTTTGGGTTTGAGCTGAAGACTTTGTTGATGAAGCCATTGAAGACAAAAGGAATGAAGACTCAGTTCAGGAGTGGACGAAGATTGTACCTTGCTGGCAGCTGTTGAAGGTTATAAGGATCTAGGAGTTAGGTAGAGCTCTAGAATAGCAGCTTGATTCACAACTATGGAAGGTCTTGTTTGCCTCCATCCCTCTCTATGATGTAGAGTCTCTCTAGGACACTCACCCCTTCCTTTGGAAGGCTTGGTGACAGTGTCTAAGAGATAGAACTCTTGAGAGAAACTTTCTATATATTGTTAACAGTCTGTTTGCCACCTTTGGTGGTCAACTAACTGTTTAACATTCCAGTTCATCCTCTTAGCTGCTGCTCATCTTGGAGAGTGAGACTTGAAGAAAAGCCATTGATAGATTGAAGACAGAGACCTTGCTTGAAGTCTATGAAGATGAAGACTGATGCTGGCTTGAAGCCTGTAGATGTTGGAAGATGACTTGAAGACAGATGTTGATGAGGACTGTTGTTTGCTGTTTATTTTTTGCGGCTTATAATTTTTGATGTATTGTTTGAATTTCCCTGATTGTATTGTTTGCCATTTAATCTGTTAGGTTGAAAGAGAATTTTGTTCGCTTTTGCCTGTTGTTTTCTAGGTTCGAGGTTGAGTGGGACTCCCTTGCCTCGCTTGTATTGCTGCATCCATGCATTTTACTGCTTTATTGTATATATGCTATTGTTTCTGTTTCCGTTTATCCCTTAGGATCTCTGTTTCTCTCTGCGCAAGAGAGGAGCATGATAGACATTAGGTCTTAACCCATGCATGATAACATTAGGTTAGTTTGATTCCCTTTTTCAACCATAGGTTAGAGTTCTGTCTCTTCTTTCTCAAAACAAACAGAAAAACACAATAAATCTTTCAAACACAATAAAAGACACTTCTTCCGTAAAAGAATGTGAACTCATCAAAACGTCAATTTTGTCCGCTTGGACCAGTGATCAGAAAAACCCTTTTTCAGAAGGAGATAACCAGTAATCAGAAAAAACCCTTTTTTAGAAGGAGATAAAAGCAATCAAAACAGACTTGTGTCGTACGTTGCCCGAACTACGTTTGCTCTGATCTTTCATGCTGTATGAAAGTACGTAGGCATAGGATGTGATATCCTAGCGAGCAACCTTCCCCTCCTTTCCCGTAGGTAGGCGAACTACGTTGACTCTGATTTCTCGTTCCAAACGGGAATACGTAGGCATAAAGTGCGATACTTTGCCGAGTCATTTTATTTTCTTTTTAACCCCAGACCTGTAGAGTAGATAGAATAACAATCCGTACCAGAAAACAAGCGTGGATCCCGTCGAGTACGACGGACGTGAGGGGTGCTAATACCTTCCCCTTGCGTAACCGACTCCCGAATTCAGGATTTGGTTGCGATGACCATTACTTTCCCCGTTTTGCGGTAGGTTTACCTCGAGCGTTTCCTTTCCCTCCGTTGGGATAAATAACGCACGGTGGCGACTCTTCTGTCATAGCCGGCGCCGATTTTCGCAGTAGCGACACCTGGCGACTCTGCTGGGGATCCAACGTCCCCTGGCTGCTAAGGACTGCGATAGTTCCTTATGCATTTTGGGATCCAACGTCCCTTAAGCGAGTCAATCCTAGCGCTTGTTTTCCCGTCGTGGATTTTGTATGGATTTATTATATTTCTGTCATTTACTTTCAGCATTATATTATTGTTATTATTGTTGTATTGGGGTGTGACGGGTATTCTTTGATTGAGAGATAAGCCGGACCTGGGCTTGAGTGCACCTAGAATTAGAGTGGAAAGTAGTGGGCGCGCACATGCTTTGCATGTCCTAGTGTCCTGCGAAATCCACACTCAGACGAGGTTCTTCTGGTTGGCCTCTTGTCCTACCCTTTGGGTGGCTCGGGTTGCTGGTTAGTTGGATTGTCGACTCTGGGAACCGATCATTTGGAAATTGGCTAAGTGAGGCCTCTTCAGGATTTGATGATGCCACTCCTTCTGGGAATCGTATCATCAACCCTGAAAGTCTGTGACGCCGACGACCGCATAGGATGCCATACCATTGTCAATTGCTAGGACACCTACCTGTGAGAGGGTTTGGGGTTATGCAGGTAACTAGACCTTCAGATACCGGTTTATTCGTGATTTGAGATTCAGGATACTTATGGACAGTTATTGGGGTCTGTCAGAGACCAAGTTGGAGTGATTATTGGGTCTGAGGTTTTATTGGAGCCTATGTATGGGGTCTGTCAGAGATCAGAATTGAAGCTTTATTTTGGGTCTGTCCAAGACCATGGTTTGAGGAATTCTGGATGGTCTATCTGAGACTTATGATGTGGTTCAGGCTTCTCAGCCATGGCATTTGGTCCCTGTCGCATTTTATTTGCATTGCATTGTTTACATAACCACTATCATTGCATTCCATTAACGTGTGTCTGTGCTGCAGGTGCATTTGCATATTCCCTGATTCTAGTGTCCGGACTTCTGACTATTGATCATGACTGGTTTGAGGATGACAGTTGCCTACAAGTTACCTATCCCTGATATTGCTCCCCTCTTGGGTTTGATTTCTCTTGCTGATTCCCGTAGAAGCTTCAGGCAGAGTTACGGAAGGTTGTTGAGATTGGTTTGCAAACCAACTGATGATGAACTGAATGGGCTGTATACACTGATGCAATTCTATGACCCTGCTTTGAGATGTTTCACATTCGCTGACTTTATTTTGGGGCCTACCGTGGAAGAGTATGCAGAGTTTACTGAGCTGCCAGTACAGAATAAGGTTCCTTTTATTCACTCTGACGCCGAGCCCAAGCTGGAGGACTTAGCTAAGGCCTTGCACATGAATGCTTCTGAGCTGTTGATGACTTCTTGGCGCGGGGTTCCAGGTTTCTCCCTCTAGTTTCTGATGGGTAAGGCTCAGGAATATGCCAAGAACGGATGCTGGGTAGTCTTTAACGCTGTTTTGGCTCTATGCATTTATGGGATAGTGCTGTTTCCCAATTTCCCGAACTTCGTGGACATGGATGCATTTCATTTGTTTGCTGCTGGCAACCCGGTACCCACTTTGATTGGAGATCTCTATCATTCATTGCACTACAAAAATGAAAATAGGAGAGGCAAGAACGTCTCTTGTTGTGTGCCTTTGCTGTACATGTGGTTTAAGAGCCACCTCCCCCTGAAGGGACCTTTTGTAGATAGTGCAAATACAGCTGACTGGCCAGAGCCACCTCCCCCTGATGAGACTATCTTCTCAAGACATTGAGTGGTTTGACCGAGACTTGCTGGGGTCTGAGCTTATTTTCAGCTGCGTCGGATATCCTAATGTTCCTTTGATAGGAAGAAAAGGGTGTATCAATTATAACCCATCTCTGTTCGTTCGCCAGTTTGGATACGCGTTAAAGAACCCACCTAGGGAGGAAGAAGTACAGGAATCTCTGTACTTCACCGGTGATTTGAATGGAGAGTTACTAGCCAAGCTTCGGCACGCATGGATGCATATCAACAGAAGAGGGAAGCCACTGTTGGGGAAGAATGATTGTCAGGCTTATGTACCATACAAAGTTTGGATCCAAGAGAGGGCAAAACAGTTGCTGATGCCATTTCCAGCCGCGCCGGTTCATGTTCATGTTCCAGCGGAGGAACCAACCATTGTTACTATGGAGGTCTACGAGCGAGTCGTAAAATAAAAGGAAGCCTTGATAAAGATCAATGAAGAGTTAGAAAAGGAACTGGCTCAGATGCGTAGTGAGAAGAACAAGGTTGTGCATTCTTTCCAACAGCAGATTGAATTAGTAAACAGGCTAGGTGCTGAATTGACTGAAGAGAAAAAGAAGCGTGAACGCCTGGGGAAAGAATTCAGAAGCTTTCATGATATGTTGGAGTCCAAAAAGAAAGCACTCGATGCCGCTCACCGGGAAATCTCTTCTTGTAACAAGACGTGGAATGCTACGCTAACCAACAACAAAAAGAGGGAAGACAAATTGAAGCAGCAAATTTCTGAACTCGAAGAACAGTTGAAGGCTAGCACTAAGAAGTATGAAGAGGAGGTGATGGCGAAGTATAGTCTCCAGAATGCATTGAACAAGGCCATCGAAGGCAAGAAAGAGGCTGTGTCTCAGAAGCGGAAGCTAGAGGATCGCTTTGGAGAAGGGGCATGGGAGGAATCCGCTGGTGATTTACGACGTGTTCTCAAGCGAAGAGATCTACTTGTTGAGGGTCTGCTTACCTGACCGAGTCATCCAGAGACTAAGAAGTTATTAGAGGAATACCAGGCCTATGGGAGCACTTGACAATTTCATGTATTAATGTGTATGCTTTATTTGCATAGAGCTGACCATCACCAGGATTGTTGGTTGAGGTCATGCCTTCTTATTGTACATTCATTGATATTGTATTCTGGGCTTAATGGATTTCTCTGCAATATATGAGGTGTTTTCTATGATTCGGCTCCGAACTTCGTATTGCGAGCATTGTCACCGCGCTGGCACATTCGCACTAGAATCGGGGAATGATATTCCCTAATGCACAGACACATATTGCATTGCATTCGCAGTCATATTGCATTACAGGTGATTATCGAACGGTATCTCATTTTTTGCACTGTACCAGGTCTTTTCAGGATTGAAAGTCAACGCCCGCACCGATACTCCACTCGCACTAACTGCAGAAGAGTTATGGATCAGATGCAGAATGAAATGCAAGACATGCGTGAGAAGCTGGCGCTATTCATGCAAACGATGGAGACCATTGTGAAAGGCCAGGAGAACTTGCAAGCTTTCGTGCAGCCTTTGTTGGTGAGAAATGCTGGGCACGGAAATGAAGACCATAATTCTGTGCGAGTTGACACTATTCACGGGGATGGTACCCCCACACCGGTAGCTCCACCTGTGGTAAACATACCCGCTGTCAATGTGAACAACGGCGCTGCCGCCGGGAATGGTAACATTGGAATCGGTAACGAGACTGTCGTCAACAACGTTGGGTTCGGAGATGTCAATCTGGGTGGTGATAATATGGGAGGTAATGGCTTCGGTAATAATGGATTCGGCTTCAATGACCAGGGGTTGGATCATGCTGGGAAGTATGGCTTCAACGCTCAAGGCTTCGGGCAGGATGGATTTGGTATGACTAATCAGGGTTATGGCGGATTCGGAAATGGAAATGGTGTCGGGATAATGTCTTTTGGACCTGCTGGGGTCGCCCCGGGGTATGGTAACAGGGGGCGAGGCCCTGTAATGAATCAGACCAGATTTGGCCGTAACAACGGGTACGATGGATACGGAACTGGGAACGGTAATTGGCAAGAAGATCAGCAAGAGGATGCTTTCTCCGGTGGAGGCTTCGAAGGTCCTATGGATGACTCTCAGAGAATCAAGATGCTCGAGGAGCAGATGAAGGGGTCGTGAACCAAAGCGATGTTGGCTTAGATATGACCACAATGGGTCTGGTGCCTGGCCTGAGGGTACCAATAAAATTCAAAGCTCCCACATATGATAAATATAAGGGGGATACCTGTCCAAAAGTACACGTGCGGTCATACTACAGAAGGATGTCGGCGTATTCAAACGATGAGAGGATGCTGATGCATTTCTTTCAAGATAGCTTGTCTGGTCCTTCCCTTGAATGGTATATGGGATTGGAGCCAACTCAGATAAAGACATGGAAGCAGCTGGCTGAAGCGTTTGTGGCTCACTATAAGTACAACAGTGACTTGGCACCCAACCGGGTCCAATTGCAGGGATTGTCCTAGAAGAAGGGCGAGAGCTTCAAAGAGTATGCGCAAAGATGGCGCGACATGGCTGCTCGAGTTCATCCTCCTTTGGAGGACAAAGAAATGAATGATATGTTCATAGGAACATTTACTGGCATGTTTTATGACAAGTTGTTTCACACGTCCTTAGGCAGTTTCTCAGACTTAATCCTGATGGGTGAGAAGATTGAAAGCAACATTAAACAGGGAAGATTCCAAGCTGAGGAACCCACTTCAGCTGGCAGTAACAGAAGGGCTTTCGGTGGGCGCCGTCAAGGTGATGCAAGTGCAGTGTTTGGGGGCCGAGGCCGAGGCCGGGGCAGAGGTCGAAACCAGTACAATCAGCCGCAGCAGGTGGCAAGTGTCACCATTCCATTTCAGCAACAACCAATACAACAACAACAACAGCAACAACAGCCACAACAGGGGGTACATCCTGCCCAGCGCAGAATCCAGGGGGGCAGACCAAGGAGGGTGTTTGAAAAGCCTCCTTCAACGTATGCAGAATTGCTACAGACGTTACTGGGCTTGAACTTGGTGGAAAAGAGAACTATGGCGCCAGTAACAGGCACTCCTCCGTACGGCTTTGACGCGAACAAGCACTGTGAATTCCACTCCGGGGCTCCGGGCCATGACATAGAGAGTTGCCACGCGTTCAAACATGTGGTATAGGATCTATTGGATAGTAAAGCTATCAATTTTGGACAGGCAGGTCCGAACATAGTACAAAAGCTCATGCCCAATCATGGGGAAAATGCTATTTTAACCGAGGAGGGTTTGAACTTGATCATGAATGTTGATGACCTCAGGACACCGTTGTGTGAGATAAAGAGCAGGTTATTGCAGGAAGGTGTGTATCCGGGCTGCGACGAGTATTGTTTAGAGTGTTGGACCCAAGTTGGGGGTTGTGCTGAATTGAAGAAGGGTATTCAGACCTTGATAGATGGAGGCACATTGCAATTCGACAGAACAGCAGCCGAGGAACCTGCAGAGGTATTAGCAGACAAGCAAAGTGATGTAGCTACTGTAACGATTCCCGAAAAACAATAACTATAACGGCGCCAGCTAGGCGACCGCCAATCACTATCACCAAGGCAGGACCAATCCCTTATGAGAGCACTAAGGCAGTCCCCTGGACCTATGGGTTGGAAGCATACTATGATGGGGTGAAAATTGATGTTAGTAAGCAGCCAGTTGAGGTTGTAGACAACGACGTCGGTACCGGAGGGATGACAAGAAGTGGGAGAATCTTTATATCGCCTGAGGTAGAGGCTGAACGACTAGCGAAAGGAAAAGGAAAGATGAATGAGACTGTTCCTGTGCAGAGGAACAAAAAAGAAACATCGTTGAAGGATGTGGAAGAGTTTATGCGCCTTATTCGTAAGAGTGATTATAAGATTGTTGAGCACCTTCAACAGACACCGTCAAAGATATCCATATTGTCGTTGCTATTGTGTTCCGAAGCTCACAAAAATGCATTGCTGAAAGTTCTGGATACGTCCTTCGTACCCTAAGATGTTTCCGTGAATCAGCTGAAGGGGGTGTTGGCACATGTGAACGCAGGCCATAGCTTGGGATTTACAGACTTTGATTTGACCCCGAAAGGGAGAGAGCATAACATGGCGCTACACGTCTCAGTTGAGTGTAGGGGCTCAATCATGTCTCATGTACTGGTAGATACCGGATCTTCCTTGAACGTGCTGCCCAAGAAAGCAATGATGAAATTGGACGTCAGGGGAATCCTTTGTACGCCTAGTGACTTGGTGGTCATGGCATTTGATGGTACACGAAGAACAGTCTTTGGATCCATAACGTTACCTCTACAGGTGGGGCCGGAGGTTTTCGAAACTGAATGTTACATTATGGACATACAGCCAGCATACAACTGCCTTCTCGGACGACCATGGATCCATGGTGTTGGGGCAGTCACATCTACCTTGCATCAAAAGTTGAAATACATGGTAGGGGATAGTGTGGTCACGGTCTGCGGAGAAGAAGATATATTGGTTAGCCATCTGTCATCATTCAAGTATGTAGAAGTCGACGGCGAGATTCATGAAACACCCTGTCAAGCCTTTGAAGGGTTGCGCATCAAAGACAAAGTTCCGGGGCCGAGTAAAGCATCAGAGGTGGCCGTCTCGTCATACAAGGAAGCTTAGGCTCTAGTGGAGACTGGCGAGACAAAGGGCTGAGGCAAGGTTCTGGATATTCCCGTGAAAATGGACAGATTTGGGCTGGGATATCAACCGTCGTCATCAACGCCTACTGCAGGGGCACCCCGTTTCAAAGGACCGATAACAATCACCGCTAGTGGAGTGTATCACGAGACCATCAACGGTGTTTCAGATTCCGAAGAAGGAGACAGTGACTGCGACATGGACGCCTGGATTCAGCCGAGCGTGCCAGGACAAGGATTATGCAATTGGTCTATTCAGGAGATTGTTCCTGTGACTCACAAACAGTAATACTTTGTTTTCTTAATTGTTGAACAATCCGGTGTCTTGCCCGGGGCATCGTGATTTTGCTTAGGGTCGTGCTGTTATGTACATTGCGTTGTTTAATCATTAAATAAAAGGCATTTTCATGTACAAATATTGTGATCCCTGTTTTTCCTGTTTTTGTGTTTTACAATAAAATGGCAACGTGGTTATTCGCTTTATACATATTTTGAAGCACTTAACCATTCCTTTTGCAGGATAATATTTTCAGATGACATCATTAAACCACCTATGACTCGTTTCGACTTTGAGCACCTGGTATTTCAGACCGAAGAAGAGATTGTTGAAGATGGCGACGTTCCAGAAGAATTGTCTTGGTTGGTGAAGCAAGAGGAGCGAGTCATTCTGCCTCATGAGGAGGTCATTGAAATTATTAACCTGGGGTCGGAAGGGGATGAAAAGAACATCCGTATAGGAGCCGCGCTGCAGAGCGACGTCAAGCGAAGACTGGTTGAAATGCTCAGAGAGTACAGTGATGTGTTCGCTTGGTCGTATGAAGACATGTCGGGGCTGGATACAGATATGGTTGTGCACCGTCTGCCGCTAAAAGAAGAATGCCCGCCGGTTAAGCAGAAGCTTCGCAGAACTAGGCCAGATATGGCAGTGAAAATTAGGGAGGAGGTTCAAAAACAGTGGGATGCTGGTTTCCTAGCTGTTACAAAATATCCCTCATGGGTCGCTAATATTGTACCAGTGCCAAAGAAAGACGGTAAAGTGAGAATGTGCGTAGATTACCGTGATTTGAACAAAGCGAGCCCGAAAGATGATTTTCCACTTCCTCACATCGATGTGCTGGTTGACAACACTGCTCAATTCTCCGTATTCTCCTTCATGGATGGATTCTCGGGCTATAATCAGATTAAGATGGCACCAGAAGACATGGAGAAGACTACTTTCATAACACCTTGGGGAACATTTTGTTACAAAGTGATGCCCTTCGGATTGAAGAATGCTAGGGCAACGTATCAGCGTGCAATGACGACTCTTTTCCATGATATGATGCATAAGGAGATCGAGGTTTATGTCGATGATATGATTGCCAAATCCTAGGCGGAGGAGGAGCATTTAGTGAATCTGTTGAAGTTATTCAAAAGGCTTAGGAAGTTCAGGCTGAGACTGAACCCTAACAAGTGCACCTTCGGGGTGAGATCGGGTAAACTGTTGGGGTTTATTGTGAGCGAAAAAGGAATAGAGGTTGATCCTGCAAAAATAAAAGCAATACAAGAGATGCCGACGCCTAAAACAGAAAAAGAAATACGTGGGTTTTTAGGGAGGTTGAACTACATCGCTCGGTTCATATCTCACCTAACAGCTACGTGTGAGCCGTTATTCAAGCTGTTGAAAAAAGACCAAGCTGTAACATGGAATGAAAATTGTCAAGAGGCGTTTGATAGAATAAAGCAGTATTTGCAGGAGCCTCCTATTTTGATACCCCCGGTGGCAGGGAGACCCTTGATCATGTATTTGACGGTTCTTGAGGGAAGTATGGGTTGTGTTCTCGGTCAACACGACGAGACAGGAAGAAAAGAGCATGCAATATACTACTTGAGTAAGAAGTTTACCGAATGTGAATCTCGATATTCAATGCTCGAAAAAACTTGTTGCGCGTTAGCCTGGGCCGCCAAACGGTTGAGGCAATACATGCTGAATCATACAACCATGCTCATCTCGAAGATGGATCCTATCAAATATGTATTCGAAAAGCAGGCATTATGGGGGAGAATTGCCCGTTGGCAGATGGTGTTGACCGAATATGACATCCAGTATGTCTCGCAGAAGGCTATAAAGGGGAGTGTATTATCTGAGTACTTGGCAGAACAGCCTATTGAGGACTACCAATCGATGAGGTTTGATTTTCCTGACGAGGATATCATGTACCTAAAGATGAAAGATTGTGAAGAACCGTTGCCGGACGAAGGACCAGAATTGGGTTCCAAATGGAAGTTGATCTTTGACGGAGCTGTAAACGCCTACGGTAGCGGAATAAGGGCAATCATCACTACTCCACACGGGTCGCACATCCCGTTTACTGCTCGATTGACCTTTCCAGTTACCAATAATGAAGCCGAATACGAAGCTTGTATCATGGGGCTTGAAGAAGCCATTGATTTGCGAATCAAAAATCTGGATGTATACGGAGACTCAGCTCTGGTGGTGAATCAAATAAAAGGGGAATGGGAGACACGTCAGCCTAATTTGATACCGTACATGAATTACGCGAGGAGATTGTTGCCTTTCTTTGACAAGGTTGAATTGCATCATGTACCGCGAGCAGAGAATCA
The DNA here is from genome assembly GCA_963859935.3 of Lathyrus sativus. Classification (NCBI taxonomy): domain Eukaryota; kingdom Viridiplantae; phylum Streptophyta; class Magnoliopsida; order Fabales; family Fabaceae; genus Lathyrus; species Lathyrus sativus. Next base: position 465,159,865 of record OZ012737.1, read on the forward strand.
GATGGCCGACGCCCTGGCCACTTTGTCTTCCATGTACAAAGTCAACTTTTGGAATGAGGCTCCCAGAATTATTATCTCTCGGCTTGACAGACCCGCCTTCGTATTTGCCATTGACGAAGCATCTGATGATATACCGTGGTATTTTGATATCCTTAATTTCCTGAAAAATAAAGAGTATCCGGCTGGGGCATCCAGTCACGATCAGAAGACTCTCAGGAGATTGGCGGGTAACTTCTATCTGAATCCGGACGGTGTCCTGTACAGAAGAAATCACGACCTGGTGCTACTACGTTGTGTAGATGAAAAAGAGGCGAAGCTGCTCATGGAGGAAATACATGAGGGTACATTTGGTACGCATGCTGGTGGGCATGCTATGACGAGGAAGCTGCTGCGGGCAGGTTATTACTGGCTGACTATGGAAACTGATTGTTTCAAGTTTGCGAAGAGATGTCATAAGTGCCAAATCTATGCAGATAAGATCCATGTGCCTCCGAGTCCTCTGAATGTGATGTCGTCACCGTGGCCGTTCTCAATGTGGGGAATCGATATGATTGGAAAGATCGAGCCGACGGCTGCTAACGGACACCGGTTCATTCTGGTAGCAATTGATTATTTTACCAAATGGGTGGAAGCGGCATCTTATGCAAATGTGACCAAGCAGGTGGTAGCCAGGTTTATCAAGAGAGATATCATTTGCAGATATGGAATCCCCGCGCGGATAATTACTGACAACGGTTCGAACCTGAATAACAAAATGATGAAGGAGCTGTGTCAGAATTTTAAGATCGAGCATCACAACTCCTCCCCTTACCGACCCAAGATGAATGGCGCTGTTGAAGCGGCCAATAAGAATATAAAGAAGATTGTTCAGAAGATGGTGGTGACCTATAAGGACTGGCATGAGATGCTACCTTTTGCTTTGCACGGTTATCGTACGACGGTACGCACATCAACCGGGGCAACCCCGTTCTCGTTGGTATATGGAATGGAAGCAGTGTTACCACTAGAAGTTGAGATTCCTTCGCTAAGAGTATTGCGAGATGTCCAACTAGACGAGGCAGAATGGGTAAAAGACAGGTTGAATCAATTGAGTTTAATGGATGAGAAGAGGCTAGCTTCTCTAGCATATGGTCGTTTGTACCAGAGCCGAATGAAGAAAGCATATGATAAGAAGATACATCCTCGGAGCTTTCAGACGGGCGACCTTGTACTGAAAAGGATTCTCCCGCCATAGGCAGATCACAGGGGCAAGTGGACCCCCAACTACGAAGGGCCATACGTTGTCAGAAAAGTCTTTTCAGGAGGAGCTTTGTTGTTGTCCACCATGGACGGTGAAGACTTTACGTCGCCTGTGAATTCGGACGCAGTTAAAAAATACTTTGCTTGAAACTGACCCGCTGGACAAAAAAAAGAGAGTCCAGGCAAAAATGGGGCATCCTGGCGAACCAAAAACAGAATGAAAGGTTCGGGCAAAAATTAGGGATAAAATTGAAAAAATGTACACCTGCGAAGTTGAAAACCTACACTGGGCGGCTTCGGCAAAAAAAGGGTATCCCGGTGAACTGAAAACCCGTAAAGGGCGGTTCACGCAAAAGTTAGGGATTTGAAAAGCAAATGACTGCGGTCCGAATTTGATACTGCGGTGCGCATTGGTGCGGGAGAATATACCTGAGGGGTCGATGATCAGATGCAATCTCTTCGGAAGTACGAATACCGGGAAAACACTAGAGTCAGGCGAGTCATAGGAGGATCAGCTCATGATGTTCGTCTGCATCCCGTTGCCGACATGTGTACAAATTTGATTTGTCATTATATTTATGCTTCTTGTGCATACTTGTATATTTGTTGTGCGTAGCTTCCTCTTTTCAGGAGTTACATCCCGTGTACAAAACTCCGCCCATTTAGGGGCCCAATCAATAAAACATGTTATTCAGTATTTGATGTTGGTTCTTTACTGTTTTGTACATGACAACGCCGAGGTTTAATAAAACTAGCAAGTGTATAACATCGCTGGCCCTTGCCAATAATTGCTAAAACTTTGGATTAACTGAAAATAATGTCACTAACACTAACCTGAATAGATTTGGTTGCATAGACTTGTCTTGTCTTGTTTGTGGTGTTGCAGGGTTCGTAGCCGTATGAAGTGGACGATCAAAAGATTGCAGTACTGACCAGAAGCTCGTAACGAAAGACTCGATCCCCACGCAGGTCGCGCTTCCAAGATAACCATGTTCCTTACCAAAGAAGGATCAGATTCCTCATCTAGTCGTAGCTTATCCGAAGGACATTCTCCAGCAAAGTCGTTTACTCTCAGCAGAATTGACGATTCCAAGATCGAAGGCTGTATTCAGACAGTGTGGTATCCCCAGAAGGATTCCCCCATCTCGAGCATAGTGGTTTAGCCTCAGAAGATTAGCATTTCCAACTCGAGAGTTGTACTTAGACAGTTTACCATTCCCAGTAGGGTCATTTACTCTCCCCCAGCGGAGTCAGTTGATTTTCCCCAAGAGAATCGTTTCATCCCCAGCGGAGTTCTCTTTCCAGCAAGTGTTTTCCTTCCTCCCAGTGGAACTCGAAGATTAAAAATCTTCCCGGTAGAGTTGGCTATGTGTCCTGGCATTTATTTTGCCGGAATACCATGTGATACCCGTTCACTCCCCAGCAAAAAGTCCAATCATGATTGGCGCATTCAGTTATTCCTCAGTGAAGCGGGCTTCACCCTTCCAGCATTTATTTTGCTGGAATAATTCTGTAACGCCCGGTTACCCCAGAGGAATTGGCATTGTCTTCAGCATTTATTCTGCTGAAGCGGTTTTCTGTATCCTAGCAGTTCGAGCTTGCATCTGCATTGGCATATAGTGTCATATTTGCATCTACCAAATAAAAACGCGTAGCATTTCCATGTCGAATGGAGCATTACGCCATTGTCAAACATATGCATTCTGAAACATAAACCAGGTTGGTTAACCGTTTGTTTTCAAGTGTTGTTTCCCTTGCAGGTGGAGGGAGCTCTTGCTCAAATTAATTACCAAACATTCAAGATCTCGGCATGAGACATTCAATGATAATGTCAGTTTTGGCCTTATTCAACACAGAGTTGCTTGGTTAAGTTTCTCTTACCCCTCCAGCGGAGTATTTCTTCAAGGTTGTTGTTCGGTCGTTATCAAAAGATTTCGTGAATCGATTTTTGGAAGTTGCCGCCTATGTTAAAATAGGTGTCTGGCAGTGTGGATTCAGAAAATCCCCGGTAGAGCACTTCTCAGATTTGCTGCCATGTCAGCACTGAAAATTGAAAGACTAGACTCATATTGTGTTACCCATGTGATTGATGGAGCTAGCTGCTGCAAAGATAGGCAGAAAAGATGTACCAGAGTATTACCCGCAGCAGAGGCGGAGAGATTTTCCTGTATTTGACAGAGTGTTTACCCGCAGCAGAGGCGGAGATATTTTCCTGTATTTGGCAGAGTGTTTACCCGCAGCAGAGGCGGAGATATTTTCCTGTATTTAACATAGTAGTTACCCGTAGCAGAGGCGGAGATATTTTCCTGTATTTGGCAGAGTGTTTACCCGTAGCAGAGGCGGAGATATTTTCCTGTATTTGACAGAGTATTTCCCGTAGCAGAGGCGGAGAGTCGTTACCTGTGTTGACAGAGATGTTACCTGTGATAGACAGAGATTGTTACCTGTGATAGACAAAGATTGTTACCCGTGTTGACGGAGATGTTACCCGTGTCGACGGAGATGTTACCTGTGATAGACAGAGATGTTACCCGTGTTGACGGAGATGTTACCCGTGTCGATAGAGATGTTACCTGTGATAGACAGAGATGTTACCTGTGATAGACAGAGATTGTTACCCGTGTCGACGGAGATGTTACCTGTGATAGACAGAGATGTTACCTGTGATAGACAGAGATTGTTACCTGTGCTGACAGAGATTGTTACCCGTGTCGACGGAGATGTTACCTATGATAGACAGAGATGTTACCTGTGATAGACAGAGATTGTTACTTGTGCTGACAGAGATGTTACCCGTGTTGACGGAGATGTTACCCGTGTTGACAGGGATGTTACCTATGATAGACAGAGATTGTTACCTGTGCTGACAGAGATGTTACCCGTGTTGACGGAGATGTTACCTGTGATGGACAGAGATTGTTACCTGTGTTTAGGCATATCATTTTCCCGTATGGATAGGCGGATGAAATTTCCTGTGTGTCGCCAGATGATTTTCCCGTATGGATAGGCGGATGAAATTTCCTGTGTGTCGCCAGATGATTTTCCCGTATGGATAGGCGGATGAAGTTTCCTGTGTTTAGACAGATGATTTTCCCGTATGGATAGGCGGATGAAGTTTCCTGTGTTTAGGCAGATGATTTTCCCGTATGGATAGGCGGATGAAGTTTACTGTGTTTAGGCAGATGATTTTCCCGTATGAATAGGCGGATGAAGTTTCCTGTGTTTAGGCAGATGATTTTCCCGTATGGATAGGCGGATGAAGTTTCCTGTGTTTAGGCAGATGATTTTCCCGTATGGATAGGCGGATGGAGTTTCCTGTGTTTAGACAGATGGTTTGCCCGTATGGATAGGCGGATGGAGTTTCCTGTGTTTAGACAGATGGTTTCCCCGTATGGATAGACGGATGGAGTTTCCTGTGATTAGACATAAATGTTTCCCCAGCGAAAGCGCCGGGATGTTTCCGTGATGTGAGTCCTGACGTGGACAGATTTGTGTTTATTCGTGATTTGGCAAAATTTGGGTCCAGATGTGGACAAGGTTACTCCTGTGACAACAGAATCTCTATTCGTGTTGACGAATTTGTCTCTCTTCTTGTGTTGATAAGGTTAGTCCAGTTGTGGACATAGGTGTTTTGCGAAAACTGTTCAGTACCTGTGGCGTTACATAGGTGGTTGAAGTTGAAATCAGAATTATCAGACGTCGGATCAGTTGTTGCCGTAACAACCAGATTCAGTTGGTGGATGTCGTTCCCTAAACAGTTGTGTAGTTTATTTCTGCGGTTGGCAAATTTCCAGGTTCTTAGTATTCAATCGTCTCGTACCTCGAATGTTTGAAGGTCGTTCACGCTTCACCCAGTCGGGTCCAAGTCGCTTGAATAGGGGCAGCTGTTGCACCCTAAAATTTGCTCAACCTACTTCACTTGGTTTATGTTTCAATTGCATTGTCATTTGCATAAAAAAGTCATGTACATAGTCTAATCATTTGCATAGCATAGCATGGGCAAGTCATCCAACAAGGGACCAAATGCAATTCTTATCCCTATGGGCATATCAAGTGATTCTTATTCAAATTCAATCTTAGCCAAGTCATCATCTGAGAAGTCAGTGGATCAAGCAGTGGATCTATCTCCTATCTTGAGGGTATTTGAAAATCATCAAAGAAGTTGTGAGCTGTGAATTGAGGCCTAGAGGGTCATTTTGAAAGTGAGACAAGTCTTTGATGTGGTTACAAGAGCTGCAATGGAAGACAGTCAACTAGGGTTTCATCTGGGTCAACCCTAGGTCAACCCTAGGTCAAATGCTTGATTGAAGGGCATCAAGGCCTGTGTGAAAGATGTGGGGTGCCTCATTTGACATGTAGATATAGATGTGGTGTTGTGCCAAGGAGGAATCAAGAGAAATCAAGAAGAAGAGAGGTTTCTAAATTAGGGTTTCTGTGTAAAATCCCCTGGTTTAGGGCAAACTTCCAAGCAAGATAATTCAAAATGCAAGCTTCAAATGGATCCTTGGCCAACATGAAACTTGTAGAGGATCTTAAGAACTTTAATTTTAGTGGTGGAAGACATCAAGGAGATTTATAGAACTCAAGTTATGGTCCTTGCAAGTTACAGGTCATCAGAGGCATCTGAAATTTTGTATGTGAAAGTTACTTGACTTCTAAGCAACTTTTACCCCTCAAGGAGCTTTCAAATGGATTTCTGGCCAACATAAAAGTTGTTCCTCATGGTTTTAGCTTTATAGAAAGGTATGGCATGCCTTCATCTGAGTTGTAGAACTCTACTTATGACTTTGGCAAGCAAAGGGTATTTTGGTCATTTGGAAATTATGGGTCATTTCAAGCATATGCCTAAAACTCATACTTGCAAGTCTCAAATGGAAAAATGTTCAACATCAAAGTTGTTCCAAATGATGTTTTGAGTCTAGGAAAGTGGTCATGGAGGTTTGAAAATGGGTGTAGCTCATATTTGCAAAAATGACCTAATTAAGGCATGATTTAAGTCATTAAATAGCCATTTTTTGGGAATTTTTCATAACATGTCCAAATGGGATGAAATTATAGGTCATTTTGATTGGAAATAATGTTTTGAGAACATTGGCAATAGTGGATTTTTGAGCTTAGTTCAAAATTTGAGAGTTATCATGGCTTGCTTATGATTAAAGTAACATATGCCAAATCACAAGGGATCAATGTGCAAGGAGCTTCCAGCATCTTCTAGAACTTTCCATCCACACCTATATAAACCCTAGAGCTCATTCAATGCAGGGTTGGTGATTCATTTGGCTAAAAATTCATAGTTACATCTCATTCTTTCTTTTTGCAAATTACATCCAAATTCTCTCAATTCATCATCATTCTTCAAAGTGTTGATCCCATTCAATTCAGTATTCATCATAGACCACATTGCAAGCAAGATCCAAGTGTATTAGTGCAAGATTCGTGTGTTGCAAGTTCATCATCCAAAGTGCAAGAAGAGTTGGTTATGGCAATTCAAGGCATTTGAGCAAAGATCAATGCATACAGTATCAAGATCCACCTCCCTTGATCAATCCTAGAGCATTGCTAGCTGTGAATCCAAGAGCTTCACCATCTGTTTTTCAGTTTTGCACCAGGTGAGTATTCCTTCGAATTAGCTTGAATTAGTTAGCATGATAGAAAATTGTTAGGTTAAAATTGGTTAGGGTAGTAAGATGATTGATTATAGAGCTTTAGGCAAGTTTTCATGGAGGTTGGCATTTGAGCACACCAACTGTTTGGATCTAGAACATAGTGATTAGGAGGTTATAATCTTTGATAATTGGATAGAATTGTTCAGTGTAGTGTGAGGATTGTTTTTGTGCAAAGATTGATAAGGTTGATGATGCTTGAAATCTGAGTAAATATTGAGGTCTTGATATTGCATCTTTCGGTTTGGACGATGGAGAGGGTTTTGAGGCAAACCACTACCATAGTTGTGTTCTACGCAAGAAATAGGCCAACTTTGGTTCTTGGATCGTGCCAAATGGTGGAAAGACGAGGGAGAAAGAGGTGAGGGAAGTCTGGTTCGTAGGAGCTTCGTGCATGGAGTTCATGTCCAAAACCCTAACTCATTGGAGAAGATGACTCTGCATACGTTGGATCATGCATTGACTGTTGACTGGGAAACAGATCTCACGGCCAGGATTTGAAGTGGAAATTGAGAGGGAAGAGTAGTACATGAAACTCACCGTTTCATTTAACTCAGCATTGGGCTTAGTTGATTAGTTTGATATCCTCACCCCCCATCCATAGGCCCATGATAATTGAACTCTTTTTTGATGCTATTTACACCGCGTGCTTTCCATTTTAATTTGGATTTTCTGAATTGATTTTTGTTTAGAACTGGGCCTAGTACATTTGTTATGCGCGTCCCCTAGTACCTGGCCCATGTGATATTGAACTGGGCGTATATGCTGCTTGCACCCCCCTGGGCTTCTTGCTTTTATTTTGTTTAATTCATTTTCTCATCATTTTATAAAATCCATATTAAATCAAAAAAATGAGAGTTTTTGCAATAGTTTAACATAGACTTGAAGAAAATTAAAATGATTAAAAAATAATAGTTTAGCTATTTTTTCTATTTTTGCTTATATTTTACATTTTAATTGTTTTTAAATAGATATAGTTTGTATATGGTTTTTGTAGAATTTATTTTAGGTATTTCCCATTATCTTTTTAGGCTATTTCTTTTAGTATAACTAGATACATATATTAGGTGCCCCCTTGTTTTTTATACCAATTTTTTAGAATTTATTTCAGGTATTTTAGTTAGAAAACATTAGGCTAATCATTTAGGGTTGTGAATATAATCTAGGTCTAACAAAGCAAGTTTCTTTTTGGGTTTTCTTTAGGACAAATTAAGAGGGGACTATAGGGGTATTATGGGTAAGTGATAGATCCCTTAGAAGATGCTAGACTTCCCCTATTATATAAATACTACTAGTATATTTCTTGTAATTAATTGATTGTGTGGTGTGCCCTCTCTAGGGTTATTTGTTTGATTGTGTGGGGTATTGGGCCTGCTTGGGGTTTGGGTTTGAGCTAAAGACTTTGTTGATGAAGCCATTGAAGACAAAAGGAATGAAGACTCAGTTCAGGAGTGGACGAAGATTGTACCTTGCTGGCAGCTGTTGAAGGTTATAAGGATCTAGGAGTTAGGTAGAGCTCTAGAATAGCAACTTGATTCACAACTATGGAAGGTCTTGTTTGCCTCCATCCCTCTCTATGATGCAGAGTCTCTCTAGGACACTCACCCCTTTCCTTTGGAAGGCTTGGTGACAGTGTCTAAGAGATAGAACTCTTGAGAGAAACTTTCTATATATTGTTAACAGTCTGTTTGCCACCTTTGGTGGTCAACCAACTGTTTAACATTCCAGTTCATCCTCTTAGCTACTGCTCATCTTGGAGAGTGAGACTTGAAGAAAAGCCATTGATAGATTGAAGACAGAAACCTTGCTTGAAGGCTATGAAGATGAAGACTGATGCTGGCTTGAAGCCTGTAGATGTTGGAAGATGACTTGAAGACAGATGTTGATGAGGACTGCTGTTTGCTGTTTATTTTTTGCTGATTATAATTTTTGATGTATTGTTTGAATTTCCCTGATTGTATTGTTTTCCATTTAATCTGTTAGGTTGAAAGAGAATTTTGTTTGCTTTTGCCTGTTGTTTTCTAGGTTCGAGGTTGAGTGGGACTCCCTTGCCTCGCTTGTATTGCTGCATCCATGCATTTTACTGCTTTATTGTATATATGCTATTGTTTCTGTTTCTATTTATCCCTTAGGATCTCTGTTTCTCTCTGCGCAAGAGAGGAGCATGATAGACATTAGGTCTTAACCCATGCATGATAACATTAGGTTAGTTTGATTCCCTTTTTCAACCATAGGTTAGAGTTCTGTCTCTTCTTTCTCAAAACAAACAGAAAAACACAATAAATCTTTCAAACACAATAAAAGACACTTCTTCCGTAAAAGAATGTGAACTCATCAAAACGTCAATTTTGTCCGCTTGGACCAGTGATCAGAAAAACCCTTTTTCAGAAGGAGATAACCAGTAATCAGAAAAAACCCTTTTTTAGAAGGAGATAAAAGCAATCAAAACAGACTTGTGTCGTACGTTGCCCGAACTACGTTTGCTCTGATCTTTCATGCTGTATGAAAGTACGTAGGCATAGGATGTGATATCCTAGCGAGCAACCTTCCCCTCCTTTCCCGTAGGTAGGCGAACTACGTTGACTCTGATTTCTCGTTCCAGACGGGAATACGTAGGCATAAAGTGCGATACTTTGCCGAGTCATTTTATTTTCTTTTTAACCCCAGACCTGTAGAGTAGATAGAATAACAATCCGTACCAGAAAACAAGCGTGGATCCCGTCGAGTACGACGGACGTAAGGGGTGCTAATACCTTCCCTTTGCGTAACCGACTCCCGAATCCAGGATTTGGTTGCGATGACCATTCCTTTCCCTGTTTTGCGGTAGGTTTACCTCGAGCGTTTCCTTTCCCTCCGTTGGGATAAATAACGCACGGTGGCGACTCTTCTGTCATAGCCGGCGCCGATTTTCACAGTAGCGACAATTATCATCAGGATATTTTTATGCATTTTCGTTATCAAAACTAGTTGTCGTTCTTTATTATCTGCAAGCACATAGATCCATATTCTCCTCCTTTTTAATGATGACAACGCATCACTCAGGGGAAATGGTAACAAAAATAGATACAAGTATTTTTGAGTGATTAAACGCTTCCTAAATTAAGCAATCTTCTTCCCTTTAGAGAATACTTATGCCCCTTTGTCATTACCAAAAAGGCGTAAAATAATCAAAGCACATAAATCCCATGTAACAAGAACAAGATACCTTATATTAATATTATACTCTAGGCATGCTGTATTTGGCACCCTTTTGCTCCAAAACAACTTCAAACTCAACCACAAGTTAGTATAAAATAAATTTAATTGAATAAGAGGTTAATAACTCACTTACTAGAGAATCAATTAGATTTTTCCAATTTTTTAATCTCTATAAAGTTTACTACCACAAAATCTCAAGGTAACTTGAGAAACTTCCCCTTTAAAGGAAATGACAAGCCACCATCGATTTTCTTTATCTACGAATCATTTGATACGAGAGTTGGTTCAATTAAAAGGCTGATAAATCCATTAAAATTTTATCATCTTAAACTCTCGTGATCAACATTATTATTTTAATAAATTCTATTTATAGACATAATCGACGTCTTAGTTAAATCCATCAGGGTTAACAATCACTTCTTCTTGTACTCTTAAAAGAGTTTTACCATATTTTAATCTTTCTAGGGGAGTGTTGAGGTTGCAGTTCTCTTAAAGATTTCCCCATTAAAATTCCGAATGAAGTGGTCCTTAATGATCATTCATTCGTAAGATATACTTTCATTGGTTGACTTCTTTAACTCATATTTCTCTATTTACACTTTGAACTTCCTCTTATCTTTGATATTTTTCTTTCCCTTTATTATCATCTATCAATGACGTTCTCTAAGGGATACCTGTAAAAGTAATAATTCTACTTCTACTTAATAGGGGTTAGTTCACTAAAGATAATATGTATGAGTTCGACCATAGTCATGGTGCTTCTGAAAAGAGGTTTTAAAAGGATTTTACATTACAATTTTACTGACCATGCAAATAGAGGAAATAAACATACTTTATCACCTTTTTTACATATCTTACTTAATATTAAATAACTTGTACAATAATGCTATGAATAATAGCTAAAGGGTAATATTAGGGATATCACCATGATTCAAATATCCAATGATTTTGTCATGTTGTTATTAGGAAAATTAATTTCTTCCCTCGTGTGAGAGGAACAGTATAACATATTTATTTCTTTTCTTGAATAGCAACTACCAGTATCATCATATGCATCACAATTTGACTTTCTTTCTTAGGTACCCATATCTTTTTGGGCACTTTGATGTTGGTAGAATGCATATTCTGAGAGGACATCTTTATATTTTTACATTCACAATGTTCTTTTTATAATTATGAAAGACGATGTCCTCATTTGCTCTCATGACTCTTTTTAATGAAACAAAACATGACAGTATAATCTCTTTATTACACTAACTACGTTTTTGGGTTTTTCATTTATATGTTGGTTGGGCATTGTAAATATTGCTAAAGCTTTTACTATTGTTCTTAGGTTCATAATTAAGATCAACCTTATTTTAAGACGCTCTTTAGTTTCCTAAAAAAAGATTCAAGTTATATGTCCCTTAAGTGAACTTATCAAGTGTGTTTTAAAGATCATCAATTTTATTTTTCAAAATGTCATATTGATCACACTTGATATATTCATCTAAAATCTTATTAGATGAGGAATATTTTTAAATTAGATCATATTATCTCTCTCTCTCTCTCTCTCTCTCTCTCTCTCTCTCTCTATAAGACTTTCTATTTCTTCCAACAAGTTTTTATCATTAAATTCAAGAGAAGAGATAGTGTCTTTGGAGGTAGAGATGATTTCTTATCATTTACTCGTTTCTTTTGTTATCTTCTTGCAAAGCCGAAATAAATATTGATAGGAAAAGTAAGAGAGAGGTTTACTTCTTATGATGATTTTCCGTAAAGCAGAGGTTTGCTTCTTCTTTATCTGAAAATTCCATATCATTGTTATATTAGGATATGTATTCTTTCTTTTTGGATTTCTTGAAACTTATTTAATTTCAGTTTCTTCTCAAGTTTTGCAAGCAGTTTGGTCTTATATGCCCTATCCCTTCGCATTGATAACAAGTAGGAAGAGATGATGAAGTTTCTTATCTTTTCTTTTGGAGTCTTGAAGTTAGTTTTTCGTTTCTTTGGAACCCCTTGAATTTTTGAAACATAAGCTTCAAGAATTTATTAATCTCACTTTGACAGTCTTTATCTCCTGACTCCATATCTTTGATGTTAGTAGTTTTAAGTGCAATACTTTTCCTATTATTTTTGTTATCTTCTTCATCAACAACAAGTATTTTCATCTTCATCTCATGTTCATGAAATTTACCAAAGAGAGTGTGTGTGTCCATAGTTACTAAATTCTTAGATTCATATATTGTAATGATTTTAGGTTGCCGAGAAAGTTTTAGGGGTCTAAGAATTTTTATAACCAATTATTCAATTGAAATTTTTTTTAAGAGTTCTCATATGACTCGTGATATGGGTAAATCATGTTTGCATATGATTTATGCTCTCATGAGGTTTCATTTTAAAGAGTTCATACTCATGAGTCAATGTGCCCAAAATTTCCCTATTAACCTTAGTAGTTCCTTCATGATGATTTGGAGGATGTCCCACATTCTTTTGCAGTTTCACACTGAGAAACTCGCAAAAATGCATCAAGATCGAGAGCGGTAGTGATGACCACTTTCGCTTTCAAACTGCGTTACACATTTTCTTTATTATATTTGGTCCTATTCTTTTCAGGTTTGTTTTCTAAAACACCATTAATTATGTGTGTACGAATAAGTAGACCTTCATTCACAACCTTCCAAATACCATGATCCATCCCTTTTATGAAAAGTTTAATTTTATGTTTCCACAAACTATACCTTTCTCCAATGAAGGATGAAAGTTTGTTTAGTGAATAGCTTGAAAACATTTTTCCTTTTGAAACAATTAGTCCTTAATAGGAGTTAGGCTCTAAAGCCACTTGTTAGACAAATGACTTCAATCATAAGAGGGTGAATTGTGGTATTCAAAATTCGTGATTAATATTAACCTTTTCTTGTTTAACATAGTATTAATATGTTTATGTGAGTAATTGCAGTGGAAAATTAAATAATGAAAGTAAATTGTAGAAAAGTAAAAGGGTAAGGTTAGAAAGATTAAACATAGATTTATACAGGTTTTACCGAACATTTTCCTAGTCCTGTCCCCAAGAGTTCTTCTTGAGATTTTGACTAAAACGTTGAGATTTCATACGTTATTCCCATGACCGTTTTTATACAAGTTGATATTTACAATGGCTTATCCCCAATCAAACAATAGGATTTTACCCAAGCTAAAATAACAATCAAAATAAATATTTTTCAGGTTAATCTCAAGAATCAAACAAAGATTTTTAGACTGGTTTATTTCAAGAACCAAACTCTATTTTTCAAGAGTATCAAACTCTTGAAAGTAATAACAAGAGCACTTCACTCAAATAATTTCTTCCTCACAAGTAGTCTTCACTCAAAAGCACCAAGGCAACTTTAAGTGGATAAAAATATTTCTAGAGAGAGGGAGAAAAATAGAGAGATAAATTTTAAAGAAAATGTTAAACTTTGGGAATTGGTGTGAAATGAAGTGGAGGCGGCCCTCCTTTATATTAAAGAAGGAAACGTGAAAAAGGAAACGATCCATCATCCAAATTAAGGTTCTATTCGATTAGCATAAATCTTTAATTGTATAAATAACTCACTTTTAATCTATTAGCAAGCCCAACATTGAAATTATGGATATGGAGCCGATACCAGTCATTATTGCACTATGCTAATCAACGGATTAACCATCTAGGCCTCTTCTAATCGATTAGATTAAGGTCCTTTTAACTAGCTAGTTAAATTTTCTTCCAATCAATTGTCTTAAGGTCCTAATCTATTGGCTATTTCAAAAATAACTTCCAATTGATTGTTTTAAGGTTCCAATCAATTGGTTAGGTAAAAAAATGCATCAAAAAGAAGGTTGATAGTATCTTAATCACTTGGCTCAGGTTTGAAAACATTTTAAACATATTTGATAGTTTAAAAAAAGGTTTAAAATGTGTGTGTGTGTGTGTGTGTGTGTGTGTGTGAGAGAGAGAGAGAGAGAGAGAGAGAGAGAGAGAGAGAGATGCCTTAGTACTCTTAAACTACCTACTTTTACACTACTCAGATAACTTAGACAGACTGACAGACGTGATCCAACAAGTTTTCACACCTTTCATCAAAGTAGCTTCAAAACTTTGTTAGATAGCATTTAATTGTATAATCATTTAATCTTGATTTCTCTTATAAGATGATTTGTTTATCATCAAGATATTGTCATGTGTTGTCGTCATAAAAAAACTATATGTTGATGTTTATCATATGCAAGCACATAGATCCATAAAAGGGACACCAAGGAGCTAACGCCTCTAACATGTAGCAGAAACAATGTATGAGCCATTAGATCTTGAATGTAAGAGATTAAGTGTCTTTCAAACATAATGGAGAACCTCTAAGAGCTTCACACCCTCTAGGAGAAGACATGGCGGAAATTCTTCCACACTCACGACATCCCTATTCCGCCAACCCTCAAGTCCAACACTATGGGGCCTAATCCCAACAGATACTACATGTGCCATAAGGTAAGGGGTTATCACACGAAAGATTCCTACCAGCTAAAGAAGAAGATCGAGTGACTCGTTTAAGAGGGTCATCTGAAAAATTAAACTCTTAGCGGATCACTTTAGTCAGGAGATAGGTTGAAAATCTAAGGGCGAGAGCCACTAGAGAACCTCATATCCAAGAAAAGAAACAAGTGGGGGAAGAGAGGAAGACCAAATATCTAAACACACTCTCAATACCATAGTCGGGGTCTTTGCTAGAGGTTGTGAATCTAGCTCATGCAGAAGAAGCTACAAACAATAGGTGATAACCATATAAAAATATTCTCCCAGTACCAAATTCAGCCAACGGAGCCCTATAGAGCCTGGGATCACCTTCTCCAACAAGCATGCTATCGGGGTTCATCCACATAACAATGATCACATAGTCATAAAGGTATGGTGAAATGATTTGAATATCAAGAGAGTAATGATCAGTCATGGAATTTTATCAGATATCCTCTATTGGGATGTGTTCGAGAGGCTTGAGCTAAGTCTAGAAGATCTTCAAGATTATATAGTTTACTAGTCGGCTTTTTAGGAGAACAAGCATAAGTAAAGAGTTACATCACATTTAAGATAATATTCGAGTTAAATGAAAAATGAGAAAATGATCAAATTAAGGTACCTTATTATAGATTCCCCCTCCTCGTATAATATAGTCATAAGTAGGCTCGCCTTCAACATTTTGGATGCCACCCTATCTACCTTATATTTGTGCATGAAGTATCCACCATGATACAACGCATCTGGGTGATCCAAGAAGACTAGGAGACTTCCCAAAGATATTATGATGACATTACGAGGGTAAATAAGGAAACGATAATTATAGTCAATGCCCTATCATTAAGCATACAAGGAGTGAACCTTATATAATTGATCTCTAGATTGAAACCTAGAAAGGAAAGGCAAACGTTTATTGAGGGTATAGAGGCGATCCAATCTAAGCATTAAGAGCTTCACGTTATCCAGCAAGAAGTCATCATGGTAGATAAGGAGTTTATCACCCATTTCATAGAAAGCATGGGTTTAATGGGTAATCGCGATGAGTGACACTCAGGGATGTTTAAGTTTAGTGGTTCAATGAATTATGTTAACTAGTAATTTGTTATGTATTTTGGTTTTAGTGAGACATTCTTGCCATTTATTGTATTAAATATTTTTCCATAATTATTTCTAATTTAAGGGGTAAGCATCATTTCCTCTGTAGAGACGGATTTTTTTAACGATCCATTTTATCTCCTTGAATGATTAATATTTACAAAATGTATGTAGAGAATCATGTTGGACCTTTACTAAAGAATCATTGCCTCCCAAAGAGACTACTTAAGTTGTACTTTCATCGAAGGAACCTTTCTTCCCAAAGATTCGATTTACGTTAGATCTTCACAGAATTATCATTTCCATCCAAAGAGGCTATTTTATGTTGAACCTCCACTAAAGGATCCTTACTACCCAAAGAGGCTATTTAACTTAAACCTTAATTGAAGGATCATTTCATCCTAAAGAGCCTATTTACACAAGAGTTGAATCTTCGTTAAAAACAAGGTGCTCAAAGTATACAAATAGAAAAATAAAAATAATTTCATAAAAGATGTCAAAGAGAGCGGCATTAATAAAGCCTTTAAGCGAATCCTTACAAAAACCCCAAAAGACGCAGTTCCAAAAAGCCCACAAAGAGAATAATTTGATAATAGAGCAAAAAATAAGACCAGATATGAAGCATAACAATCTTCTTCCTCATTAACTTGCTCGTCGTCTTGCGAAAAATGTAACACCCCTTTTCTACCCCACACATATTATGGCAAAATAACATGGATTTCAGAGTAAAATATTTGATTCAATAAAAATCACCTTAAAGGGCGTACATTTCTCAAGTTACTCAAATTAAGTCAATGCTCCGTGTACAACGGGTTTTCTCAAAATACATCAAACTGCACAAAATAGCGGAACTCAAAGGCATATCCAAAGTTTTCCTTATACGGAAAGATAATCAAAATAACTCAAATAAAACATAGCTCAACTCAAAGACCCCAACCCGATGTTACACTATCAGAGCAATACCCTCTAAGTTGACCAAAGGCCAACAACCTCGAAACCTCAAGACTCCTCAATGGCATCCACGGCTAAACCTGGTATCTGCATGCTACCCACGTGGAGGTAATATTCAAATAGGCAGGGTGAGTAAAACAATTCATAATAATCAATGTATAAAAATCAATGTATAAACGGTGTCATATTCATATTCAACACGTTCATATCCTTCAATAGGCCTCGAAGGCCACAACGTCATAATTTATGCAAAAATGCTCATAAATACAAATGCAACATAGACTCAATGCATGTGGTACCAATCATCACAGCATGATGGACACTGGGACATCAACCCTCCATAGACCCCCATCAATAGGATCGATTCTACTAGAGAACCGGAGCACATCAAAACACTTCACATCCACACAATGGGATTGAAGCCAAAGTAATCGAGGTCCTGAACGGAAGTCCGGATGCACATGAATGCATGATGCACGTGTCACAAACCATCCTAATAGTAAAATCATAGGTGCATCATCATTCATCATATTCATCATCATCAAACGTCATAGCTCATCATCATAATCATCATCATACACCACGTCGTCATAGCACATCAAAATAATCATCATCACACATCATATCATCATATAATTCATCATAATAATCATCATCACACATCATGTCATCATATAATTCCATTATAATAATCATCATCAAACATCATAGAAATCATCATATAATCATGTACAAATCTCATAGAGCTCATAGTCATACTCATATTAACCCATCATGTTATCACATATTAATTCATAATATTATCTCATCTTAATTCATCAAATTATACTCGTGGTAATCCTCACACTATCACCTATTAATCACATAAACTTCCCAGTCCTACTCATGTTAACTCATCACAGGAATCACATAATCAACCATCACGGCATCGCTGCACACGATCAACATTCGTGAAACTCTGCTACGTTCGCTGGCATGTTCGCTAGGCGAGTCTAGGGCGAGTTTCTTCGCTAGGCGAGTCTGGAAACAACATGGTTCGCTAGGCGAAGCTTTCTTCGCTAGGAGAATAGTACGATGACAGCAAATTCTGCTACGCACCAGAACTGATTTCCACCCAAAAACTCATACGATTCACTTACCCAATGCCCCCAAAACATCCCTAAATCATCCCTAAGGTCCTACGGTGATAAAGGCACAAAACCTATGATTCATTAAGCCAATCCCGGAACATATTCAGCCCTAAATTATAATTTCCCTACAGTTCCCCTGAAGGCATCATAATTTCTTATATCACATATCCCTATCCCTTATGGTCAGACATATAATAATCTAAGGTTTCGGCCACGAAGGCCTAAGGTTTCCTAATTCTCATATTACACCTCAAACAGGCACGAATACTAACCATTAGCCATAACCTCAGAGTCTTATCGATTTCCCAACTTTACCACTATCAACCCAAAATCTCTTAAATCTTAAATTAACCATAAACACATCGAAAGGCATACATGGAAAATCATGAAAAGCTATACTCCCCATATCTTTGAAGGTGAGAAAATACTTAGAAGGGGGTTGAATAAGTATGAAGATAAAAACTTGTAAATAAAAACTCAAGTATTTTTATCCTGGTTCGTTGAACTCAACTACTCCAGTCCTCCCTTCCTAGAGTGATTTGTCTTTCTCAAATAAGGACTTAATCCACTATTTAATCAACTGATTACAATAGTAAGCACTAAGAACAACTGTTCAAAGTTTTCTCAAGAACTACTGATCCTAACTGGATCTTCTTAAGGTTTTCTTACAATCAAATGTAATAACAAATACAAGTGTTAAAATGCTTCTAATAAAGCTTTATCACAACTGTGATTTTTCAGTTAAGATTAAGAACAAAGAAATTAATTCTAGAAAGAATATGAGTTGTATGACAGCTTTGATAAATGAATTCTTTTCAAGTAATACGTCAACTGAAGAAGATGAGTGGATACTTGCTTTTATAGGCACAGTGGTCCAAGAGCTTTTCACGTTGAGAAGTGTGTACTAAAAGGTTTGAGCCCTTTTTGTCTTCACATCAAGTGACCTTTCCTAGTAGAAGAAAGCACAGAAAAATCCTTTTTGTATGTGTTCTTATGTCTAGCATAAATAAGGAAAGAGTCGTTTGGATATTCCAACAGACATAATCTTTGAATTCTTCTTCAACAATTTTCAGCAAGAATCATCAGAGTCTAATTTGATCAGAGCCTTCTGATGTTGATCAGAGTTTTGCTGAATCAGAGTCTTTGCAGCAAGTGTGCTTTTAGCGTGTATAAGTTCAAAGCAGAGTTTTGAGTCAGATCCTCAGTACTGGCAGCGTTAGTACTCTCAGAGTCTTCTGAAGTAATTATGCTTGAAAACTCTTCATACAAAATTCTTCTTTGGTTCAGATGCTTCTGACTTGCTTCAGATTCTTCTGGAGATTCTGCTTCAGATCCTTCTGGAGGCTACGCTCAGGATCTTCTGATGGCAGCGTTCAGAATCTTCTAATGGGTGCATCTGACGCTTCAGAGCTTTGCATATTTCTTATGTTCAGATCTGATTTGCTTCTGGAGTGATATTTACCTTAATATCTGCAGCAAACATTCTTAAGCAAATTTTAGAGTATATAATTCTTAATTACAAAATTTCATAATAGTTATCATCAAAACATAGAGATATTATTAAGAACCAATATGTGTTCGAACAATCTCCCCCTTTTTGATGATGACAAAAACATCATAAATTTTGTTTAATTGAAAATAGAATAATTATAACTCCCCCTGAGATGATGAATCTCCCCCTGAATTAAATATAAATAAGGAATAGAAACTTCCCTTTTGTCTTGAGTATTTTTCAGAGTTAGAGCTTGATTTGTTCTAAACATTTGAGAGTCAGAGTGTCTTGCATATTTCAGAATCAGAGTCTGATAATTGTCATATGATCTGAGAGTCTCAGAGTTTCTTTTACAGAGTATACTTATCAAATGTTATGAAATACTCAGATATTATGTTAGATAAAATTGATATGTCTGAAGTTTCATTCTGGTAAAGTTTAATTAAACAATTCAGATCTATTTTCTCCCCCTTTTTTGTCATAAGCAAAAAGTAAGAACTTTGAAAAGACAAATAAAAGGAAAAATAAACGAGATAAATCATGTAGAGAAAACTTTGAAACATTCATTCATTCAGAGCAAAAAGTACAAACATCAGAAAATATTCAAGTACATGTGCAAACATTAGATGCAAACATCAGAAAAAAAAAATAAACTAAGATTATTTTGACAAAAGCATCTTGAACAGATCCGTGATCTCAGAAGAAGACTGTTCTTGTTTTGACATCCACTTAGCCATGGTTTCATTCTTCTGATCTTGTTTGGACATCCACTAAGCCATGTCTTCAGACTTCTTATCTTGCTTAGCCATCCATGACTTGATTTCTGATTGACCAGCTTCTAGAACTGCAATCTTATCTTCAAGATCTGGATACTCTTTCTTGATCTCAGATGAAGAAGGTGGGACAGTCTCTGAAGCTTGAACAGAGTCAATTTCCATAGGGGCTTTGGAGTTAGGAGCAGTAGATCCAGAAGGATGTTCTACCAGAGTCATAGCAAGAGGGTTGTCTTCAGATGCAGATTCAGTATTCTCTTCTGATGATGAGGGAGCATCTGTAAGAAGCAATGGTCCAGATCTCTTAACAGTCCAGAACAGACTTCTAGCAGTTTCAGCAAATCTGAGCTTCGCATCATCAGAACATACGTTCTTCAGATTTGATGCTACAACATTGAATCTATTTATGAAGCCATTCCAAATGGGATCAGATTCACTTGCATCCATTGTTGATGAACACTTCCTCTGTACAGATCCTAAATACATTTGTATTTCTTGCAAAAAACTTGTAAGTAAATGATCAACATTCATTCTAGGTTTTGGGTTTAGAAGTGTTTCCAATGTTATTGGCCTGGGTTGGGGAGAAGGTGGAAAGATTGATTTATGAATGGTGATCAGAGGAGGAGGGTAGTATGGTATGAATGAAGGTTCAGATGAATTGTCAGGTTTTGATCTGATTAAAGCATTCAACAGACATGGTTTTGCAGTTGATGCATGGGAAACAACATCAAATGGTTTATCAGAGTAAGGTTTAAATGCAGATTTAGCAGAGTATGGTTTTGCATCTGGTGAAGTTACTGCTGGCATTGTTTTAATATACGACTGAAGAACAGATGGTAAAATGATGGTAAGTTTGGGTTTAAGAGGAGTGATAGTGTCAGATGGTTCAATTCTGGTGTAGAAATTTTTTAAGGTGAAACCAGAGGGAAGTTTGTTAGAGGAAAATAGTTTGCACGAAGTAGAAGGTACACTCTCAGATGTCCTTCGCTTGGATGTAGGGGTAGGATTGGGAATGATAATTTCAGAAGATGGTTTAGGTGTTGGAGTCGGATTTGGAATGAGAATTTCAGAAGAAACAGGTGGTTCTGGTTGGTTTACTTCAGAATTTCTGTGAGAGGGGGATACTAGAAAATCTGGATGTATATCAGATTCTGATGAATTTGAGGATGTGGTTAGAGTGTAAGATGTGGAGGACACTTCAAAAACAGTTTTGAGAGGTGTAATGTTTAGAACCTCTGCCTCAGGGATATTGGTTCCAGATGGGTTGGTTGATTCTGATGGATTCTCATAAAGTTTTGATGGGGGTTCAGATGTAGGTGGTTCTGATGTAGGTGGATCAGATGTAGGTGGTTCAGATTCAATAGGATCAGATGTAACTTGTACAGATCCAATAGGTTCAGATGTGTTTGATGGTGGTTTTTCTGGTTGTGGTTGTTTTTCAGGTTGTTGTGGTTGTTGTTCAGATTGTTTTTGTTGTTGTTGTTCAGATTGTTTTTCTGGTAGTTGTTGTTGTTGTTTTTCTGGTTGTGGTTGTTGTTGTTCAGATTGTTTTGTTGGTTTTTCTGGTTGTGGAGTTTGTTGTTCAGATTGTTTTGTTGGTTTTTCTGGTTGTGGAGTTTGTTGTTCAGATTGTTTTGTTGGTTTTTCTGGTTGTGGAGTTTGATTTGCTGGTTTTGTTGTTGTTGGTGTTGGTACAGATGATTGAATAGTAGAAGGTTTTACAGGTGTGATGGAAACAGGATCAGATGATTTTTATGGGGAAGGAACAGAGATATGAGATGGAGCAGGAACAAATTGTTTCTGAGTAGAAGGTGGTTTTGGAATAGACTTAAATGTTGAATAATTTAAAACAGTATTATTGAAAGAAAATACAAAAGATTTGGTACCTTTAATCTTGATACGCTTTGTGGGAAAATAAGGAGCGTCTCCAGATGCTTTCCTTTTGATCAGCTTGTGAGGCTTGTCAGCAACTTTGGGCTTCTTTTGAACAGTCACATCTTCTGCTTCTGATTGACCTCTTTTCCTTGTGATATCATTTCCTCCATCATGCATTGGTTCCCTTGCTCTTTTCAGAATATCTGCAGGGATTGGGGTTCCATCTGCCTTGCAAGAATCAATGTACCTTACAATTATTTCCCTTGGTTCTTCAGCACAGAACAGAGGGTAGTCTTCTACTGGGATTCTCTTCTGACTGAGTTCAGAGATATTCAGCTTCTTGGGTGCTGATGTGAGTTCCTCTACAATTTTAAGTCTTTGAAGACTCTTGGCATTCAGAGGTTTCCCAACAATAGATTCAAGTTCCTCCTTGACTTCAGCAGCATACAGAGCAGTCACCAATCCATTTTCTATTAGAATATCTGAAATTAACCTTCCAAAAGGAATCCATGTTCTGATCTTCTGACCTTTATCTTTTACAGATTCTCTTGAAGCATTAATGTGATTCCATAAGTGCATGAACAGAATGTAAGGAAGATCTACCTTGGTGCTCTGACTTAAACAGTACATGAAGTAGAGCTGTTCATTGTTCACGTAATCTGGAGAGTTTGTAGATTTTCTGTGATGAATACATCCCATGAAAATCTTCACCCAGATCTTGTAGTCAGGCTTCAAATCTTTAAACTTGTTAGAGGCCTGTCCAATAGTCATGACTTTCTCATAAACTTCTTCCATATCTACACGCCCAGCTGGCAGATGAGATACTCCATCAGTTTCCTCATATCCTATGAGTTTCCTGATCAGATCTTCTGTAATGATTATCTCCTTACCCAGAACAGAAGACAAGATGGATTTAGGGTATACAGAAGCATGTATCCAGAACTCTTTCAACAGATGGGGGTAAACTGGTCCAAATAATCTGTCAAAGTATTTTACCCAGCCTTGAGCATCAACTATTGAACGAAATTCAAATCCATTTTCAGCCAATGAATCAAATTCCACCATTGATTCACATAGAACTTCCAGTTTGTCAACAGGTGTTAACAAAGTCCTTTTAGGGGTCGTATATGGAGCCACACCCATATTTGCAGAAGAAACTGCAGCCATGGTTGATTGAAACTGTGCTGCTTTGAAGATGAGGTTGCCATTGAAGATGATTTTGTCAAAGGTTTAGGGTTTTTGTGAAGAGAGAAAAGAAGACAAAAATGCATAAATGTTCTTGAGTTGTGAAAAGTGTGAAAGTGGTGAGAGATGTGGTATTTATAGTAAACAATTAGGCATACAAACAGACACACAAAGCACGTTCACACATAGCAATTAAAGAAAGAGAATAAAAATCATTTCAAGCATTAATTGATTCTGACAAATTGGGGGGAAAATCAAGATTTTCACTATTCAAACTTCACCTCAAACGTCTCTTCAGTAGTGTACACGCCATCTTTGCAGATTTAGAGTGACACGTGTTTGCTTGCATGTGCTTCTGAATTCTCTTGAGAAATGAAACGTTAACTAACGTTCAGATCCTCTGAGTATTGTTAGTTCAGATTTTCACAAATAAAGTAATTTAAGGAAATGAATAAATTAATCAGATGAAATACTTCAGAGCATTAAACATTTTGCATCTGTAAAATTTGCTTCTGACAAATATTATTCTGGACACAAATCCATACCAATATTTTTCAGAATAAATTTGAATCTATCTTCAACAAGTGGTTTTGTGAAAATATCTGCCCATTGATGATCTGTATCAACAAAGGCTAAGTTTATAATTCCCTTCTGAACATAGTCTCTGATAAAGTGATGCTTAATTTCTATATTTTTGCCTTATAGTGTAAAATGGGGTTTTTAGACATACATATAGCAGAAGTATTATCACATAATATAGAAATGTTACTTTCAAATATCTGATAGTCTTCTAGCTGACTTTTCATCCAGAGCATCTGCGTGCTACATCCAGCAGCAGCAATATATTTTGCCTCTGTAGTTGATATTGCAATTGTGGGTTGCTTCATGCTGTACCAAGAGATTAGATTTCTTCCTAGAAATTGACAACTTCCAGAAGTACTTTTTCTTTCCACTCTGTCTCCAGCGTAGTCAACATCACAGAATCCAACTAATTTGAAATCATCAGATTTTCTGTAACACAAACCCACATTAGAAGTACCTTTCAGATACCTTAGAATCCTCTTAACAGCTGTTAACTGTGATTCTCTAGGATCTGATTGGAATCTAGCGCACAAGCATACACTGAACAAAATGTCAGGTCTAGAAGCAGTTAAGTAGAGAAGAGATCCTATCATACCTCTGTAGAGTTTCTGATCTACTTTCTTACTTACTTCTTCCTTGCCTAGTGAACTAGTTGGATGCATGGGAGTCTTTGCCATCTTACTATTAGTAATGTTAAATTTCTTCAGAAGTTCTTTAACATATTTGGTCTGATGAATGTAAGTGCACTCTGGAGTTTGGTTGACTTGAATTCCCAGAAAGAATCTCAATTCTCCCATCATGCTCATTTCAAATTCTGCCTGCATACATTGAGCAAACTCCTTTCCCAACATAGTATTGGTAGATCCAAATATGATATCATCCACATATATTTGAAAAATTAGAAGATCTTTCTTAAATGTTTTACAAAAGAGTATTGTGTCCACTTTGCCTCTGATGAAATTTTTCTCCAGAAGAAAATTGCTTAATCTCTCATACCAAGCTCTGGGAGCTTGTTTTAAACCATACAGAGATTTCTTTAGTTTGAAAACATGTTCTGGGAATTTTTCACTCTCAAAACCAGGAGGTTGGTGGACATAAACTTCTTCTTCTATAATATCATTAAGAAAGTCACTTTTAACATCCATCTGATATAGAGTGATGTTATTTTGTGCAGCAAATGAAATAAGAAGGCGTATAGATTCTAACCTTGCCACTGGAGCATAAGTTTCAATGTAATCAATACCTTCTTGCTGACTGTACCCTTGAGCAACAAGCCTTGCCTAATTTGTTTCAACTTCTCCTTTCTCATTAAGCTTATTTTTGAAGACCCATTTTGTTCCAATTATGTTGAATCCTTTTGGTCTTGGAACTAAATCCCACACATCATTTATGGTGAACTGATTTAGCTCTTCTTGCATGGAAATAATCCAATCATTGTCTTGCAGAGCTTCATCTACAAAAGTTGGTTCAATTACTGACACCAATCCAAATAATGATGCTTCAGATGATCTGAGAAAGGATCTTGTTTTGATAGGGTCATCCTTCTTTCCAATGATAACATTCTCTGGATGAGTAGCTTTGATTCTGGAAGATGATCCTCTAACAGTTGATTCTTCAGAAATGTTTAAATTGTTCATCTGAGAAGTTAAAGGAATTGCATCTGCCGTTGCTTCTGGTTCCTTAACTTGAGTTTTGTCTGCCTCTGAGCCTTCAGAGTCCGTGAAGACTACTTCTCTATCTATAGAGTTTTCAGACTGCTTTGGCTTTTAATGCCAAACTTATCATCAAATCTAACATGAATAGATTCTTCCACAATCTGTGTCTCAGTATTGTATACTCTGTAGCCTTTAGAGCGTTCAGAATACCCAAGCATGAAACACTTCAGTGCTTTGGAATCAAACTTGTTCGGATTTTCTTTTGTATTCAACATATAGAAAATACATCCAAAAGGATGAAAATATGAAATGTTGGGCTTTCTGTTCTTCCACAGTTCATAGGGAGTCTTCTCCAGAAGAGGTATTACTGACACTCTGTTCTGAATGTAACAGGCTGTGTTGATTGCTTCTGCCCAAAAGTGCTTTGCTAGATTAGTCTCATTGATCATGGTTCTGGCCATTTCTTGCAGAGTTCTATTTTTCCTCTCTACAACTCCATTTTGTTGTGGAGTTCTAGGACAGGAAAAATCATGAGCAATGCCATTTTCATTAAAATATTTTTCAAAATATTTGTTTTCAAATACACCACCATGATCACTTCTGACTTTTATAATTTTGAAATCTTTTTCATTCTGGACTTGCTTGCAGAAGTCAAAGAACACAAAATGTGACTCATCTTGTGTTTTAAGAAATTTACCCATGTCCATCTACTATAGTCATCAACAATGACTAATCCATACTTATTGCCTCTGATGGATGCAGTTTTCACTGGTCCAAACAGATCAATATGAAGTAATTCTAGTGGTCTGGAAGTAGAAACAACATTTTTTGATTTAAAAGATGATTTTGAAAACTTCCCTTTTTGACATGCTTCACAAAGAGCATCTGAGGTGAACTTCAGATTAGAAAGTCCTCTGACAAGATTAAGTTTATTAATCTGAGATATACGTCTCATATTAATATGCCCCAATCTTCTGTGCCAGACCCATTGCTCCTCATTAACAGACAAGAGACATTTAACATTCTGAACCTTAAGTTCTGAAAGATTTATTTTATAAATGTTGTTTTTCCTCTTTCCACTAAATAGGATTGAGCCATCCTTTTGACTAATAGCTTTACAACATTTTTGATTAAAGGTTATGTCATAACCATTGTCACTTAATTGACTTATGGACAATAGGTTATGCTTTAATCCTTCTACAAGTAAAACATTAGTAATAAAGGGAAGTTTACTATTTCCAATAGTGCCAGATCCAATGATCTTGCCCTTCTGATTCCCTCCAAATTTCACATGACCTCCAGATCTAAGCTCCAGACTTTGGAACATAGACCTTTCTCCTGTCATGTGTCGCGAGCATCCAGAGTCCAGGTACCATGATTGGCGTCCTGACCTTGCTGCTAAGAACATCTGCAACAGGAATTATTTTACTTTTAGGTACCCAGATCTTCTTGGGTCCTTTTGGGTTAGTTGTTCTGAAGGTTTGTCTAAAATTCAGTTTCTCAACATAAGGTTTATTCTGACTAGCCTTAGATTTAAACACATGAATGTTCTTTTCAGAACGAGTGTGTTCAATATCATTCAAGTGACCATATTTTAAATGGGAATATAAAGGAGTTTTCTTGATGATAATTTTATCAACAGGTTTTGGATTCAAATCCTTTCTAGAGGAAGATTTATATCCAATTCCTTTTCTGTTATTTCTGCTAACTCCATAGATCATAGAAGCCATTTTGCTTTTGTCTATGCTTTTAGCAAGAAACTTCTGAAAGCTGTAACCATATTTTTCCAAAATATTTTTGCATTCAGACTCAGTTTCAGAATCAGAGTCTTGTTGAGCTAATTCAGAATCATTTTTCAATCTTAAGTTCTTTTCATTTAGCTCAGCTACTTCTGATTTGAGAATATTATTCTCAGATACAAGATTGCTTTGACGCTTCTTGTATTTGAGCTTAATATTGTTATAGCTTTTCAGAACTTCTGATAACACTTTGATAAGTTCATCTTTAGTGAGTTTAGACATTACCTCTTCAGCATCAGAGTCAGATTCAGAATCAAATTCAGATCCTGAAGTTCCTTCCTCCTGATCTTCTATGTCTGCCATCAATGCTACATTGGCACATTCCTATTCTGACTCAGATTCAGATTCAGATGTATCTGAATCATCCCAGGTGGCCATTAGAACCTTCTTCTTCTTATCAGATTTTCTTTTAGGATTTTCTTTCAACAACTTTGGGCAATCATTTTTATAATGCCCAGGTTCTTTACACTCATAGCAGATAACCTCCTTTTTGCCAGATCTTCTGTGTCCAGAAGATTCTTTTCTTTGGTCAGGTTTCCTGAAGTTTTTGAACTTCTTTCCTTTATGCTTCCAGAGTTTGTTTATTCTTCTAGACAGCATGGATAGTTCATCTTCATCTTCAGATGAGGATTCTTCAGAGCTTTCCTCTATTACCTGCAATGCTTTAGCAGATTTATTAGATTTTAAAGCAATTGATTTACCTTTCTTTTGAGGTTCATCTTCCTCAAGTTCAATTTCATGACTCCTTAGTGAATTGATTAGTTCCTCCAAGGAGATCTTGTTCAGATCTTTAGCCATTTTCAGCGCAGTCACCATAGGTCTCCATCTGGTAGGTAAGCTTCTAGTGATCTTTTTCACATGATCAGCAGTAGAGTATCCTTTATCCAGAACCTTTAGTCCAGCTGTAAGTATTTGAAATCTGGAGAACATAGCTTCAACAGATTCAGCTTCTTCCATCTTGAAGGATTCATACTTCTGGATTAGAGCCAGAGCCTTTGTTTCCTTGACTTGAGAGTTTCCCTCATGAGTCATCTTTAAGGACTCAAACATGTCAAATGCAGTTTCTCTATTTGTGATCTTTTCATACTCAGTGTGAGATATTGCATTTAACAATATTGTTCTAGCCTTGTGGTGATTTCTAAATTCCTTCTTTTAGGCTTCTGTCATAGATTTTGTATCTACTTTCTTTCCATTCCCATCAATGGGATGAACATATCCATCTATGACCAAATCCCATAAATCAGCATCATAACCAAGGAAAAAACTTTCAATCCTATCTTTCCAATAATCAAATTTCTCCCCATCAAACATAGGGGGTTTAGTGCTGATTATGTCCCTTTCTTCATATTTGTTGTTAATGTTAGATATTGAAGTATCAGCCATAGTAACAACCAAATATATATCAAAGTTTTTCTCACTGGATCTTTATTGTCACTGTAAAGTGGTAGCACACACAGAACCGGAGCTCTGATGCCAACTGAAGGTGAGAAAATACTTAGAAGGGGGGTTGAATAAGTATGAAGATAAAAACTTGTAAATAAAAACTCAAGTATTTTTATCCTGGTTCGTTGAACTCAACTACTCCAGTCCACCCTTCCTAGAGTGATTTGTATTTCTCAAACAAGGACTTAATCCACTATTTAATCAACTGATTACAATAGTAAGCACTAAGAACAACTGTTCAAAGTCTTCTCAAGAACTACTGATCCTAACTGGATCTTCTTAAGGTTTTCTTACAATCAAATGTAATAACAAATACAAGTGTTAAAATGCTTCTAATAAAGCTTTATCACAACTGTGATTTTTCACTTAAGATTAAGAACAAAGAAATTAATTCTAGAAAGAATATGAGTTGTATGAGAACTTTGATAAATGAATTCTTTTCAAGTAATGCGTCAACTGAAGAAGATGAGTGGATACTTGCTTTTATAAGCACAGTGGTCCAAGAGCTTTTCACGTTGAGAAGTGTGTACTAAAAAGTCTGAGCCCTTTTTGTCTTCACATCAAGTGACCTTTCCTAGAAGAAGAAAGCACAGAAAAATCCTTTTTGTATGTGTTCTTGTGTCTAGCATAAATAAGGAAAGAGTCGTTTGGATATTCCAACGGACATAATCTTTGAATTCTTCTTCAAGAATTTTCAGCAAGAATCATCAGAGTCTAATTTGATCAGAGCCTTCTGATGTTGATCAGAGTTTTGCTGAATTAGAGTCTTTGCAGCAAGTGTGCTTTTAGCGTGTATAAGTTCATAGCAGAGTTTTGAGTCAGATCCTCAGTACTGGCAGCGTTAGTACTCTTAGAGTCTTCTGAAGTAACTATGCTTGAAAACTCTTCATACAGAATTCTTCTTTGGTTTAGATGCTTCTGACTTGCTTCAGGTTCTTCTGGAGATTCTGCTTCAGATCCTTCTGGAGGCTACGCTCAGGATCTTCTGATGGCAGCGTTCAGAATCTTCTAATGGGTGCATCTGACGCTTCAGAGCTTTGCATATTTCTTATGTTCAGATCTGATTTGCTTCTGGAGTGATATTTACTTTAATATCTGCAGCAAACATTCTTAAGCAAATTTTAGAGTATATAATTCTTAATTACAAAATTTCATAATAGTTATCATCAAAACATAGAGATATTATTAAGAACCAATTTATGTTCTAACAACCTTAAACGCTGATTCAAAGCCTTCACGAATCTGTCAGGGAATCTTTCAAGCTTCCGCCTCCAATTTCCTCTCCAGAGTTCTTTTGGCCTCAATTCTTTACGGTTAACACAAAATGAATCCTAAAACCCTTCAGGACTCTCTCTTTGTTAAACCTAGACTTGGGCCAAATAATTGGGCTTTCTCCATTATACCCTCACTTAGCCCCCTCAATTGTCCCAATTACCCTTCTTTCACTATTATTTATTTTAATTCATAATAATATTAATAAATTAATATTATATACTATCAATTAATAAATAACCCACAAATTGCATTAATTCTCAATAATCCACAAAACACCGAAAACCACCGAAAACACCCAAAATACGAATATTCTCAATTAAATAAATTAATTAAAATATTCCGATTAAATTTGGGGTGTTACAAAAAACCCCTCATTCTTATCGAATGAAGCTTATTCTCTCAAAGAAGAAATCACTATGGAAATAAGAGATTTATCTTCCTCATCCACTAGTTTTCCATGTGTGATCATCTTGAACAAATCAAGTTGACTTAGTTCCAAGTGAGGATGCAATAAATACACATACGTTTTTCCAAATTTGAAATATTTTTCAGAAGTCTAGACCGATTCATCATGATACTTTGACAATTCTCCATTCAACTTTTCAAGGGAGAGAACGGTCTTGTTCATTCGAGTCTCAATCTAGGCGAGCATTTTGCTTAATTCCTTGGCCTTTTTATTCACCTTCTATAGGGCTTTCTTCAGGCTTTCCTAAGAAAATTGGAACATATTATGCTCTTCAGTTACGTGCTTCATAGACTCATGTTCTTGCACTAATGCCTACCTTGCATTATATAAATTGTCCTTTATCTCCCCAACAGATGTATTCGCCTGATCATGTTTCCTAAAAAGAACACGCTTCAACATCAAGCCCTAGATCAAATGGCTTTCCACCATGTTTGATAAGATTTTGTTCCTCATTTTGTTGATGACCTTGAAATTGTTAGGGAAGTCCTCAATAATAACGAGTTGAGCACTGGCTTAGTTGTTTGAGTCATGACACTTATCCCATAAGGACATTTGGACCATGCCTTCAGGCTGGACTTAAATAACCTCTGATATAAAAGTGATTCACTATGTTGATCACCCTCCACCCAATCCTCCAAGGCAATAGTTTCGGCAGGCATCACACCTTTTTTCTTATATATTGGGGTGGAGAAGGAACTCTCTATGTGCTTCTCAGCTTTCATCATCTTAAGAGCTCTAGAATTCTCAATAACATCTTCATCGCCTCTCTTACTGCCCTTAATCAAGATGTCGCATGAGTGGCTTTTGGGATTGTCCTTCCAATCCTCGTCTCGGCGACCTTCTTTTTTTCTAGACGTACCTTCCTCTTAGAAACATTAATGGGGACATTCTTTCTTCAAAAAGGAAAAGAAAACAATGTTTATTAAACTATAAAATAATTGTAATCAAATGTGCATACAAAAATTAAAATTACTCAAGTATTTGTCAATTTTGTGACCCTCGCCTTAGTCGAACCTCACCATCCTTCTAGAACTCATAAATCATCTAAGACATATACCACCCCCATCTCAGTTTTGGTTAATAACTCAAAGTCATAACCAATTTTGGTCAAGTGACTCTCCATCCAATGCATGGTAAAGAGATGAACATCATCTTCCCTGCAGGTGATCATAGATGCTCCGTCACACCCCCTTACCTTCACAAACCTATCTTTCTTGTATTTGTAATTGTTGGAGTAGGGTGGATAAGACTTTTTCTGATAGAGGGCCAATAATCATTGAGCTAGTTGCGAGCATTGCCTCAGTATAATAGAAATAAAAGAAGAACCTAATTGCGGGGTTAACCTTTAGTTGTTGACAAATTATTTTGAACGCCTTTATAATGGCTTAACCATTGGGCGTCAACTGTGAGGTAGTTGTGTTCATGTTCGTGATGACCTTAAATTTAAAGTGGGTGACGAGTATGAGCACCCCTAGGTCATGAAAAAATGACAGGTACATATAAAATAAGGCGTATGGAGAATGTGCTAGGTGTTGCACCCTAAAATTTGCCCAACCTTATTCACTTGGTTTATGTTTCAATGTCATTAGCATTTGCATATAGAGTCATGTGCATAGTCTAATCATCTGCATAGCATAAGCATAGCAAGTCATACAACAGGGGGACCAATCATTATTCTCATCTCTAGAAGCCTATCAAGAGGTTATTATCCCAATTCAATCTCATTCAAGTCATCAGGAAAGAATTTGAAAGCAAAGAGTTCAGCAGATCAAGCCTTGAGTCCATCTCCTAGCTGAGGGTATCTGAGGGTCAACAAGAGGGTTGTGAGCTGTGAGGTGAAGGCATGGAGAGTATCTAGACATTATGAGAGACTTAGAAAGTCATTTAAAGAAGGAGACAAGTCATTGATGAGAGCACAAGAGCTATAGCTGAAGGCAGTCAACTAGGGTTTCATCTGGGTCAACCCTAGGTCAATTGACTGATTTAAGGGGCATTCAAGTCTAGTGGAGAGATGTGGGGTTCATCATTGGACATATAAAGAAGGATATGGAGATATGCCAAGAAGAATTCAAGAGAAATCAAGGAGAAGAGGAGCTTCTAAATTAGGGTTTCTGTGTAAAATCCCCTAGTTTAGGTCAAATTTCCAAGCAAGACAAGTCAAAATGCAAGCTTCAAATGGCTTCTTGGCCAACATGAAACTTGTATAGGATCTCAAGACCTTTAATTTGAGTGGTGGAAGACATCAAGGAGATTTATAGAACTCAAGTTATGGTCCTTGCAAGTTACAGGTCATCTGAGGTATCTGAAATTTTGTCTGTGAAAGTGGCTTGACTTCCAAGAAATTTTTACCCCTCAAGGAGATTTCAAGTGAATTTCTGGTCAACATAAGAATTGTTCCTCATTGTCTTAGCTTTCTAGAATGGTATAGCATTCCCTCATATTATGTGTGGAGCTCAACTTATGGTCTTGGCAAGCAAAGGGTATTTTGGTCATTTGTGAATTACATGTCATTTTAACCTATGTCCAAAACTCATACAAGGAGGCCTCAAATGGAAAAACTTACAACATCAAACTTGCTCCAAATGACATTTTGAGTCTAGAAAAGTGACCATGAGAGATTGTAAAAGTTCATAGCACAAGGTTTCAAAATTGGTGAATTTAATGAAGAAAAATGGCTTAAAAAATGAGATTTTTCATATCTTGGTCAAATGATGCAAAATTATAGGTCATTTTGAATGGAAAAGACATTTCAAAGACAATGGTTCAAGCACTTTTTTTGAGTTTAGAAGGAAAAAGAAAAGTTATTTATGGTTACTTGCATTTGAAGAAACATAACCAAAATGGATTCAATTTGGAATGCAAGGGAAGTTGCAAGATGGTTCTAGAAGGTTCATTTGAGCATTATATATTCATGAAATCAGAATTGAGCAAGGGTTGAATCCTCATTTGTGCAAAAACTCCACCAAATTCTCTCATTTTTCTCTCATCCTCCAATTTGCAAATTCATTTCAATTCACCAATTTCTTCACCAATCATCACCAATTTTTGATTTCATCATACTGATTCATCATCATGCCATAGGATTCAGCCAAGAACATAGTGTAATTTGCTCAATTTCGTGTGCTTCCATCAACCATACACAATTTGCAATTTCATGTGAAGATCAAGATACAGTGCAAGATCCATCGAGATAGTGCATACAGAATCACTTGCTGCAAGAATAGATCCAGATTGAAGCATCCAAAGGCTTGGATTCACAAGATTCATCATCATCCACAAGAACTTGCTCAAGGTGCAAATTGCTCTAGCTTGCTTAATTTAGTTAGAGTTACATGGTTTTATTAGTTTAGATGTGATCTAGGTTGTTAGTAGAACGATTAGGATGAGTTTGGTGCTGTTTAGTGATAATTGTTAACAGGTGCTCAAAACTTTTTAGACTTAGAACTTGTAGTAGAGTGCATTATAATGTTAGTTTGATAGATTAGAATAATCACCATTAGGCATAGAGTAGATTAGTACAGGTTTGAGTGAGAATCTTGATGATGCATACCAGAGTATTTTCATGGTGGCCAGAGCTTATTGCTATCGGGTTGAGAGTTATGTTGAGTTTCAAAACAAACTACCACCATAGTCTTGTAGAGGAAGAAAATTGGAGCGTTTTTCATGTTTATATCGTGTTGATCCATGGACTGTGGAGAGAGAACATAGAGCTTGAAGTGTATACGTGCATGTGTATCCATGGTGGAAACCCTAGCTTCATGAACACAAGGAGGAAGAAGAAGCAATCGTGGCTGTCCATTGCGTGTTAGACCATTGACCCAAGACCAAGATCGTGTGGCTCTCATTCGTACTGAAATTTGGAGGGAGAGATGTAGAAGCCAAAACGCACCGTTTCATTTAATGAAACGGGCGGGCTTAGTGCTTTGATCGCTACCCACACCCCCGTGACCTGAGCCCACTGTGAATTGCACGTGAATCCATTTCTATTCTCACCCCCTCCCTCCTTCTCTTGTATTTTTATTTTTTAATTTTCTTCATATTTCATTAATCTTCTAAAAATCATAACTAAATGAAAAAATATTATTTTTAACTCATTCTTTTTTTAACATTTTCATTAGAATGTCTAGAAAATTATAAAAAAATAAAAATTGCATTTTATTTTTATTTGATATTTTTCCCATATTTTCTAAATAAATGACATTTTGAATAGCTTCATTTCATGCATGATTTTGTTAATTTTTGTTCTACTAGATGCTTTCATATTTTTTGTTCA
Source organism: Lathyrus sativus (assembly GCA_963859935.3). Lineage (NCBI taxonomy): Eukaryota > Viridiplantae > Streptophyta > Magnoliopsida > Fabales > Fabaceae > Lathyrus > Lathyrus sativus. The sequence goes on from OZ012737.1 coordinate 465,194,463, forward strand.
TTCTTTTTAGGTTGTTTAGATTAGACATTGAACTTGTAGAAACAATTTAGTTCCCATTTTTAGAAATTAATTTTAGGTGCTTAATGTAGGCTTGAACAACATGAACAAACTAGGGTTTTAGGTGATGACTTAGGAGAATCAATTCATTTCCCTTAGGACTTAGGGTTTAACTAGATTAGTTATGGGACTATAGGGGCTATGGGTAGTTATTAGATCCCTTAGAGAAAAAGTCAGGACTCCCCTACTGCTATTAATACTCTGTGTATATTTGATTGACTGGTGTGGTGTGCCCTCTGGGGGTTATTGCTTGCTTGCTTGGGTATTGGGATTGTCTGGGAATTTGGGAGAGCTGAAGACCATTGGAGATTCAGAGATTGAAGATCAACTGCCAAAGTTGGAAAGGAGGTTCTTGCTAGCAGCTGCTGAGGAGACTAGGGTTTAGGAGCTAGGCAGAGCTCTAGATTAGAAAGCTTGTTTCTCAAACATAGATGGCTTTGTTTGCCTCTATCCTTTCTCTATGATTCAAAGTCTCTTTCAAATATCCACCTCCTTCCTTTGGAAGGATCAGTGAATATATTTGAAAGATAGAACTTTTGAGAGGAAACTTTCTGTTTAATGTTAACAGTTGATGAACCACCTTTGGTAGGTAATTAACTGTCTAACATTCATTCACTTCATCTGGTTGGCTGATGTTCATCCTGGAGCCCGAGACTTGAAGAAAAGCCATTGCAGATAGAAGACAGATGATCAAAGCCCTTGCCTGAAGATCATGAAGATGGAGATTGATGCTTGTTGAAGCCTGTAGCTGAATGGAGATTACTTGGAGCCAGATATTGATGTAGAGCTGCTGTGGCTGTTTCTTTTGCTGTTGTATTTCATTTCTGATGTATTGATTGGTTTTCCTGGACTGTATTGTTTGCTGGTTACCCTGTTGGGTTGAAAGTGAAGTCTGTTCACTTTTGCCTATTGTTTTCTAGGTTCGAGGTTGAGTGGGACTCCCTTGCCTCGCTTGTACTGTTGCATCCATGCATTTTACCGCTTTATTATATCTGTTATTGTTTCTGTTTCTGCCTATCCCGTAGGATCTCTGTTTCTCTCTGTGCAAGAGAGGAACATGATAGACACTAGGTCTTAACCCATGCATGATAACATTAGGTTAGTTTGATTCCCTTCGCAACCGTAGAGTAGAGTTCTGGCTCTTCTTTCTAAAAACAAACAGAAAAATACATAAAGATTTCAAACACAATAAAAGACACTTCTTCCGTAAAAGAATGTGAACTCATCAAGACGTCATTTTCGTCCGCCGGGACTGGTAATCAGAAAAACCCTTTTTCAGAAGGAGTAAAATCAACCAAGACAGACTTGTGTCGTACGTGGCCCGAACTACGTTTGCTCTGATCTTCCATGCAGTGTGGAAGTACGTAGGCATAGGATGCGATATCCTAGCGAGCAACCTTCCCCTCCTTTCCCGTAGGTAGGCGAACTACGTTGACTCTGATTTCTCGTTCCAGACGGGAATACGTAGGCATGAAGTGCGATACTTTGCCGAGTCATTTTGTTTTCATTTTCTTTCCTTTTAACCCCAGACCTTTAGCGTAGATAGAATAACAATCCATACCGGAAAACAAGCATGGATCCCGTCGAGTACGACGGACGTGAGGGGTGCTAATACCTTCCCCTTGCGTAACCGACTCCCGAACCCAGGTTTTGGTTGCGACGACCATACCTTTCCCGTCTTTGCGAGGTTTACTCTGAGCGTTCCCTTTCCCTCCCGTGGGATAAATAACGCACGGTGGCGACTCTTCTGTTCAGCCGGCGCCGATTTTCGCAGTAGCGACAGCTGGCGACTCTGCTGGGGATCCAACGTCCCCTGGCTGCTAAGAACTGCGATGGTTCTTATGCATTTGGGATCCAACGTCCCTTTGAGCGAGTCAATCCTAGCGCTTATTTTCCCGTCGAGGATTTTGTATGGAGTTATTGTATATTTCTAACCTTGTATTTTCAGCTTTGTATATTGATTATTATTGCTGTATTTGGGGTGTGACGGGTGTTCTGATATTGAGAGATAAGCCGGACCTGGGCTTGAGTGCACCTAGAATTAGCGTAGAAAGTAGTGGGCGCGTGCCGGCTTTGCTTGCATTAGTGTCTCATGAAATCTACACTCGGATGAGGTTCTTCTGGTTGGCTTCTTTTTCTACCCTTTGGGTCGAAGGGGTTGTTGGTCAGCTGAATTGTCGACTCCGGGGACCGATCACTTGGAAGTTGGCTAAGTGAGGCCTCTTCAGGAATTGATGATGCCACTCCTTCTGGGAATCGTATCATCAACCCTGAAAGTCTGTGACACCGACGACCGCATAGGATGCCGTACCTTGTGCCAGTTATAGGGCCACCCACCTGTGAGGGGATTTGGGGTTATGCAGGTAACCAGACCTTCAGATACCGGTTTGTTCTCGATCAGAGATCCTGGGTATTTATGGAGAGTTATGAGGTCTGTCAGAGACCATTTGGAGATGTGTTCTGAGGTCTGTCAGAGACCAATTAGAGATGTGATTTGAGGTCTACCAGAGACCAGTGGGAGTTATGGTTTGAGGTCCATCAGAGACCAGTAATGGAGCTTTGTTTTAGGTCTATCTGAGACCAGGGTTTGAGGACTTCTGGAGGGTCTATCTGAGATTTCTTGATTGGGTTCAGGCTATTCAGCTACAGCTTTGGTCCCTGTTGCATGTTACTTGCATTGCATTGCCTGCATATCCATTACCATTTGCATTTCACTAACGTGTGTCTGTGCTGCAGGTGCATTTGCATTTCCCTAGTTCTAGTGCCCGGACTTCTGAGTATTGATTATGGCTGGTTTGAGGAAAACAGTTGCGTATAAGCTGCCTGCACCTGACATTACCCCTTTACTCGGTCTGATATCTCTTGCTGATGAAGAGGTTAGAAGAAGCTTCCGAAGGAGTCATGGAAGATTACTGAGATTAGTCTGCAAGCCCACTCCTGATGAGATGAACGGGCTGTACACCTTGATGCAGTTCTATGGCCCCGCATTGAGATGCTTTACGTTTGCTGACTTTATTCTAGGGCCTACCATTGAGGAGTATGTGGAGTTTACTGAGCTTCCCGTGCAGAACAAGGTTCCCTTTATTCACTCTGCTGCTGAGCCCAAGTTGGAGGACTTAGCCAAAGCCTTGCACATGAACGCTGCTGAGTTGTTAGTGACTTCTTGGCTTGGGGTTTCAGGTTTCTCTTTGGATTTTCTGGTTGGCCAGGCTCAAGAGTACGCCAAGAACGGTTGTTGGGTGGTTTTCAATGCTATTCTGGCTCTATGCATTTATGGAATCGTGCTGTTTCCTAACTTGCCCAACTTTGTGGATTTGGATGCTTTCTATCTGTTTGCTGCAGGCAACCCAGTGCCAACTTTGATTGGAGACTTCTATCATTCATTGCACTATAAGAATGAGAACCGAAGAGGAAAGGTTGTGTACTGCTGTGCTCCTCTGTTGAATATGTGGTTCAAGAGTCACCTTCCCATGAAGGGACCATTTGTGGACAGTGCAACCTCAGCCAGTTGGTCAGAACGCCTGATGAGGCTATCTTCCGAAGACGTTGTATGGTTTGATCGAGATTTGTTGGGATCCGAGCTCATCTTCAGCTGTTCTGGGTACTCTAATGTGCCGCTGGTAGGAAGAAAAGGGTGTATCAATTACAACCCTTCTCTATTCATTCGCCAGTTCGGATATGCACTGAAGAATCCACCTCAGGAGGAAGAAGTACAGGAATCTCTGTACTTCACCGGTGACGTGAAGGGGGAGTTATTAGCCAAGTTGCAACATGCCTGGACACGTATTAACCGCAAAGGGAAGCCACTGTTAGGTAAGAACGATTGCCAGGCTTATGAACCTTACAGGGTTTGGATCCAGGAACGAGCAAGTCAGTTATTAATGCCATTTCCAGCTGCACCCGTCATTGTTCCCGTCCCGGCAGAAGAGCCAACTACTGTTTCTAGGGAGGCCTACGAGCAAGTTGTGAAGGAAAAAGAAGCCTTGATGAAGGTCAACGAAGGGTTAGAGCAAGAGCTAGCTCAAGTACGCAGTGAGAAAAACAAGGCTGTATATGCTTTCCAACAACAGATCGAGCTGTTAAACAGGTTAGGGGCCGAGTTGACTGAGGAGAAGAAAAAGCGCGAACGTCTGGGGCAAGAGTTCAGAAGTTCCCATGACATGCTGGAATCAAAAAAGAAGGCGCTCGACGCAGCACACCGAGAAATCTCCTCTTGCAATAAGACTTGGAATGCTACTCTCACCAACAATAAGATGAGGGAAGATAAGCTGAAGCAGCAAATCTCCGACCTCGAAGAGAAGTTGAAGTCTAGCATCAAGAAGTGCGAGGAAGAAGTGATGACCCGGTATAGTGTCCAGCATGCACTGAACAAGGCAATCAAATCCAGAGATGAAGCGGTGTCTCAGAAGCGAAGCTAGAAGATTGCTTCGGAGAAGCAACGTGGGAAGAAACTGCTGAAGACGTGCGCCGTGTTCTTAAGAAGAGAAACCAACTTGTTGAAGGGCTGCTTGATCGACCAAGCCATCCGGAGACCAAGAAGTTGATAGAAGAGTACCAGACTTTTGGGAGGATTTGATCATTTCATATAGTAACTTGTATGCTTTATTTGCATAGTGCTGACCATCACCAGGATTGTTGGTTGAGGTCATGCCTTCTTATTGTACTCTCAGTGATATTGTACTCTCGGCTTATTGATTTTCCCTGCAATATATGAGGCTTTCTATGATTCAGCTCCGATATTCCTATTGTCAGCACTGTCACTGCACTGGCACCTTCACACTAGAACTGGGGGAATAAATTTCCCTAATGCACAGGCACACACATTGCATTGCATTCATATTCATATTGCATTACAGGTAATTATTAAATTGTATCTCATCTCTTGTGTCTCTCAGGTCCTCCAAGATTAGCGACCGGAGAATTCCCTGGCGTTCAACCAAAAGCAGCAGCAAGGAAGTCATGAGTCAGGATCCGACTGAGATGCAAGAGGTGCACGACAACATAATGAGGCTTATACGGGTAATGGAGGCCATGGCCGAGAGTCAGAAGCAGTTGCAGGATACGGTGCAGCCTCTGATGGCACGGGCTAATGATAGAGCTGCCGACTTTGCTCAGCTAGAGAATCATGGTTTTCTCCCAGGCCGCATACGCCAACTTGTGGGGGTAGCCATCAAGCAGGTTCAAGCAGAATTAATGGATGTTCGAGGCCAGCTGGGGCAGTTCACGAAAGATGTGCAAGAGTTGCGCTCGAATCAAGAGACGCTAGAAGAAGAGAACTGCCGACTGAAGGCACAGATAGGGTTGATGGCTGAAGTATTAAGGAACGTACTCAGGAGAGAAGGAGGGCAAATGTTGGAAGACGCGGCTGGATTATCTGTTCCTCAGGGGTCTGAAGAACCATTACCCATGCAGGATAGGCTTAAGAGACCTTCCCCAGGATTCGAAGCTCAGAATTCTCCTCGTCAGCAGTCGCAATTGATTTTGAAGGATAACTCAAGAAGGTGTGGTAAGAGGATGAGGTCTTCTAACAGAGTATTTGATGAGATCCCTGTGGATTATGATCAGCTGGTGCAACTCTTGTTCCAACTCCAACTGGTTGAGCCCCGCATTTTGGTTCCACTGACAGGGCAGCCGCCACCAGACTATGACCTGAACGCCCATTGTGCCTTCCACTCCGGAGCACCGGGGCATAACATTGCAAACTGCAAAGCTTTTAAGCATAAGATTCAAGATTTGCTGGATGAGAAAATAATTGAGTTTGTACCGGGGGGCATAAAAGTTGCAGGGACTGATATTCCCATTTCTCCGCCAGAGGTCGCAGACGAATCGAGGTATATCCCAGAACCACTGGAAGCTGAGTCTCCATGTCCACAACAGCTGCCGATGCCAGGGTTGAATTTAAGGATGATAACGCGTGAGCCCAAGGAATCGTCCGAGCAAAGCCAGCAGCATACAAGAGGCCAGTATCCAGCTCAACAAAGAATTCGGGGAAAGAAGCCGAGGAGGGTGTTTGAGAAGCCTCCCTCAACATACGCAGATTTGTTACAGACACTACTAAGATTGAACTTGGTGGAGAAAAGAACTCTGGCGCCAATAACCGGCACTCTGCCGGATGGCTATGATGCAAGCAGGCACTGTGAATTCCACTCCGGGGCTCCCGGACATGATATTGAAGGTTGTCACGCGTTCAAGCATAACGTCTAAGATTTAATCGACAGCAGGGTCATTAACTTCTCCGATAGGGTCCCCAAGGTGGTGCAAAGCCATAGACAAGCAAAAGCCGGGGTGATGAAAAGGTTTCCCAGATTTGATCGGGCCGGTGAAAGAAGATCGAGACAGCAGTAGACTACCCCTGATGATAGCTTCTGAGGATGATTGACTCACCAATAAGTCAGAGTGCAGGAAGTCCAGTTCTGAGACGCCGACATTTTTCATGTTATCTTGTTCATGTCCTCGCATTTGTAGTTTCTTTTCTGTGTAATTGCAAATTTCGCTCTTAAAACTTGTTGTTTTTTCAATTGATATTGATAAACGAAATGAATATGCATGTTTTGAATTAATCCAGTCGTGTTCACTCTTTGTTTTTCTTTAAGGCTTAATGCTTGTTTTAGCAGGAATCTGGGGAGGATGACGAAAACAGATGACGAATAATATTCCGATCGTATGCTTTTGGATAAAGAACCTGTTGATGAGATACAGGCATTGTTTCAATCCATAAACACCGGAGATATAAGGAAGATAATCCCTTGATAACCCCTTTGAGCCAGTAGTAGGAGTTTCTTTTGAAAATGAAAAAAAACCTAAATCTCAACCCGGGGCAGGGTAGGTGTCAGTTAGTTTGACCAAGCGTTCGAATCGTAGAAAGAGTGTCCGGTTGAGGATAAATCACACTTGTATAAGTCGTGCCTAAAGAACCGCAATGGTTAAACCTTGCCGACAAAGAGTGAAACAGTCATATTACTCCACAAGAAGTCAGACAAACCAGTGTCACACGACTTGTTCAAAAAAAAAAAGAGAACGAAAAGTGAAAAGAATCAAGAGCCCGCTAAGTCAAAACTTGAAAACAAATGACTTAGGCAAAAACAGGGGCATCCCGCTGGACTAAAAAAAAAACAAAAGATACTCAGTCCAGGCAAAAGTTAGGGAACGAAAAAACGAAAGGCGAAAAGGATTGTCAAAGAAAAGAACAAATCCTCGAAAAGGACAAAAGTCGTGTGATTCTAGGTACCCAAAGACGAAAAGCAAATGACTGTCGCTCAAAAACAAAAAATGTGTGGTATCCTGAACCATCACTCCTATCATTCCACCTCTAATAGGTGAACGCTGAAGTCAGATTAGCTGAACATAGGATTGGAGAACATCACGAAGAATGGGTGGGTCGAAATAAATTTTGAGCCTATATCTTTCCTTGTTAACCGCGAACCTGACCACGTTACAACCCGCAAAAGTCCTAATTGAAACAGGTTTTGTCCGAGGGCATACGTCAGTAAAGATCTCGTCGATTCTGACTCCTAAAAGGGTTCCTCTTACCAGCTTTCATATTGACATTTTGATAATTGATTCATTACATGTCACAAAATTTTCAGTGAACAGGCTTGGATTTTGAAACTGTCATATGTATTGCGTTTAATATATCTTTTATGCAGAACAACTTGTGTTACTTGCGAGTAAGCGCATGCCGACAGGAAAGATTCCTACAGTGGAAGGTATGATCGGGATAAAATGCAGAAATGCCCAAATGTTTCGTGAACTGGGGCAAGCTATACTGATTAATTCAGGTAGAGTCAGTCATCCTAGAATCAGTAAATCTGGGGCAGTCAGGTCAAGGTGTGAAATGTAGAAGCCGTCCATGTCTGGTTGTCAAGATACGAAGACTGAAGGGTCCATTCCAAAATGGTCGCAGATTCAGGGGCAAGCTATACAAAATACAGACTGGGGGCATGTTAGTATCCCCGAAGCGGAGTTCTCTCTTTTCAGCAAGTGTTCTTTCCTTCCAGTGGAACTCGAAGATCAAGACTCTCCCCAGCAGAGTTGGTGGTGGGTCCTGGCATTTATTTTGTCAGGGATACTGTGTAATATCAGTTCACTCGCCAGCAGAAGTTCAATCATACCAGGCACATCCGCTACTCCCCAGTAGAGTTATATTCCCCAGCAGGATGTTACTTCAACAAGGTGCTCGGTTTAAGTTCCCAATTTCCCAGCAGGGTTGACTTCACCCTTCCAGCATTTATTTTGCTGGAATAATTCTGTAGCATCTGGCTATCCCCGGCGGAGTCGGCATTATCTTCAGCATTTATTTTGCTGAAGCAGTTTCTGTACTCTAGCAGTTCAGGTGGAGAGAACTCTTGCTCAAATGAACTACCAAACATTCAAGATCTCGGCATGAGACATCCAATGATAATGTCAGTTTCGGCAGTATTCCCCACAGAGTTACCAGGATAAGTCTCTCTTTATTCCCAAGCAGAGTTATTTGTCATCAAAAGGTTTCATGAACCAGAATTTCAGAAGTGGCCTCCGGGCATCAGAACAGGCATCCGGTAGTTTGGTTTCCAGATATCCCCAGTAGAGTCCACCTCAAAGTCGTTGTCACGTCAGTACTAAGAAGTTTGTGGGTCGGGACCAATGAAGAAGTGAGTCCTGACGTGGACAAGTTGTATTTCCCCAGCGGGTCGAAGATGCCTGAGTCCTGACGTGGACAAATCAAGACGAAACATGGGTCCTGACGTGGAACGAAGTTGTTTCCTTACGTGGAAAGATTGAGTCCTTACGTGGACATATCAAGCCAGAGTCCTTACATGGACAGATTGATAACGTATTCATTACGTGGAAAAAGATCATATTCCTTACGTGGAAAGATTGGAGTCCTTACGTGGACAGATTAAGATTGTGTTCCTAACGTGGAAAGATGGAGATTCCTTACGTGGAAAGATTTGAGTCCTCACGCGGACATATCAAGATTGATTCCTTACGTGGAAAGATTAGAGTCCTTACGCGGACATATCAAGAGGAGATTCCTAGCGTGGAAAGAAGGTAGATTCCTTACGTGGAAAGTTTAGTCTTGACGTGGACAGATTCAGATCAAGATCAGTCCTTACGTGGAAAGATTGGAGTCCTTACGTGGACAGATTAAGATGGTGTTCCTGACGAGGAAAGGTGGGTCCCAACGTGGACGATGTTCTCCTTACGTGGAAAGACAATGTTTCCTTACGTGGAAAGAAGATGGTTTCCTTACGTGGAAAGACGAATTTATTCCTTACGTGGAAAAAAGTTGGTATTCCTTACGCGGAAAGATGTAGTCCTTACGCGGACATATCGAAATGGATTCCTTACGGGGAAACAAGTGCATTCCTAACGTGGAAGAGTTTAGTCCTGACGCGGACAGATCCAGACGAAGTCTTATTCCTTACGTGGAAAAATGGTGATTCCTTACGTGGAAAATAGATTGATTCCTTACGTGGACAGATCAAAGTTCGATCAGAGTCCTTACGTGGACATATCAAGAGCATTCCTTACGTGGAAGAAAAATGATTCCTTACGTGGAAAGACGAGTTTATTCCTTACGTGGAAAGATTGAGTCCTTACGCGGACATATCAAGAATGATTCCTAACGTGGAAAGAAAGTGATGACTCCTTACGTGGAAAGATTGAGTCCATACGCGGACATATCAAAAGTTATTCCTTACGTGGATAAGAGCATTCCTTACGTGGAAAAGAAGTTATTCCTAACGTGGAAAAATGGTGATTCCTTACGTGGAAAAATGGTGATTCCTTACGTGGAAAGATTGGAGTCCTTACGGGGACAGAGAAAGAGTGCATTCCTAACATGGAAGAGTTTAGTCCTTACGCGGACAGATCAAAGAAGTTGTTCCTAACGTGGAAGAAGAAGATAGATTCCTTACGTGGAGAGTTTAGTCCTGACGTGGACGGAAAGAAGAAACGGTATTCCTTACGTGGAAAGAAGAAGCATTCCTAACGTGGAAAGAAAGATTGATATAGTATTCCTCACGTGGAAAGATTGGGGTTCCTTACGTGGAAAATTTGTGATTCCTGACGTGGAAAAAGAAAGAGTCCTTACGTGGATAAAGCAAAAGAAGACGTATTCCTTACGTGGAAGAGTTTGACAAAGCAGAGAAAAGTCACCCTGACGGGGAAAAGCGATGTATTCCTTACGTGGAAAGGTGAGTCCTAACGTGGACAGTATTATTCCTAACGTGGAACGGTTATTCCTTACGTGGAAAGGTGAGTCCTAACGTGGACGGTGGTATTCCTAATGTGGAAGAGTTTATTCCTAACGTGGACGATTTATCTCTGACGAGAAGGCAGACGAGCCGTCCCCAGCAAAGTTGTTGAAGTTTTTTCCGAGTTGACAGCAGACAGAGTCCTAACGTGGACAAGCAAGCAATCTGTTATGACAGAATCCTCTTCAGAACGATGAAGACAATCCCCAGCACGGTCGCACGAGATCAGTGGGTTGCCGTAACAGTTAAATTCAGCTGATGAATGTCGTTCCCCAAGCCGTGGCGCAGTTTATTTCTGCGGTTGGCAAATTTCTGGGTTCCTAGTATTCAACCGTCTCGTACCGCGAATGTCTGAAGGCTCCGGGCTCTTCACCCAATCGGGTCCAAGCCGCTTGAATAGGGGCAGCTGTTGCACCCTAAAATTTGCCCAACCTTATTCACTTGGTTTATGTTTCAATGTCATTAGCATTTGCATATAGAGTCATGTGCATAGTCTAATCATCTGCATAGCATAAGCATAGCAAGTCATACAACAGGGGGACCAATCATTATTCTCATCTCTAGAAGCCTATCAAGAGGTTATTATCCCAATTCAATCTCATTCAAGTCATCAGGAAAGAATTTGAAAGCAAAGAGTTCAGCAGATCAAGCCTTGAGTCCATCTCCTAGCTGAGGGTATCTGAGGGTCAACAAGAGGGTTGTGAGCTGTGAGGTGAAGGCATGGAGAGTATCTAGACATTATGAGAGACTTAGAAAGTCATTTAAAGAAGGAGACAAGTCATTGATGAGAGCACAAGAGCTATAGCTGAAGGCAGTCAACTAGGGTTTCATCTGGGTCAACCCTAGGTCAATTGACTGATTTAAGGGGCATTCAAGTCTAGTGGAGAGATGTGGGGTTCATCATTGGACATATAAAGAAGGATATGGAGATATGCCAAGAAGAATTCAAGAGAAATCAAGGAGAAGAGGAGCTTCTAAATTAGGGTTTCTGTGTAAAATCCCCTAGTTTAGGTCAAATTTCCAAGCAAGACAAGTCAAAATGCAAGCTTCAAATGGCTTCTTGGCCAACATGAAACTTGTATAGGATCTCAAGACCTTTAATTTGAGTGGTGGAAGACATCAAGGAGATTTATAGAACTCAAGTTATGGTCCTTGCAAGTTACAGGTCATCTGAGGTATCTGAAATTTTGTCTGTGAAAGTGGCTTGACTTCCAAGAAATTTTTACCCCTCAAGGAGATTTCAAGTGAATTTCTGGTCAACATAAGAATTGTTCCTCATTGTCTTAGCTTTCTAGAATGGTATAGCATTCCCTCATATTATGTGTGGAGCTCAACTTATGGTCTTGGCAAGCAAAGGGTATTTTGGTCATTTGTGAATTACATGTCATTTTAACCTATGTCCAAAACTCATACAAGGAGGCCTCAAATGGAAAAACTTACAACATCAAACTTGCTCCAAATGACATTTTGAGTCTAGAAAAGTGACCATGAGAGATTGTAAAAGTTCATAGCACAAGGTTTCAAAATTGGTGAATTTAATGAAGAAAAATGGCTTAAAAAATGAGATTTTTCATATCTTGGTCAAATGATGCAAAATTATAGGTCATTTTGAATGGAAAAGACATTTCAAAGACAATGGTTCAAGCACTTTTTTTGAGTTTAGAAGGAAAAAGAAAAGTTATTTATGGTTACTTGCATTTGAAGAAACATAACCAAAATGGATTCAATTTGGAATGCAAGGGAAGTTGCAAGATGGTTCTAGAAGGTTCATTTGAGCATTATATATTCATGAAATCAGAATTGAGCAAGGGTTGAATCCTCATTTGTGCAAAAACTCCACCAAATTCTCTCATTTTTCTCTCATCCTCCAATTTGCAAATTCATTTCAATTCACCAATTTCTTCACCAATCATCACCAATTTTTGATTTCATCATACTGATTCATCATCATGCCATAGGATTCAGCCAAGAACATAGTGTAATTTGCTCAATTTCGTGTGCTTCCATCAACCATACACAATTTGCAATTTCATGTGAAGATCAAGATACAGTGCAAGATCCATCGAGATAGTGCATACAGAATCACTTGCTGCAAGAATAGATCCAGATTGAAGCATCCAAAGGCTTGGATTCACAAGATTCATCATCATCCACAAGAACTTGCTCAAGGTGCAAATTGCTCTAGCTTGCTTAATTTAGTTAGAGTTACATGGTTTTATTAGTTTAGATGTGATCTAGGTTGTTAGTAGAACGATTAGGATGAGTTTGGTGCTGTTTAGTGATAATTGTTAACAGGTGCTCAAAACTTTTTAGACTTAGAACTTGTAGTAGAGTGCATTATAATGTTAGTTTGATAGATTAGAATAATCACCATTAGGCATAGAGTAGATTAGTACAGGTTTGAGTGAGAATCTTGATGATGCATACCAGAGTATTTTCATGGTGGCCAGAGCTTATTGCTATCGGGTTGAGAGTTATGTTGAGTTTCAAAACAAACTACCACCATAGTCTTGTAGAGGAAGAAAATTGGAGCGTTTTTCATGTTTATATCGTGTTGATCCATGGACTGTGGAGAGAGAACATAGAGCTTGAAGTGTATACGTGCATGTGTATCCATGGTGGAAACCCTAGCTTCATGAACACAAGGAGGAAGAAGAAGCAATCGTGGCTGTCCATTGCGTGTTAGACCATTGACCCAAGACCAAGATCGTGTGGCTCTCATTCGTACTGAAATTTGGAGGGAGAGATGTAGAAGCCAAAACGCACCGTTTCATTTAATGAAACGGGCGGGCTTAGTGCTTTGATCGCTACCCACACCCCCGTGACCTGAGCCCACTGTGAATTGCACGTGAATCCATTTCTATTCTCACCCCCTCCCTCCTTCTCTTGTATTTTTATTTTTTAATTTTCTTCATATTTCATTAATCTTCTAAAAATCATAACTAAATGAAAAAATATTATTTTTAACTCATTCTTTTTTTAACATTTTCATTAGAATGTCTAGAAAATTATAAAAAAAATAAAAATTGCATTTTATTTTTATTTGATATTTTTCCCATATTTTCTAAATAAATGACATTTTGAATAGCTTCATTTCATGCATGATTTTGTTAATTTTTGTTCTACTAGATGCTTTCATATTTTTTGTTCATTCTTTTTAGGTTGTTTAGATTAGACATTGAACTTGTAGAAACAATTTAGTTCCCATTTTTAGAAATTAATTTTAGGTGCTTAATGTAGGCTTGAACAACATGAACAAACTAGGGTTTTAGGTGATGACTTAGGAGAATCAATTCATTTCCCTTAGGACTTAGGGTTTAACTAGATTAGTTATGGGACTATAGGGGCTATGGGTAGTTATTAGATCCCTTAGAGAAAAAGTCAGGACTCCCCTACTGCTATTAATACTCTGTGTATATTTGATTGACTGGTGTGGTGTGCCCTCTGGGGGTTATTGCTTGCTTGCTTGGGTATTGGGATTGTCTGGGAATTTGGGAGAGCTGAAGACCATTGGAGATTCAGAGATTGAAGATCAACTGCCAAAGTTGGAAAGGAGGTTCTTGCTAGCAGCTGCTGAGGAGACTAGGGTTTAGGAGCTAGGCAAAGCTCTAGATTAGAAAGCTTGTTTCTCAAACATAGATGGCTTTGTTTGCCTCTATCCTTTCTCTATGATTCAAAGTCTCTTTCAAATATCCACCTCCTTCCTTTGGAAGGATCAGTGAATATATTTGAAAGATAGAACTTTTGAGAGGAAACTTTCTGTTTAATGTTAACAGTTGATGAACCACCTTTGGTAGGTAATTAACTGTCTAACATTCATTCACTTCATCTGGTTGGCTGATGTTCATCCTGGAGCCCGAGACTTGAAGAAAAGCCATTGCAGATAGAAGACAGATGATCAAAGCCCTTGCCTGAAGGTCATGAAGATGGAGATTGATGCTTGTTGAAGCCTGTAGCTGAATGGAGATTACTTGGAGCCAGATATTGATGTAGAGCTGCTGTGGCTGTTTCTTTTGCTGTTGTATTTCATTTCTGATGTATTGATTGGTTTTCCTGGACTGTATTGTTTGCTGGTTACCCTGTTGGGTTGAAAGTGAAGTCTGTTCACTTTTGCCTATTGTTTTCTAGGTTCGAGGTTGAGTGGGACTCCCTTGCCTCGCTTGTACTGTTGCATCCATGCATTTTACCGCTTTATTATATCTGTTATTGTTTCTGTTTCTGCCTATCCCGTAGGATCTCTGTTTCTCTCTGTGCAAGAGAGGAACATGATAGACACTAGGTCTTAACCCATGCATGATAACATTAGGTTAGTTTGATTCCCTTCGCAACCGTAGGGTAGAGTTCTGGCTCTTCTTTCTAAAAACAAACAGAAAAATACATAAAGATTTCAAACACAATAAAAGACACTTCTTCCGTAAAAGAATGTGAACTCATCAAGACGTCATTTTCGTCCGCCGGGACTGGTAATCAGAAAAACCCTTTTTCAGAAGGAGTAAAATCAACCAAGACAGACTTGTGTCGTACGTGGCCCGAACTACGTTTGCTCTGATCTTCCATGCAGTGTGGAAGTACGTAGGCATAGGATGCGATATCCTAGCGAGCAACCTTCCCCTCCTTTCCCGTAGGTAGGCGAACTACGTTGACTCTGATTTCTCGTTCCAG